>CANTAL010000081.1:0-600000 GCA_947650365.1 Chamaelirium japonicum | reverse complement strand
TGAATTAGAATGGATCGTACGAATGAATTAGAATGGATCGTGTGAAAGAATTAGAATGGATTGTATGAATGAATTAGAATGGATCGTGCGAATGAATTAGAATGGATCGTACGAATGAATTAGAATGGATCGAACGAATGAACTAGAATTGATCAAACGAATGAATTAGAATGGATCATACGAATTAATTAGAATGGATCGTACGAATGAATTAGAATGGATCGTACGAATGAATTAGAATGGATACATTCGTGCGAATGAATTAGAATGGATCGTACGAATGAATTAGAATGGATCGTACGAATGGATTAGAATGGATACATTTGTGCCAATGAATTAGAATGGATCGTACGAATGAATTAGAATGGATCGTATGAATGAAATAGAATGGATCGTACGAATGAATTAGAATGGATCGTGCGAATGAATTAGAATGGATCGTACGAATGAATTAGAATGAATCGTACGAATGAACTAGAATGGATACATTCGTGCGAATGAATTAGTATGGATCGTACGAATGAATTAGAATGGATCGTACGAATGAATTAGAATGGATCGTACGAATGAATTAGAATGGATACATTCGTGCGAATAAATTAGAATGGATCGGACGAATGAATTAGAATGGATCGGACGAATGAATTAGAATGGATCGTACGAATGAATTAGAATGGATCGTACGAATAAATTAGAATGGATACATTCGTCCGAATGAATTAGAATGGATCATACGAATGAGTAAGAATGGATCGTATGAATGAAATAGAATAGATTGTACGAATGAATTAGAATGGATCCAACGAATGAATTAGAATGGATCGTGTGAAAGAATTAGAATGGATTGTATGAATGAATTAGAATGGATCGTATGAATGAATTAGAATGGATCGTGCGATTGAATTCGAATGGATCGTACGAATTCATTCTATTTCATTCGTACGATCCATTCTAATTCATATGCACAAAGGTATCCATTCTAATTCATTCGTACGATCCATTCTAATTCAGGATCGTACGAATGAATTAGAATGGGCACATTCGTGCGAATGAATTAGAATTGATCATACGAATGAGTAAGAATGGATAGGATGAATGAATTAGAATGGATCGTACGAATGAATTAGAATGGATCAAATGAATGAATTAGAATGGTTACATTCATGCGAATGAATTAGAATGGATCATACGAATGAAGTAGAATGGATCGTATGAATGAATTAGAATGGATACATTCGTGCGAATGAATTAGAATGGATCGTATGAATGAATTAGAATAGATTGTGCGAATGAATTAGAATGGATCGTACGAATGAATTAGAATGGATCGTATGAATGAATTAGAATGGATACATTCGTGCGAATGAATTAGAATGGATACATTCGTGCGAAAGAATTAGAATAGATCGTATGAATGAATTAGAATGGATCCTATGAATGAATTAGAATGGATCATGCGAATGAATTAGAATGGATCGTACGAATGAATTAGAATGGATCGTGCTAATGAATTAGAATTGATCGAACGAATGAATTAGCATGGATCGTATGAATGAATTAAAATGGATCGTACGAATGAATTAGAATGGATCGTATGAATGAATTAGAATGGATCGTACGAATGAATTAGAATGGATCGTGCGAATGAATTAGAATGGATCGTACGAATGAATTAGAATGGATCGTACGAATGAACTAGAATGGATACATTCGTGCGAATGAATTAGAATGGATCGTACGAATGAATTAGAATGGATCATACGAATGAATTAGAATGGATCTTACGAATGAATTAGAATGGATCGTACGAATGAATTAGAATGGATCGTACGAATGAATTAGAATGGATCTTACGAATGAATTAGAATGGATCGTACGAATAAATTAGAATGGATCGTATAAATGATTTAGAATGGATACATTCGTGCGAATGAATTAGAATGGATCGGACGAATGAATTAGAATGGATCGTACGAATGAATTAGAATGGATCAAATGAATGAATTAGAATGGTTACATTCATGCGAATGAATTAGAATGGATCGTACGAATGGATTAGAATGGATACATTCGTGCGAATGAATTAGAATGGATCATACGAATAAGTAAGAATGGATCGTACGAATGAAATAGAATGGATTGTACGAATGAATTAGAACGGATCGTGCGAATGAATTTGAATGGATCGTACGAATGAATTAGAATGGATCGTACGAATGAATTAGAATGGATAGTACGAATGAATTAGAATGGATACATTCGTGCGAATGAATTAGAATGGATACATTCGTGCGAAAGAATTAGAATAGATCGTATGAATGAATTAGAATGGATCCTATGAATGAATTAGAATGGATCGTGCGAATGAATTAGAATGGATCGTACGAATGAATTAGAATGGATCGTACGAATGAATTAGAATGGATCGTACGAATGAATTAGATTGGATCGTACGAATGAATTAGAATGGATCATACGAATGAATTAGAATGGATCATACGAATGAGTAAGAATGGATCGTACGAATGAAATAGAATGGATTGTACGAATGAATTAGAATGGATCGTACGAATGAATTAGAATGGATCGTGTGAAAGAATTAGAATGGATTGTATGAATGAATTAGAATGGATCATATGAATGAATTAGAATGGTTCGTGCGAATGAATTAGAATGGATCGTACGAATGACTTAGAATGGATCATACGAATGAATTAGAATGGATCATACGAATGAGTAAGAATGGATCGGACGAATGAAATAGAATGGATTGTACGAATAAATTAGAATGGATACATTCGTGCGAATGAATTATAATGGATCGTACGAATGAATTAGAATGGATCGTACGAATAAATTAGACTGGATCGTACGAATGAATTTGAATGGATACATTTGTGCGAATAAATCTAAATGGATTGTATGAATGAATTACAATGGATCGTACGAATGAATTAGAATGGATCGTACGAATGAATTAGAATAGCTCATACGAATGAATTAGAATGAATCGTATGAATGAATTAGAAAGGTTAAATTCGTGCGAATGAATTAGAATAGATCGTACGAATGAATTAGAATGGATCGTACGAATAAATTAGAATGGATCGTGGGAATGAATTAGAATGGATCGTACGAATGAATTAGAATGGATCCACTGAATGAGTTAGAATGGATCATACGAATAAATTAGAATGGATTGTACGAATGAATTAGAATGGATTGTGCGAATGAATTAGAATGGATCGTATGAATGAATAAGAATGGATCGTACGAATGAATTAGAATGGATTGTGCGAATGAATTAGCATGAATCATACGAATGTATTAGAATGGATCGTACGAATGAATTAGAATGAATCGTACGATCCATTCTAATTCATTCGTACGATCCATTCTAATTCATTCCCACGAATGTATCCATTCTAGTTCATTTGTACGATCCATTCTAGTTCATTCGTACGATCCATTCTAATTCATTCGTACGATCCATTCTAATTAATTCGTATGATCCATTCTAATTCATTCGTACGATCCATTCTAATTCATTCATACAATCCATTCTAATTCATTCGCACGAATGTATCCATTCTAATTAATTCGTACGATCCATTCTAATTCATTCGTATGATCCATTCTTATTCATTCGCACGATCTAGTCTAATGGATTCGCACGATCCATTCTAATTCATTCGCATGAATGTATCCATTCTAATTCATTCGTACGATCCATTCTAATTCATTAATATGATCCATTCTAATTCATTCGCACGATCCATTCTAATTCATTCGTACGATCCATTCTAATTCATTCGCACGATCCATACTAATTCATTCGTACAATCTATTCTATTTCATTCGTACGATCCATTCTAACTCATTCGTATGATCCATTCTAATTCATTCGGACGAATGTATCCATTCTAATTTATTCGTACGATCCATTCTAATTCATTCGGACGATCCATTCTTACTCATTCGTACGATCCATTCTAATTCCTTCGTACGATCCATTCTAATTCCTTCGTACGATCCATTCTAATTCATTTGCACGATCCATTCTAATTCTTTCATACAATCCATTCTAATTCTTTCGTGCGAATGAATTAGAATGGATACCTTTGTGCATATGAATTAGAATGGATCGTACGAATGAATTAGAATGGATCATATTAATAAATTAGAATGGATCGTACGAATGAATTAGAATGGATACATTCGTGCGAATGAATTAGAATGGATCGTGCGAATCAATTAGACTGGATTGTGCGAATAAATAAGAATAGATCATACGAATGAATTAGAATGGATCGTACGAATTAATTAGAATGGATACATTCGTGCGAATGAATTAGAATGGATACATTCGTGCGAATGAATTAGAATGGATCGTGCGAATCAATTAGACTGGATTGTGCGAATAAATAAGAATAGATCATACGAATGAATTAGAATGGATCGTACGAATTAATGAGAATGGATACATTCGTGCGAATGAATTAGAATGGATTGTATGAATGAATTAGAATGGATCGTACGAATGAATTAGAATGGATCATACGAATTAATTAGAATGGATCATACGAATGAATTAGAATGGATCGTACGAATGAATTAGAATGGATCGTACGAATGAATTAGAATGGATCGTACGAATGAATTAGAATAGATCGTGCGAATGAATTAGAATGGATCGTATGAGTGAATTAGAATGGATAGTACGAATGAAGTAGAATGGATCGTATGAATGAATTAGAATGGATACATTCGTGCGAATGAATTAGAATGGATCGTATGAATGAATTAGAATGGATCGTACGAATGAATTAGAATGGATCTTACGAATGAATTAGAATGGATCGTACGAATGAATTAGAATGGATACATTCGTGCGAATGAATTAGAATGGATCAGACGAATGAATTAGAATGGATCATATGAATGAATTAGAATGGATCGTGCGAATGAATTCGAATGGATCGCATGATCCATTCGAATAGAATGGATCGCATGAATGAATTAGAATGGATCGTGCCAATGAATTAGAATGGATTGTATGAATGAATTAGAATAGATTGTACGAATGAATTAGAATGGATCGTACGAATGAATTAGAATGGATCGTACGAAGGAATTAGAATGGATCGTACGAATGAATTAGAATGGATTGTATGAATGAATTAGAATGGATTGTACGAATGAATTAGAATGGATCGTGCGAATGAATTAGAATGGATCATACGAATGAGTAAGAATGGATCGTACGAATGAAATAGAATGGATTGTGCGAATGAATTAGAATGGATCGTACGAATGAATTAGAATGGATCGTGTGAAAGAATTAGAATGGATTGTATGAATGAATTAGAATAGATCGTATGAATGAATTAGAATGGATCGTACGAATGAATTAGAATGGATCGTACGAATGAATTAGAATGGATACATTCGTGCGAATGAATTAGAATGGATACATTCGTGCGAAAGAATTAGAATAGATCGTATGAATGAATTAGAATGGATCCTATGAATGAATTAAAATGGATCGTGCGAATGAATTAGAATGGATCGTACGAATGAATTAGAATGGATCGTGCCAATGAATTAGAATTGATCGAACGAATGAATTAGCATGGATCGTGCTAATGAATTAGAATGGAACGTACGAATGAATTAGAATGGATCGTGTGAAAGAATTAGAATGGATTGTATGAATGAATTAAAATGAATTCGTACGATCCATTCGAATTCATTCGCACGATCCATTCTAATTCATTCATACGATCCATTCTAATTCATTCATACAATCCATTCTAATTCTTTCACACGATCCATTCTAATTCATTCCTAGGATCCATTCAAATTCATTCGTACAATCTATTCTATTTCATTCGTACGATCCATTCTTACTCATTCGTATGATCCATTCTAATTCATTCGGACGAATGTATCCATTCTAATTTATTCGTACGATCCATTCTAATTCATTCGTACGATCCATTCTAATTCCTTCGTACGATCCATTCTAATTCATTCGTATGATCCATTCTAATTCATTCATACGATCCATTCTAATTCATTTGTACGATCCATTCTAATTCATTCGCACAAATGTATCCATTATAATTCATTCGTACGAAGGAATTAGAATGGATCGTACGAATGAATTAGAATGGATCGTACGAATGAATTAGAATGGATCGTACGAATGAATTAGAATGGATCGTACGAATGAATTAGAATGGATCGTATGAGTGAATTAGAATGGATCATACGAATGAATTAGAATGGATCGTATGAATGAATTAGAATGATTATATTCGTGTGAATGAATTAGAATAGATCGTACGAATGAATTAGAATGGATCGTACGAATAAATTAGAATGGATCGTGGGAATGAATTAGAATGGATCGTACGAATGAATTAGAATGGATCCACCGAATGAGTTAGAATGGATCATACGAATGATCCATTCTAATTCATTCATACGATCCATTCTAATTCATTTGCACGAATATATCCATTCTAATTCATTCGTACGATCCATTCTAATTCCTTCGTACGATCCATTCTAATTCCTTTGTACGATCCATTCTATTTCATTCGTATGATCCATTCTAATTCCTTCGTACGATCCATTCTAATTCCTTCGTATCCATTCTAATTCACTCATACGATCCATTCTAATTCATTCATACGATCTATTCTAATTCATTCATACAATCCATTCTAATTCTTTCACACGATCCATTCTAATTCATTCGTACGATCCATTCTAATTCATTCGCACAATCCATTCTATTTCATTCGTACGATCCATTCTTACTCATTGGTACGATCCATTCTAATTCATTCGCACGAATGTATCCATTCTAATTCATTCGTATGAATGAATTAGAATGGATCGTACGAATGAATTAGAATGGATCGTGTGAATAAATTAGAATGGATCGTTCGAATGAATTAGAATGGATCGTACGAATGAACTAGAATGGATACATTCATGCGAATGAATTAGAATGGATCGTATGAATGAATTAGAATGGATCGTACGAATGAATTAGAATGGATCTTACGAATGAATTAGAATGGATCATATGAATGGTTTAGAATGGATACATTCGTGCGAATGAATTAGAATGGATCGGACGAATGAATTAGAATGGATCGTACGAATGAATTAGAATGGATCAAATGAATGAATTAGAATGGTTACATTCATGCGAATGAATTAGAATGGATCGTACGAATGGATTAGAATGGATCGTACGAATGGATTAGAATGGATACATTCGTGCGAATGAATTAGAATGGATCGTACGAATGAGTAAGAATGGATCGTATGAATGAAATAGAATGGATTGTACGAATGAATTAGAATGGATCGTGCGAATAAATTTGAATGGATCGTACGAATGAATTAGAATGGATCGTGCTACTGAATTAGAATTGATCGTACGAATGAAATAGAATGGATTGTACGAATGAGATAGAATGGATCGTACGAATGAATTAGAATGGATCATACGAATGATTTAGAATGGATACATTCGTGCGAATGAATTAGAATGGATACATTCGTGCGAATGAGTAAGAATGGATCGTACGAATGAAATAGAATGGATTGTACGAATGAATTAGAATGGATTCGTACGAATGAATTAGAATGGATACATTCGTGCGAATGAATTAGAATGGATCGTACCAATGAGTAAGAATGGATCGTACGAATGAAATTGAATGGATTGTGCGAATAAATTAGAATGGATCGTACGAATGAATTAGAATGAATCGTGTGAAAGAATAAGAATGGATTGTATGAATGAATTAGAATAGATCGTATGAATGAATTAGAATGGATCGTACGAATGAATTAGAATGGATCGTACGAATGAATTAGAATGGATCGTACGAATGAATTAGAATGGATACATTCGTGCGAATGAATTAGAATGGATACATTCGTGCGAAAGAATTAGAATAGATCGTATGAATGAATTAGAATGGATCCGATGAATGAATTAGAATGGATCGTGCGAATGAATTAGAATGGATCGTACGAATGAATTAGAATGGATCGTGCTAATGAATTAGAATTGATCGAACGAATGAATTAGCATGGATCGTGCTAATGAATTAGAATGGAACGTACGAATGAATTAGAATGGATCGTGTGAAAGAATTAGAATGGATTGTATGAATGAATTAGAATGAATTCGTACGATCCATTCGAATTCATTCGCACGATCCATTCTAATTCATTCATATGATCCATTCTAATTCATTCATACAATCCATTCTAATTCTTTCACACGATCCATTCAAATTCATTCGTAGGATCCATTCTAATTCATTCGTACAATCTATTCTATTTCATTCGTACGATCCATTCTTACTCATTCGTATGATCCATTCTAATTCATTCGGATGAATGTATCCATTCTAATTTATTCGTACGATCCATTCTAATTTATTCGTACGATCCATTCTAATTCATTCGTACGATCCATTCTAATTCATTCGTCCGATCCATTCTAATTCATTCGCACGAATGTATCCATTCTAATTCATTCGTACGATCCATTCTAATTCATTCGTACGATCCATTCTAATTCATTCGTAAGATCCATTCTAATTCATTTGTACGATCCATTCTAATTCATTCGTACGATCCATTCTAATTCATTCGCACGAATGTATCCATTCTAGTTCATTCGTACGATCCATTCTAATTCATTCGTACGATCCATTCTAATTCATTCGCACGATCCATTCTAATTCATTCGTACGATCCATTCTAATTCATTCATACGATCCATTCTAATTCATTCGTACGATCCATTCTAATTCGTACGAATGAATTAGAATGGATCGTACGAATGAATTAGAATGGATCGTACAAATGAATTAGAATGGATACATTCGTGCGAATGAATTAGAATGGATCGGACAAATGAATTAGAATGGATCGTACGAATGAATTAGAATGGATCAAATGAATGAATTAGAATATTTATATTCATGTGAATGAATTAGAATGGATCGTACGAATGGATTAGAATGGATCATACGAATGGATTAGAATGGATACATTCGAGCGAATGAATTAGAATGGATCGTCCGAATGAATTAGAATGGATCGTACGAATGGATTAGAATGGATCCTACGAATGGATTAGAATGGATACCTTTGTTCATATGAATTAGAATGGATCGTACGAATGAATTAGAATGGATCATATTTATGAATTAGAAAGGATCGTACGAATGAATTAGAATGGATACATTCGTGCACGATCCACTCTAATTCATTCGCACGAATGTATCCATTCTAATTCATTCGTACGATCCATTCTAATTCATTAATATGATCCATTCTAATTCATTCGTACGATCCATTCTAATTCATATGCACAAAGGTATCCATTCTAATTCATTCGTACGATCCATTCTAATTTAGGATCGTACGAATGAATTAGAATGGATACATTCGTGCGAATGAATTAGAATTGATCGTACGAATGAATTAGAATGGATCGTGCGAATGAATTAGAATGGATCGTACAAATGAATTAGAATGGATCGTACGAATGAACTAGAATGGATACATTCGTGCGAATGAATTAGAATGGATCGTACGAATGAATTAGAATGGATCGTACGAATGAATTAGAATGGATCTTACGAACGAATTAGAATGGATCGTACGAATGAATTAGAATGGATCGTACGAATGAATTAGAATGGATACATTCGTGCGAATGAATTAGAATGGATCGGACGAATGAATTAGAATGGATCGTACGAATGAATTAGAATGGATCAAATGAATGAATTAGAATGGTTACATTCATGCGAATGAAATAGAATGGATCGTACGGAATGAATTAGAATGGATTGTATGAATGAATTAGAATGGATACATTCGTGCGAATGAATTAGAATGGATCATACGAATGAGTAAGAATGGATCGTACGAATAAAATAGAATGGATTGTACGAATGAATTTGAATGGATCGTACAAAAGAATTAGAATGGATCGTACGAATGAATTAGAATGGATCGTACGAATGAATTAGAATGAATCGTGTGAATGAATTAGAATGGATCGTACGAATGAACTAGAATGGATACATTCGTGCGAATGAATTAGAATGGATCGTACGAATGAATTAGAATGGATCTTACGAATGAATTAGAATGGATCTTACGAATGAATTAGAATGGATCGTACGAATGCACGATCCATGCTAATTCATTCGTTCGATCAATTCTAATTCATTAGCACGATCCATTCTAATTCATTCGTACGATCCATTCTAAATCATTCGCACGATCCATTCTAATTCATTCGTACGATCCATTCTAATTCTTTCACACGATCCATTCTAATTCATTCGTACGATCCATTCTAATTCATTCGTACGATCTATTCTAATTCATTCGTATGATCCATTCTAATTCATTCGTACGATCCATTCTAATTCCTTCGTACGATCCATTCTAATTCATTCATACAATCTATTCTAATTCATTCATATAATCCATTCTAATTCTTTCACACGATCCATTCTAATTCATTCATACGATCCATTCTAATTCATTCATACAATCCATTCTAATTCTTTCACACGATCCATTCTAATTCATTCGTACGTTCCATTCTAATTCATTAGCACGATCCATGCTAATTCATTCGTTCGATCAATTCTAATTCATTAGCACGATCCATTCTATTTCATTCGTACGATCCATTCTAATTTATTCGCACGATCCATTCTAATTTTATTCATAGGATCCATTCTAATTCATTCATAGGATCTATTCTAATTCTTTCGCACGAATGTATCCATTCTAATTCATTCACACGAATGTATCCATTCTAATTCATTCGTACGATCCATTCTAATTCATTCGTACGATCCATTCTAATTCATTCATACGATCCATTCTAATTCATTCATACGATCTATTCTAATTCATTCATACAATCCATTCTAATTCTTTCACACGGTCCATTCTAATTCATTCGTACGATCCATTCTAATTCATTCGCACAATCCATTCTATTTCATTCGTACGATCCATTCTTACTCATTGGTACGATCCATTCTAATTCATTCGCACGAATGTATCCATTCTAATTCATTCGTACGAATCCATTCTAATTCATTCGTACAATCCATTCTATTTCATTCGTACGATCCATTCTTACTCATTCGTATGATCCATTCTAATTCATTCGCACGAATGTATCCATTCTAATTCATTCATACGATCCATTCTACTATATTCGTACTATCCGTTCTAATTCACTCATACGATCCATTCTAATTCATTCATACGATCCATTCTAATTCATTTGCACGAATATATCCATTCTAATTCATTCGTACGATCCATTCTAATTCCTTCGTACGATCCATTCTAATTCCTTCGTACGATCCATTCTATTTCTTTCGTATGATCCATTCTAATTCCTTCATACGATCCATTCTAATTCCTTCGTATCCATTCTAATTCACTCATACGTTCCATTCTAATTCATTCGTATGATCCATTCTAATTCATTCATACAATCCATTCTAGATCATTCGCACGAATGTATCAATTCTAATTCATTCGTACGATCCATTCTAATTCATTCATTTGATCCATTCTAATTCATTCGTACGATCCATTCTAATTCATTCGTACGATCCATTCTAATTCATTCGCACGAATGTATCCATTCTAGTTTATTCGTACGATCCATTCTAATTCATTCGTACGATCCATTCTAATTCATTCGCACGATCCATTCTAATTCATCCGTACGATCCATTCTAATTCATTCATACGATCCATTCTAATTCATTCGTACGATCCATTCTAATTCATTCGCACAATTGTATCCATTCTATTTCATTCGTACGATCCATTCTAATTCATTCGCAAGATCCATTCTAATTCATTCGTACGATCCATTCTAATTCATTCGCACGATCTGTTCTTATTCATTCGCACAATCCATTCTAATTCATTCGCACGAATGTATCCATTCTAATTCATTTGTACGATCCATTCTAATTCATTCGTACGATCCATTCTAATTCATTCGTATGATCCATTCTAATTAATTCGTATAATCCATTCTAATTCATTCGTACGATCCATTCTAATTCATTCATACAATCCATTCTAATTCATTCGCACGAATGTATCCATTCTAATTAATTCGTACGATCCATTCTAATTCATTCGTATGATCTATTCTTATTCATTCGCACGATCTAGTCTAATTGATTCGCACGATCCATTCTAATTCATTCGCACGAATGTATCCATTCTAATTCATTCGTACGATCCGTTCTAATTCATTAATATGATCCATTCTAATTCATTCGTACGATCCATTCGAATTCATATGCACAAAGGTATCCATTCTAATCCATTCGTAGTGTGAAAGAATTAGAATGAATTAGAATGGATCGTACGAATGAATTAGAATGGATTGTGCGAATGAATTAGAATGGACCGTACGAATGAATTAGAATGGATCGTATGAATGAATTAGAATGGATACATTCGTGCGAATGAATTAGAATGGATCGGACGAATGAATTAGAATGGATCGTACGAATGAATTAGAATGGATCAAATGAATGAATTAGAATGGTTACATTCATGCAAATGAATTAGATTGGATCATACGAATGGATTAGAATGGATCGTACGAATGAATTAGAATGGATCATACGAATGAGTAAGAATGAATCGTACGAATTAATTAGAATGGATACATTTGTGCGAATGAATTAGAATGGATCGTACGAATGAATTAGAATGGATCGTATGAATGAATTAGAATGGATCGTGCGAATGAATTCGAATGGATCGTACGAATTCATTCAAATTCATTCATACAATCCTTTCTAATTCTTTCACACGATCCATTCTAATTCATTCGTACGTTCCATTCAAATTCATTAGCACGAACCATGCTAATTCATTCGTTCGATCAATTCTAATTCATTAGCACGATCCATTCTAATTCATTCGTACGATCCATTCTAATTCATTCTAACGATCCATTCTAATTCATTCATAGGATCCATTCTAATTCATTCATACGATCTATTCTAATTCTTTCGCATGAATGTATTCATTCTAATTCATTCATACGATCCATTCTAATTCATTCGTACGATCCATTCTACTTCATGCGAATGAATTAGAATGGATCGTACGAATGGATTAGAATGGATCGTACGAAAGGATTAGAATGGATACATTCGAGCGAATGAATTAGAATGGATCGTACGAATGAATTAGAATGGATCGTACGAATGGATTAGAATGGATCCTACGAATGGATTAGAATGGATACCTTTGTGCATATGAATTAGAATGCATCGTACGAATGAAGTAGAATGGATCATATTAATGAATTAGAATGGATCGTACGAATGAATTAGAATGGATTCATTCGTGCGAATGAATTAGAATGGATCGTGCGAATCAATTAGACTGGATCGTACTAATGAATTAGAATGGATCGTACGAATGAATTAGAATGGATCGTACGAATGAACTAGAATGGATACATTCGTGCAAATGAATTAGAATGGATCGTACGAATGAATTAGAATGGATCGTACGAATGAATTAGAATGGATCGTACGAATGCACGATCCATGCTAATTCATTCGTTCGATCAATTCTAATTCATTAGCACGATCCATTCTAACTCATTCATACGATCCATTCTAATTCATTCGCACGATCCATTCTAATTCATTCGTACGATCCATTCTAATTCTTTCACACGATCTATTCTAATTCATTCGTACGATCCATTCTAATTCATTCGCAATCTTTTCTAATTCATTCGTACGAATGGATACATTCGTGTGAATGAATTAGAATGGATCATGTGAAAGAATTAGAATGGATCGTACGAATGAATTAGAATGGATCGTACGAATGAATTAGAATGGTTACATTCATGCGAACGAATTAGAATAGATCGTGCGAATGAATTAGAATGGATTCGTACGAATGAATTAGAATGGATACATTCGTGCGAATGAATTAGAATGGATCATACCAATGAGTAAGAATGGATCGTACGAATGAAATAGAATGGATTGTGCGAATGAATTAGAATGGATCACACGAATGTATCTATTCTAATTCATTCGTATGATCCATTCTAATTCATTCGTACGATCCATTCTAATTCATTCGTATGATCCATTCTAATTAATTCGTATGATCCATTCTAATTCATTCGTACGATCCATTCTAATTCATTCATACAATCCATTCTAATTCATTCGTACGATCCATTCTAATTCACTCATACGATCCATTCTAATACATTCATACGATCCATTCTAATTCATTTGCACGAATATAACCATTCTAATTCATTCGTACGATCCATTCTAATTCATTCGTACGAATGAATTAGAATGGATACATTCGTGCGAATGAATTAGATTGGATACATTCATGCGAAAGAATTAGAATAGATCGTATGAATAAATTAGAATGGATCCTATGAATGAATTAGAATGGATCGTGCGAATGAATTAAAATGGATCGTACGAATGAATTAGAATGGATCGTGCTAATGAATTAGAATTGATCGAACGAATGAATTAGCATGGATCGCGCTAATGAATTAGAATGGATCGTACGAATGAATTAGAATGGATCAAATGAATGAATTAGAATGGTTACATTCTTGCGAATGAATTAGAATGGATCGTACGAATGGATTAGAATGGATCGTACGAATGGATTAGAATGGATACATTCGAGCGAATGAATTAGAATGGAACGTACGAATGAATTAGAATGGATCGTACGAATAAATTAGAATGGATACATTCGTCCGAATGAATTAGAATGGATCATACGAATGAGTAAGAATGGATCGTACGAATGAAATAGAATAGATTGTACGAATGAATTAGAATGGATTCGTACGAATGAATTAGAATGGATCGTACGAATGAATTAGAATGGATCATACGAATTAATTAGAATGGATCGTACGAATGAATTAGAATGGATCGTACGAATGAATAAGAATGGATACATTCGTGCGAATGAATTAGAATAGATTGGACGAATGAATTAGAATAGATCGTACGAATGAATTAGAATGGATCGTACGAATGGATTAGAATGGATACATTCGTGCGAATGAATTAGAATGGATTGTATGAATGAATTAGAATGGATTGTACGAATGAATTAGAATGGATCTTACGAATGAATTAGAATGGATCGTACGAATGGATTAGAATGGATTGTACGAATGAATTAGAATGGATCCTACGAATGAATTAGAATGGATCGTGTGAAAGAATTAGAATGGATTGTATGAATGAATTAGAATGGATCGTATGAATGAATTAGAATGGATCGTGCGAATGAATTAGAATTGATCGAACGAATGAATTAGCATGGATCGTGCTAATGAATTAGAATGGAACGTACGAATGAATTAGAATGGATCGTGTGAAAGAATTAGAATGGATTGTATGAATGAATTAGAATGAATTTGTACGATCCATTCGAATTTATTCGCACGATCCATTCTAATTCATTCATACGATCCTTTCTAATTCATTCATACAATCCATTCGAATTCTTTCACACGATCCATTCTAATTCATTCGTAGGATCCATTCTAATTCATTCGTACAATCCATTCTAATCCATTCGTACGATCCATTCTAATTCATTCGTACGATCCAGTCTAATTCATTCGTACGATCCATTCTAATTCATTCATACAATCCATTCTAATTCATTCGCACGAATGTATCCATTCTAATCCATTCGTACGATCCATTCTAATTCATTCGTAAGATCCATTCTAATTCATTCATACGATCCATTCTAATTCATTCGTACGATCCATTCTAATTCATTCGCACGAATGTATCCATTCTAATTCATTCGTACAATCCATTCTATTTCATTCGTACGATCCATTCTTACTCATTCGTATGATCCATTCTAATTCATTCGTATGATCCATTCTAATTCATTCGTACGATCCATTCTAATTCATTCGTACGATCCATTCTAATTCATTCGCACGATCCATTCTAATTCATTCAAACGATCCTTTCTAATTCATTCATATGATCCATTCTAATTCATTCCTACAATCCATTCTAATTCATTCGCCCGATCCATTCTAATTCATTCATACGATCCATTCTATTCGAATGGATCATGCGATCCATTCGAATTCATTCACACGATCCATTCTAATTCATTAATACGATCCATTCTAATTCATTCATACAATGCATTCTAATTCTTTCACACGATCCATTCTAATTCATTCGTACGATCCATTCTAATTCATTCGTACAATCCATTCTATTTCATTTGTACGATCCATTCTTACTCATTCATATGATCCATTCTAATTCATTCGTACGATCCATTCTAATTCATTTGTACGATCCATTCTAATTCTTTCACACGATCCATTCTAATTCATTCGTAGGATCCATTCTAATTAATTCGTACAATCTATTCTATTTCATTCGTATGATCCATTCTAATTCATTCGTACGATCGTACAAATGAATTAGAATGGATCGTACGGAATGAATTAGAATGGATTGTATGAATGAATTAGAATGGATACATTCATGCGAATAAATTAGAATGGATCATACGAATGAGTAAGAATGGATCGTACGAATGAAATAGAATGGATTGTACGAATGAATTAGAATGGATCGTACAGATGAATTAGAATGGATCGTACGAATGAATTTGAATGGATCATACGAATGAATTAGAATGGATCGTGTGAAAGAATTAGAATGGATTGTATGAATGAATTAGAATAGATCTTATGAAGGAATTAGAATGGATCGTACGAATGAATTAGAATGGATCATACGAATGAACTAGAATGGATACATTCGTGCGAATGAATTTGAATGGATCGTACAAATGAATTAGAATGGATCTTACGAATGAATTAGATTGGATCGTACGAATGCACGATCCATGCTAATTTATTCGTTCGATCAATTCTAATTCATTAGGACGATCCATTCTAATTCATTCGTACGATCCATTCTAATTCATTCGCACGATCCATTCTAATTCATTCGTACGATCCATTCTAATTCTTTCACACGATCCATTCTAATTCATTCGTAAGATCCATTCTAATTCATTCGTACGATCTATTCTTATTCATTCGTACGATCCAATCTAATTCACTCGTACGATCCATTCTAATTCCTTCGTACGATCCATTCTAATTCATTCATACAATCTATTCTAATTCATTCATACAATCCATTCTAATTCTTTCACATGATCCATTCTAATTTATTCGTACGATCCATTCTAATTCATTCATACAATCCATTCTAATTCTTTCACATGATCCATTCTAATTCATTCGTACGTTCCATTCTAATTCATTAGCACGATCCATGCTAATTCATTCGTTCGATCAATTCTAATTCATTAGCACGATCCATTCTAATTCATTCGTACGATCCATTCTAATTCATTCGCACGATCCATTCTAATTCATTCATAGGATCCATTCTAATTCATTCATATGATCTTTTCTAATTCTTTCGCACGAATGTATCCATTCTAATTCATTCGCACGAATGTATCCATTCTAATTCATTCGTACGATCCATTCTAATTCTTTCGTACGATCCATTCTAATTCATTCGTACGATCCATTCTAATTCATTCATACGATCTATTCTAATTCATTCGTACAATCCATTCTAATTCTTTCACACGATCCATTCTAATTCATTCGTACGATCCATTCTAATTCATTCGCACAATCCATTCTATTTCATTCATACGATCCATTCTTACTCATTGGTACGATCCATTCTAATTCATTCGCACGAATGTATCCATTCTAATTCATTCGTACGAATCCATTCTAATTCATTCGTACAACCCATTCTATTTCATTCGTACGATCCATTCTTACTCATTCGTATGATCCATTCTAATTCATTCGCACGAATGTATCCATTCTAAATCATTCGTACGATCCATTCTAATTCATTCGTATGATCCATTCTAAATCATTCGTACAATCCATTCTATTTCATTCGTACGATCAATTCTAATTCATTAGCACGATCCATTCTAATTCATTCGTACGATCCATTCAAATTCATTCGCACGATCCATTCTAATTCATTCGTACAATCCATTCTATTTCATTCGTACGATCCATTCTTACTCATTCGTATAATCCATTCTAATTCATTCGTACGATCCAGTCTAATTCATTCGTACGAACGTACGAATGAATTAGAATGGATCGTACGGAATGAATTAGAATGGATTGTCTGAATGAATTAGAATGGATACATTCGTGCGAATGAATTATAATGGATCATACAAATGAGTAAGAATGGATCGTACGAATGAGTAAGAATGGATCATACGAATGAATTAGAATAGATCGTACGAATGACTTATAATGGATTGTACGAATGAATTAGAATGGATACATTCGTGCGAATGAATTAGAATGGATCGGACGAATGAATTAGAATGGATCGTACGAATGAACTAGAATGGATACATTCGTGCGAATGAATTAGAATGGATCGTACGAATGAATTAGAATGGATCGTACGAATGAATTAGAATGGATCTTACGAATGAATTAGAATGGATCGTACGAATGAATTAGAATGGATACATTCGTGCGAATGAACTAGAATGGATCGGACGAATGAATTAGAATGGATCGTACGAATGAATTAGAATGGATCAAATGAATGAATTAGAATGGTTACATTCATGCGAATGAATTAGAATGGATCGTACGAATGGATTAGAATGGATCGTACGAATGGATTAGAAAGGATACATTCGAGCGAATGAATTAGAATGGATCGTACGAATGAATTAGAATGGATCGTACGAATGGATTAGAATGGATCCTACGAATGGATTAGAATGGATACCTTTGTGCATATGAATTAGAATGGATCGTACGAATGAATTAGAATGGATCATATTAATGAATTAGAATGGATCGTACGAATGAATTAGAATGGATACATTCGTGCGAATGAGTTAGAATGGATCGTGCGAATCCATTAGACTGGATCGTGCGAATGAATAAGAATAGATCATACGAATGAATTAGAATGGATCATACGAATTAGAATGAATTAGAATGAATTAGAATGAATCGTATGAATTAGAATGGATCGTACGAATGAATTAGAATGGATCGTACGAATGAATTAGAATGGATCGTACCAATGAGTAAGAATGGATCGTACGAATGAATAGAATGGATCGTATGAATGAATTAGAATGGATACATTCGTGTGAATGAATTAGAATGGATCGTATGAACGAATTAGAATAGATTTTGTGAAAGAATTAGAATGGATTAGAATGGATCGTACGAATGAATTAGAATGGATACATTCGTGCGAATGCATTAGAATGGATCGGACGAATGAATTAGAATGGATCGTACGAATGAATTAGAATGGATCGTACGAATGAATTAGAATAGATTGTACGAATGAATTAGAATGGATCAAATGAATGAATTAGAATGGTTACATTCATGCGAATGAATTAGAATGGATCGTACGAATGGATTAGAATGGATCGTACGAATGGATTAGAATGGATACATTCGTGCGAATGAATTAGAATGGATCGTACGAATGAATTAGAATGGATCGTATGAATGAATTAGAATGGATCTTACGAATGAATTAGAATGGATCGTACGAATGAATTAGAATGGATCGTACGAATGAATTAGAATGGATACATTCGTGCGAATGAATTAGAATGGATCGGACGAATGAATTAGAATGGATCGTACGAATGAATTAGAATGGATCAAATGAATGAATTAGAATGGTTACATTCATGCGAATGAATTAGAATGGATCGTACGGAATGAATTAGAATGGATTGTATGAATGAATTAGAATGGATACATTCGTGCGAATGAATTAGAATGAATCATACGAATGAGTAAGAATGGATCGTACTAATGAAATAGAATGGATTGTACGAATGAATTAGAATGGATCGTACAAATGTATCCATTCTAATTCATTTGTGCTAATTCATTCTAATTCATTCGTACGATACATTCTAATTCATTCCCAGGATCCATTCTAATTTATTCACTCGTACGATCCATTCTAATTCATTCGTACGATCCATTCTAATTCATTCGCACGAATGTATCCATTCTAGTTCATTCGTACGATCCATTCTAATTCATTCGTACGATCCATTCTAATTCATTCGCACGATACATTCTAATTCATTCGTACGATCAATTCTAATTCATTCGCACGAATGTATCCATTCTAATTCATTCATACGATCCATTCTAATTCATTCGTACGATCCATTCTAATTCACTCATACGATCCAATCTAATACATTCATACGATCCATTCTAATTAATTTGCACGAATATATCCATTCTAATTCATTCGTACGATCCATTCTAATTCCTTCGTACGATCCATTCTAATTCATTCGTACGATCTATTCTAATTCATTCGTACGATCCATTCTAATTCATTCGTACGATCCATTCTATTTCCTTCGTACGATCCATTCTAATTCATTCGTACGATCCATTCTAATTCATTCGTACAATCTATTCTAATTCATTCGTACGAATGGATACATTCGTGTGAATGAATTAGAATGGATCGTACGAATGAGTAAGAATGGATCGTACGAATGAAATAGAATGGATTGCACGAATGAATTAGAATGGATCATACGAATGAATTAGAATGGATCGTGTGAAAGAATTAGAATGGATTGTATGAATGAATTAGAATGGATCGTACGAATGAATTAGAATCGATCGTATGAAGGAATTAGAATGGATCGTACGCATTCGTACGATCCATTCTAATTCCTTCATACGATCCATTCTAATTCATTCGTATGATCCATTCTAATTCATTCGTACGATCCATTCTAATTCATTCATACAATCCATTCTAATTTATTCGCACGAATGTATCCATTCTAATTCATTCGTACGATCCATTCTAATTCATTCGCACAATCTATTCTAATTCATTCATACAATTCATTCTAATTCATTCGCACGAATGTATCCATTCTAATTCATTCATACGATCCATTCTACTTCATTCGTACTATCCGTTCTAATTCACTCATACGATCCATTCTAATTCATTCATACGATCCATTCTAATTTATTTGCACGAATATATTCATTCTAATTCATTCGTATGATCCATTCTAATTCCTTCGTACGATCCATTCTAATTCCTTCGAACGATCCATTCTATTTCATTCGTATGATCCATTCTAATTCCTTTGTACGATCTATTCTAATTCAGTTGTATGATCTATTCTAATTCATTCGCACGATCCAGTCTAATTGATTCGCACGATCCATTCTAATTCATTCGCACGAATGTATCCATTCTAATTCATTCGTACGATCCATTCTAATTCATTAATATGATCCATTCTAATTCATTCGTACGATCCATTCTAATTCATATGCACAAAGGTATCCATTCTAATCCATTTGTAGGATCCATTCTAATCCATTCGTACGATCCATTCTAATTCATTCGTACGATCCATTCTAATTCATTCGCTCGAATGTATCCATTCTAATCCATTCGTACGATCCATTTTAATCCATTCGTACGATCCATTCTAATTCATTCGCCTGAAGTAGAATGGATCGTACGAATGAATTATAATGCATCGTATGAATGAATTAGAATGGATACATTCGTGTGAATGAATTAGAATTGATCGTACGAATGAATTAGAATGGATCGTGCGAATGAATTAGAATGGATCGTACGAATGAATTAGAATGGATCGTACGAATGAACTAGAATGGATACATTCGTGCGAATGAATTAGAATGGATCGTACGAATGAATTAGAATGGATCGTACGAATGAATTAGAATGGATCTTACAAATGAATTAGAATGGATCGTACGAATGAATTAGAATGGATCGTACGAATGAATTAGAATGGATACATTCGTGCGAATGAATTAGAATGGATCGGACGAATGAATTAGAATGGATCGTACGAATGAATTAGAATGGATCAAATGAATGAATTAGAATGGTTACATTCATGCGAATGAATTAAAATGGATCGTACGGAATGAATTAGAATGGATTGTATGAATGAATTAGAATGGATACATTCGTGCTAATGAATTAGAATGGATCATACGAATGAGTAAGAATGGATCGTACTAATGAAATAGAATGGATTGTACGAATGAATTAGAATGGATCGTACAAATGTATCCATTCTAATTCATTTGTGCTAATTCATTCTAATTAATTCGTACGATCCATTCTAATTCATTCCCACGATCCATTCTAATTTATTCATTCGTACGATCCATTCTAATTCATTCGTACGATCCATTCTAATTCATTCGCACGAATGTATCCATTCTAGTTCATTCGTACGATCCATTCTAATTCATTCGTACGATCCATTCGAATTCATTCGCACGATCCATTCTAATTCATTCGTACGATCAATTCTAATTCAGTCGCACGAATGTATCCATTCTAATTCATTCATACGATCCATTCTAATTCATTCATACGATCCATTCTAATTCACTCATACGATCCATTCTAATACATTCATACGATCCATTCTAATTCATTTGCACGAATATATCCATTCTAATTCATTCGTACGATCCATTCTAATTCCTTCGTACGATCCATTCTAATTCATTCGTACGATCTATTCTAATTCATTCGTACGATCCATTCTAATTCATTCGTACGATCCATTCTAATTCCTTCGTACGATCCATTCTAATTCATTCGTACGATCCATTCTAATTCATTCGTATAATCCATTCTAATTCATTCGTACGAATGGATACATTCGTGTGAATGAATTAGAATGGATCGTACAAATGAGTAAGAATGGATCGTACAAATGAAATAGAATGGATTGCACGAATGAATTAGAATGGATCGTACGAATGAATTAGAATGGATCGTGTGAAAGAATTAGAATGGATTGTATGAATGAATTAGAATGGATCGTACGAATGAATTAGAATCGATCGTATGAAGGAATTAGAATGGATCGTACGCATTCGTACGATCCATTCTAATTCCTTCGTACGATCCATTCTAATTCATTCGTACGATCCATTCTAATTCATTCGCGCAATCTATTCTAATTCATTCGTACGATCCATTCTAATTCATTCGTACGATCCATTCTAATTCATTCATACAATCCATTCTAATTTATTCGCACGAATGTATCCATTCTAATTCATTCGTACGATCCATTCTAATTCATTCGCACAATCTATTCTAATTCATTCATACGATCCATTCTAATTCATTCGCACGAATGTATCCATTCTAATTCATTCATACGATCCATTCTACTTCATTCGTACTATCCGTTCTAATTCACTCATACGATCCATTCTAATTCATTCATACGATCCATTCTAATTCATTTGCACGAATATATCCATTCTAATTCATTCGTACGATCCATTCTAATTCCTTCGTACGATCCATTCTAATTCCTTCGTACGATCCATTCTATTTCATTAGTATAATCCATTCTAATTCCTTCGTACGATCCATTCTAATTCATTCGTATGATCTATTCTTATTCATTCGCACGATCCAGTCTAATTGATTCGCACGATCCATTCTAATTCATTCGCACGAATGTATCCATTCTAATTCATTCGTACGATCCATTTTAATTCATTAATATGATCCATTCTAATTCATTCGTACGATCCATTCTAATTCATATGCACAAAGGTATCCATTCTAATCCATTCGTAGGATCCATTCTAATCCATTCATATGATCCATTCTAATTCATTCGTACGATCCATTCTAATTCATTCGCTCGAATGTATCCATTCTAATCCATTCCTACGATCCATTCTAATCCATTCGTACGATCCATTCTAATTTATTCGCATGAAGTAGAATGGATCATACGAATGAATTAGAATGGATCGTATGAATGAATTAGAATGGATACATTCGTGCGAATGAATTAGAATTGATCGTACGAATGAATTAGAATGGATCGTGCGAATGAATTAGAATGGATCGTACGAATGAATTAGAATGGATCGTACGAATGAACTAGAATGGATACATTCGTGCGAATGAATTAGAATGGATCGTACGAATGAATTAGAATGGATCGTATGAATGAATTAGAATGGATCTTACAAATGAATTAGAATGGATCGTACGAATGAATTAGAATGGATCGTACGAATGAATTAGAATGGATACATTCGTGCGAATGAATTAGAATGGATCGGACGAATGAATTAGAATGGATCATACGAATGAATTAGAATGGATCAAATGAATGAATTAGAATGGTTACATTCATGCGAATGAATTACAATGGATCGTACGAATGAATTCGAATGGATCGTACGAATGAATTAGAATGGATACATTCGTGCGAATGAATTAGAATGGATACATTCGTGCGAAAGAATTAGAATAGATCGTATGAATGAATTAGAATGGATCCTATGAATGAATTAGAATGGATCGTGCGAATGAATTAGAATGGATCGTACGAATGAATTAGAATGGATTGTACGAATGAATTAGAATGGATCGTGCTAATGAATTAGAATTAATCGAACGAATAAATTAGCATGGATCGTGCTAATGAATTAGAATGGAACGTACGAATGAATTAGAATGGATCGTGTGAAAGAATTAGAATGGATTAGAATGGATTAGAATGGATCGTGTGAAAGAATTAGAATGAATTAGAATGGATCGTACGAATGAATTAGAATGGATTGTGCGAATGAATTAGAATGGACCGTACGAATGAATTAGAATGGATCGTATGAATGAATTAGAATGGATACTTTCGTGCGAATGAATTAGAATGGATCGGACGAATGAATTAGAATGGATCATACGAATGAATTAGAATGGATCAAATGAATGAATTAGAATGGTTACATTCATGCGAATGAATTCGAATGGATCGTACGAATGGATTAGAATGGATCGTACGAATGAATTAGAATGGATCATACGAATGAGTAAGAATGAATCGTACGAATGAATTAGAATAGATACATTTGTGCGAATGAATTAGAATGGATCGTACGAATGAATTAGAATGGATCGTACGAATGAATTAGAATGGATCTTACGAATGAATTGTAATGGATCGTGTGAAAGAATTAGAATGGATTGTATGAATGAATTAGAATAGATCGTATGAATGAATTAGAATGGATCATACGAATGAATTAGAATGGATCGTACGAATGAACTAGAATGGATACATTCGTGCGAATGAATTAGAATGGATCGTATGAATGAATTAGAATAGATTTTGCGAATGAATTAGAATGGATCGTACGAATGAATTAGAATGGATCGTACGAATGAACTAGAATGGATACATTCGTGCGAATGAATTAGAATAGATCGTACGAATGAATTAGAATAGATTGCGCGAATGAATTAGAATGGATCGTATGAATGAATTAGAATGGATCGTACGAAGGAATTAGAATGGATCGTACGAATGCGTATGATCCATTCTAATTCCTTCGTACGATCTATTATAATTCATTCGTACGATCTATTCTAATTCATTCATACAATCCATTCTAATTCTTTCACACGATCCATTCTAATTCATTCGTACGATCCATTCTAATTCATTCGTGCAATCCATTCTAATTCATTCGTGCAATCCATTCTATTTCATTCGTACGATCCATTCTTACTCATTCGTACGATCCATTCTAATTCATTCACACAAATGTATCCATTCGTACGAATGAATTAGAATAGATTGTACGAGTGAATTAGAATGGATCATACGAATGAATTAGAATGGATCGTACGAAGGAATTAGAACGGATCGTACGAATGAATTAGAATGGATCGTACGAATGAATTAGAATGGATCGTACGAAGGAATTAGAATGGATCGTACGAATGAATTAGAATGGATATATTCGTGCAAATGAATTAGAATGGATCGTATGAATGAATTAGAATGGATCATATGAGTGAATTAGAACGGATAGTACGAATGAAGTAGAATGGATCGTATGAATGAATTAGAATGGATACATTCGTGCGAATGAATTAGAATGGATCTTATGAATGAATTAGAATAGATTGTGCGAATGAATTAGAATGGATCGTACAAATGAATTAGAATGGATACATTCGTGCGAATAAATTAGAATGGATTGTATGAATGAATTAGAATGGTTCGTACGAATGAATTAGGATAGATCGTACGAATGAATTAGAATAGATTGCGCAAATGAATTAGAATGGATCGTACGAACGAATTAGAATGGATCGTACGAAGGAATTAGAATGGATCGTACGAATGAATTAGAATGGATCGTACGAAGGAATTAGAATGGATCGTACAAATGAATTAGAATGGATCGTACGATTGAATTAGAATGGATCATACGAATGAGTAAGAATGGATGGTATGAATGAATTAGATTGGATCGTATGATCCATTCTAATTCATTAGCATGGATCGTGCTAATGAATTAGAATGGAATATACGAATGAATTAGAAAGGATCGTAGAATGGATCGTACGAATGAATTAGAATGAATTAGAATGGATCGTACGAATGAATTAGAATAGATCATAGGAATGAATTAGAATGGATCGTGCGAATGAATTAGAATGAATACATTCGTGCGAATGAATTAGAATGGATCGTGTGAATGAATTAGAATGGATCGTACGAATGAATTAGAATGGATATATTTGAACGAATAAATTAGAATGGATCAGACGAATGAATTAGAATGGATCGTACGAATGAATTAGAATGGATAGTGCGAATGAATCAGAATCGATCGTACGAATGAATTAGAATGGATCGTACAAATGAATTAGAATGGATCATACGAATGAGTAAGAATGGATCGTACGAATGAATTAGAATGGATCGTACGAATGAATTAGAATGGATCGTATGAATAAATTAGAATGGATACATTCGTCCGAATGAATTAGAATAGATCATACGAATGAGTAAGAATGGATCGTACGAATGAAATAGAATAGATTGTACGAATGAATTAGAATGGATCCTAGTACAATCCATTCTAATTCATTCGTACGATCCATTCTAATTCATTCATACAATCCATTCTAATTCTTTCACACGATCCATTCTAATTCATTCGTACGATCCATTCTAATTCATTCGTGCAATCCATTCTATTTCATTCATACGATCCATTATTACTCATTTGTACAATCCATTCTAATTCATTCACACGAATGTATCCATTCGTACGAATGAATTAGAATAGATTGTACGAATGAATTAGAATGGATCGTACGAATGAATTAGAATGGATCGTACGAAGGAATTAGAATGGATCGTACGAATGAATTGGAATGGATCGTATGAATGAATTAGAATAGATCGTACGAATGAATTAGAATGGATCGTACGAAGGAATTAGAATGGATCGTACAAATGAATTAGAATGGATCGTGTGAAAGAATTAGAATGGATTGTATGAATGAATTAGAATAGATCATATGAATCAATTAGAATGGATCGAATGAATGAATTAGAATGGATCGTACGAATGAATTAGAATGGATCGTACGAATGAATTAGAATGGATACATTCCTGCGAATGAATTAGAATGGATACATTCGTGCGAAAGAATTAAAATAGATCGTATGAATGAATTAGAATGGATCCTATGAATGAATTAGAATGGATCGTGCGAATGAATTAGAATGGATCGTACGAATGAATTAGAATGGATCGTGCTAATGAATTAGAATTGATCAAACGAATGAATTAGCATGGATCGTGCTAATGAATTAGAATGGAACGTACGAATGAATTAGAATGGATCGTGTGAAAGAATTAGAATGGATTGTATGAATGAATTAGAATGAATTCGTACGATCCATTCGAATTCATTCGCACGATCCATTCTAATTCATTCATACGATCCATTCTAATTCATTCATACGATCCATTCTAATTCATTCGCACAAATGTATCCATTCTAATTCATTCGTACGATCCATTCTAATTCATTCGCACGATCCTTTCTAATTCATTCGTACGATCCATTCTAATTCATTAGCACGATCCATGCTAATTCATTCATTCGATCAATTCTAATTCATTCGTACGATCCATTCTAATTCATTCGTACGATTCATTCTAATTCATTTGTATGATCCATTCTAATTCATTCGTACGTTCCATTCTAATTCATTCGTACGATCCATTCTAATTCATTCGTACGATCCATTCGATCTTACGAATGAATTAGAATGGATCGTACGAATAAATTAGAATGGATACATTCGTCCGAATGAATTAGAATGGATCATACGAATGAGTAAGAATGGATCGTGCGAATGAATTAGAATGGATCGTACGAATGAATTAGAATGGATACATTTGTGCGAATGAATTAGAATGGATCGTACGAATGAATTAGAATGGATCGTATGAATGAATTAGAATGGATCGTACGAATGAATTAGAATGGATCGTGCGAATGAATTAGAATGGATCGTACGAATGAATTAGAATGGATCGTACGAATGAACTAGAATGGATACATTCGTGCGAATGAATTAGAATGGATCGTACGAATGAATTAGAATGGATCGTACGAATGAATTAGAATGGATCTTACGAATGAATTAGAATGGATCGTATGAATGAATTAGAATGGATCGTACTAATGAATTAGAATGGATATATTCGTGCGAATGAATTAGAATGGATCGGACAAATGAATTAGAATGGATGGTACAAATGAATTAGAATGGATCATACGAATGAATTAGAATGGATCGTGCGAATGAATTAGAATGGATCATGTGAAAGAATTAGAATGGATTGTATGAATGAATTAGAATGGATCGTACGAATGAATTAGAATGGATCTTACGAATGAATTAGAATGGATCGTACGAATGAATTAGAATGGATCATACGAATGAATTAGAATGGATACATTCGTGCGAATGAATTAGAATGGATCTTGCACGAACGTATCCATTCTAATTCATTCGTACGATCCATTCTAATTCATTAATATGATCCATTCTAATTCATTCGTACGATCCATTCTAATTCATATGCACAAAGGTATCCATTCTAATCCATTCGTAGGATCCATTCTAATCCATTCGTACGATCTATTCTAATTCATTCGTACGATCCATTCTAATTTATTCGCTCGAATGTATCCATTCTAATCCATTCTAATCCATTCGTACGATCCATTCTAATTCATTCGCATGAATGTAACCATTATAATTCATTCATTTGATCCATTCTAATTCATTCGTACGATCCATTCTAATTCATTCGTCCGATCCATTCTAATTTATTCGCACGAATGTATTCATTCTAATTCATTCATACGATCCATTCTAATTCATTCGTACAATCCATTCTAATTCATTCGCACAAATTTATCCATTCTAATTCATTCGTACGATCCATTCTAATTCATTCGCACGATCCATTCTAATTCATTCGTACGATCCATTCTAATTCTTTCACACGATTTATTCTAATTCATTCGTACGATCCATTCTAATACATTCATACGATCCATTCTAATTCATTTGCACGAATATATCCATTCTAATTCATTCGTACGATCCATTCTAATTCCTTTGTACGATTCATTCTAATTCATTCGTACGATCTATTCTAATTCATCCGTACGATCCATTCTAATTCATTCGCACGATCCATTCTAATTCCTTCGTACGATCCATTCTAATTCATTCGTACAATCCATTCTAATTCATTCATACAATCCATTCTAATTCTTGCACACGATCTATTCTAATTGATTCGTAGGATCCATTCTAATTCATTCGTACAATCTATTCTATTTCATTCGCACGATCCATTCTTACTCATTCGTATGATCCATTCTAATTCATTTGCACGAATATATCCATTCTAATTCATTCGTACGGTCCATTCTAATTCCTTTGTACGATCCATTCTAATTCATTCGTACGATCTATTCTAATTCATTCGCACGATCCATTCTAATTCATTCGTACGATCCATTCTAATTCTTTCACACAATCCATTCTAATTCATTCGTACGATCCATTCTAATTCATTCGTGCAATCCATTCTTTTTCATTCGTACGATCCATTCTTACTCATTCGTACGATCCATTCTAATTCATTCACACGAATGTATCCATTCGTACGAATGAATTAGAATAGAATGTACGAATGAATTAGAATGGATCGTACGAATGAATTAGAATGGATCAGACGAAGGAATTAGAATGGATCGTATGAATGAATTAGAATGGATTGTACGAATGAATTAGAATGGATCATACGAATGAATTAGAATGGATCGTACGAAGGAATTAGAATGGATCGTACGAAGGAATTAGAATGGATATATTCGTGCAAATGAATTAGAATGGATCCTATGAATGTATTAGAATGGATCGTATGAGTGAATTAGATTGGATCGTACGAATGAATTTGAATGGGTTGTATGAATGAATTAGAATGGATCGTACGAATGAATTAGAATGGATCATACGAATTAATTAAATGGATCATACGAATGAATTAGAATGGATCGTACGAATGAATTAGAATGGATCATACGAATGAATTAGAATGGATCGTATGAATGAATTAGAATGGATACAATCGTGCAAATGAATTAGAATGGATTGTGCGAATGAATAAGAACAGATCGTGCGAATGAATTAGAATGGATCGGACGAATGAATTAGAATGGATCGTGCGAATGAATTAGAATGGATTGTACGAATGAATTATAATGGATACATTTGTGCGAATGAATTAGAATGGATCGTACGAATGAATTAGAATGGATCGTATGAATGAATTAGAATGGATCGTACGAATGAATTAGAATGGATCGTGCGAATGAATTAGAATGGATCGTACGAATGAATTAGAATGGATCGTGTGAAAGAATTAGAATGGATCGTACGAATGAATTAGAATGGATCGTGCGAATGAATTAGAATGGATCGTACGAATGAATTAGAATGGATATATATGTGCGAATGAATTAGAATGGATCGTACGAATGAATTAGAATGGATCGTATGAATGAATTAGAATGGATCGTAAGAATGAACTTGAATGGATCGTGCGAATGAATTAGAATGGATCGTACGAATGAATTAGAATGGATCGTACGAATGAACTAGAATAGATACATTCGTGCGAATGAATTAGAATGGATCGTATGAATGAATTAGAATGGATCGTACGAATGAATTAGAATGGATCTTACGAATGAATTAGAATGGATCGTACGAATGAATTAGAATGGATCGTACGAATGAATTTGAATGGATCTTACGAATAAATTAGAATAGATCATACGAATAAATTAGAATGGATCGTATGAATGGTTTAGAATGGATACATTCGTGCGAATGAATTAGAATGGATCGGACGAATGAATTAGAACGGATCGTACGAATGAATTAGAATGGATCAAATGAATTAAATAGAATGGTTATATTCATGTGAATGAATTAGAATAGATCGTACGAATGTATTAGAATGGATCGTACGAATGAATTAGAATGGATACATTCGTGCGAATGAATTAGAATGGATCATACGAATGAGTAAGAATGGATCGTACGAATGAAATAGAATGGATTGTATGAATGAATTAGAATGGATCATGCGAATGAATTTGAATGGATCGTACGAATGAATTAGAATGGATCGTGCTAATGAATTAGAATTAATCGTACGAATGAAATAGAATGGATTGTACGAATGATTTAGAATGGATCGTACGAATGAATTAGAATGGATCGTACGAATGATTTAGAATGGATATATTCGTGCGAATGAATTAGAATGGATCATACGAATGAGTAAGAACGGATCGTACGAATGAAATAGAATGGATTGTACGAATGAATTAGAATGGATTCGTACGAATGAATTAGAATCGATACATTCGTGCGAATGAATTAGAATGGATCGTACCAATGAGTAAGAATGGATCGTACGAATGAATTAGAATGGATCGTACGAATGAGTTAGAATGGATCGTGTGAAAGAATTAGAATGGATTGTATGAATGAATTAGAATAGATCGTATAAATGAATTAGAATGGATCGTACGAATGAATTAGAATGGATCATACGAATGAAGTAGAATGGATTGTACGAATGATTTAGAATGGATCGTATGAATGAATTAGAATGGATCGTACGAATGATTTAGAATGGATATATTCGTGCGAATGAATTAGAATGGATCATACGAATGAGTAAGAATGGATCGTACGAATAAAATAGAATCGATTGTATGACTGAATTAGAATGGATTCGTACGAATGAATTAGAATGGATACATTCGTGCGAATGAATTAGAATGGATCGTACCAATGAGTAAGAATGGATCGTACGAATGAATTAGAATGGATCGTACGAATGATTTAGAATGGATCGTGTGAAAGAATTAGAATGGATTGTATGAATGAATTAGAATAGATTGTATGAATGAATTAGAATGGATCGTACGAATGAATTAGAATGGATCGTACGAATGAATTAGAATGGATCGTACGAATGAATTAGAATGGATACATTCGTGCGAATGAATTAGAATGGATACATTCGTGCGAAAGAATTAGAATGGATTGTATGAATGAATTATAATGGATCGTATGAATGAATTAGAATGGATCGTGCGAATGAATTCGAATGGATCGTACGAATGAACTAGAATGGATATACTTGTGCGAATGAATTAGAATGGATCGTATGAATGAATTAGAATGGATCGTATGAATGAATTAGAATGGATCGTGCAAATGAATTCGAATGGATCGCACGAATTCATTCTAATTCATTCATACAATCCATTCTAATTCTTTCACACGATCCATTCTAATTCATTCGTACGTTCCATTCTAATTCATTAGCACGATCCATGCTAATTCATTCGTTCGATCAATTCTAATTCATTAGCACGATCCATTCTAATTCATTCGTACGATCCATTCTAATTCATTCGCACGATCCATTCTAATTCATTCATAGGATCCATTCTAATTCATTCATACGATCTATTCTAATTCTTTCGCACGAATGTATCCATTCTAATTCATTCGCACGAATGTATCCATTCTAATTCATTCGTACGATCCATTCTAATTCATTCGTACGATCCATTCTAATTCATTCGTACGATCCATTCTAATTCATTCATACAATCCATTCTAATTCTTTCACACTATCCATTCTAATTCATTTGTACGATCCATTCTAATTCATTCGCACAATCCATTCTATTTCATTCGTACAATCCATTCTTACTCGTTGGTACGATCCATTCTAATTCATTCGCACGAATGTATCCATTCTAATTCATTCGTACGAATCCATTCTAATTCATTCGTACAATCTATTCTATTTCATTCGTACGATCCATTCTTACTCATTCGTATGATCCATTATAATTTATTCGGACGAATGTATCCATTCTAATTTATTCGTACGATCCATTCTAATTCATTCGTACGATCCATTCTAATTCATTCGTACGATCCATTCTAATTCATTCGTCCGATTCATTCTAATTCATTCGCACGAATGTATCCATTCTAATTCATTCGTACGGTCCATTCTAATTCATTCGCACAATCCATTCTATTTCATTCGTACGATCCATTCTTACTCATTCGTATGATCCATTATGGATACATTCGTGCGAATGAATTAGAATGGATCATACGAATGAGTAAGAATGGATCGTACGAATAAAAAAGAATGGATTGTGTGAATGAATTAGAATAGATCGTACGAATGAATTGGAATGGATCGTGTGAAAGAATTAGAATAGATTATATAAATGAATTAGAATGGATCGTACGAATGAATTAGAATGGATCGTATGAGTGAATTAGAATGGATACGAAGGAATTAGAATGGATCATACGAAGGAATTAGAATGGATCCTATGAATGAAATAGAATGGATCGTACGAAGGAATTAGAATGGATCGTACGAAGGAATTAGAATGGATCGTACGAAGGAATTAGAATGGATCGTACGAATGAATTAGAATGGATATATTCATGCAAATGAATTAGAATGGATCATATGAATGAATTAGAATGGATCGTATGAGTGAATTAGAACGGATAGTACGAATGAAGTAGAATGGATCGTATGAATGAATTAGAATGGATACATTCGTGCGAATGAATTAGAATGGATCAAATGAATGAATTAGAATAGATTGTGCGAATGAATTAGAATGGATCGTACGAATGAATTAGAATGGATACATTCGTGCGAATAAATTAGAATGGATTGTATGAATGAATTAGAATGGATCGTACGAATGAATTAGAATGGATCGTACGAATGAATAAGAATAGATTGCGTGAATGAATTAGAATGGATCGTACGAATGAATTAGAATGGATCGTACGAAGGAATTAGAATGGATCGTACGAATGAATTAGAATGGATCGTGCGAATGAATTAGAATGGATCGTACGAATGAATTAGAATGGATACATTTGTGCGAATGAATTAGAATGGATCGTACGAATGAATTTGAATGGATCGTATGAATGAATTAGAATGGATCGTATGAATAAATTAGAATGGATCGTGCGAATAAATTAGAATGGATCATACGAATGAACTAGAATGGATACATTCGTGCGAATGAATTAGAATGGATCGTACAAATGAATTAGAATGGATCGTACGAATGAATTAGAATGGATTTTATGAATGAATTAGAATGGATCGTACGAATGAATTAGAATGGATCGTACGAATGAATTAGAATGGATCTTATGAATGAATTAGAATGGATCGTACGAATAAATTAGAATGGATCGTATGAATGGTTTAGAATAGATACATTCGTGCGAATGAATTAGAATAGATCGGACGAATGAATTAGAATGGATCGTACGAATGAATTAGAATGGATCAAATGAATGAATTAGAATGGTTACATTCATGCGAATGAATTAGACTGGATCGTACGAATGGATTGGAATGGATCGTACGAATGGATTAGAATGGATACATTCGTGCGAATGAATTAGAATGGATCATACGAATGAGTAAGAATGGATTGTACGAATGAAATAGAATGGATTGTGCGAATGAATTAGAATGGATCGTACGAATGAATTAGAATGGATCGTGTGAAAGAATTAGAATGGATTGTTTGAATGAATTAGAATAGATCATATGAATGAATTAGAATGGATCGTACGAATAAATTAGAATGGATCGTACGAATGAACTAGAATGGATACATTCGTGCGAATGAATTAGAATGGATCGTACGAATGAATTAGAATGGATCGTACGAATGAATTAGAATGGATCTTACGAATGAATTAGAATGGATCGTACGAATGAATTAGAATGGATCGTACGAATGAATTAGAATGGATACATTCATGCGAATGAATTAGAATGGATCGGACGAATGAATTAGAATGGATCGTACAAATGAATTATAATGGATCGTACGAATGAATTAGAATGGATCGTGCGAATGAATTAGAATGGATCATGTGAAAGAATTAGAATGGATTGTATGAATGAATTAGAATGGATCGTACGAATGAATTAGAATGGATCTTACGAATGAATTAGAATGGATCGTACGAAAGAATTAGAATGGATCGTACGAATGAATTAGAATGGATACATTCGTGCGAATGAATTAGAATGGATCGTGCACGAATGTATCCATTCTAATTCATTCGTACGATCCATTCTAATTCATTAATATTATCCATTCTAATTCATTCGTACGATCCATTCTAATTCATATGCACAAAGGTATCCATTCTAATCCATTCGTAGGATCCATTCTAATCCATTCGTACGATCCATTCTAATTCATTCGCTCGAATGTATCCATTCTAATCCATTCGTACGATCCATTCTAATCCATTCGTACGATCCATTCTAATTCATTCGCATGAATGTAACCATTCTAATTCATTCATTTGATCCATTCTAATTCATTCGTACGATCCATTCTAATTCATTCGTCCGATCCATTCTAATTCATTCGCACGAATGTATCTATTCTAATTCATTCATACGATCCATTCTATTTCATTCGTACGATCCATTCTAATTCATTCGCACAAATGTATCCATTCTAATTCATTCGTACGATCCATTCTAATTCATTCGCACGATCCATTCTAATTCATTCGTACGATCCATTCTAATTCTTTCACACGATTCATTCTAATTCATTCGTACGATCCATTCTAATACATTCATACGATCCATTCTAATTCATTTGCACGAATATATCCATTCTAATTCATTCGTACGATCTATTCTAATTCCTTCGTACGATCCATTCTAATTCATTCGTACGATCTATTCTAATTCATTCGTACGATCCATTCTAATTCATTCGCACGATCCATTCTAATTCCTTCGTACGATCCATTCTAATTCATTCGTACGATCCATTCTAATTCATTCATACAATCCATTCTAATTCTTTCACACGATCTATTCTAATTGATTCGTAGGATCCATTCTAATTCATTCGTACAATCTATTCTATTTCATTCGTACGATCCATTCTTACTCATTCGTATGATCCATTCTAATTCATTTGCACGAATATATCCATTCTAATTCATTCGTACGATCCATTCTAATTCCTTTGTACGATCCATTCTAATTCATTCGTACGATCTATTCTAATTCATTCGCACGATCCATTCTAATTCATTCGTACGATCCATTCTAATTCTTTCACACAATCCATTCTAATTCATTCGTACAATCCATTCTAATTCATTCGTGCAATCCAGTCTATTTCATTTGTACGATCCATTCTTACTCATTCGTACGATCCATTCTAATACATTCACACGAATGTATCCATTCGTACGAATGAATTAGAATAGATTGTACGAATGAATTAGAATGGATCGTACGAATGAATTAGAATGGATCGTACGAATGAATTAGAATGGATCGTATGAATAAATTAGAATAGATTGTACGAATGAATTAGAATGGATCGTACGAATGAATTAGAATGGATCGTACGAAGGAATTAGAATGGATCGTATGAAGGAATTAGAATGGATATATTCGTGCAAATTAATTAGAATGGATCGTATGAATGTATTCGAATGGATCGTATGAGTGAATTAGAATGGATCGTACGAATGAATTAGAATGGGTTGTATGAATGAATTAGAATGGATCGTACGAATGAATTAGAATGGATCATACGAATTAATTAGAATGGATCATACGAATGAATTAGAATGGATCGTACGAATGAATTAGAATGGATCGTACGAATGAATTAGAATGGATACATTCGTGCGAATGAATTAGAATGGATCGTACGAATGAATTAGAATGGATCGTGCGAATGAATTAGAATGGATCGTACGAATGAATTAGAATGGATCGTGCGAATGAATTAGAATGGATCGTACGAATGAATTAGAATGGATACATTTGTGCGAATGAATTAGAATGGATCGTACGAATGAATTAGAATGGATTGTATGAATGAATTAGAATGGATCGTATGAATGAATTAGAATGGATCGTGCGAATGAATTAAAATGGATCGTACGAATGAATTAGAATGGATCGTGTGAAAGAATTAGAATGGATCGTACGAATGAATTAGAATGGATCGTGCGAATGAATTAGAATGGATCGTACGAATGAATTAGAATGGATACATTTGTGCGAATGAATTAGAATGGATCGTACGAATGAATTAGAATGGATCGTATGAATGAATTAGAATGGATCGTACGAATGAATTAGAATGGATCGTGCGAATGAACTAGAATGGATCATACGAATGAATTAGAATGGATCGTACGAATGAACTAGAATGGATACATTCATGCGAATGAATTAGAATGGATCGTACGAATGAATTAGAATGGATCGTACGAATGAATTAGAATGGATCTTACGAATGAATTAGAATGGATCGTACGAATGAATTAGAATGGATCGTACGAATGAATTAGAATGGATCTTACGAATAAATTAGAATGGATCGTACGAATAAATTAGAATGGATCGTATGAATGGTTTTGAATGGATACATTCGTGCGAATGAATTAGAATGGATCGGACGAATGAATTAGAATGGATCGTACGAACGAATTAGAATGGATCAAATGAATGAATTAGAATGGTTACATTCATGCGAATGAATTAGAATGGATCGTACGAATGTATTAGAATGGATCGTACGAATGGATTAGAATGGATACATTCGTGCGAATGAATTAGAATGGATCATTCGAATGAGTAAGAATTGTGGGGGAAAATCTTCGTGCTGACCCGAAGACCTCGCCTCACCAGTCAATTGGAGTTGAAGTTGACGTCGAAGATCGTTGGTCGATCTGTTGATCGAAGTTGAAGCTTTTGATATGTAAACAGAGAGATGCAATCAGAGAAAGAGTTTGACACGAGACGTGATCTCGGAGTTCAGCCGAAGCCTACGTCTCCGTGCTATAGGGTGCAACCCGAATTCACTAACACTTTTCTCAAAGTAACCTCGACAGGCCGAGTTCTACTGAAGCCTTTTTGATCTCTTCGCAGACAAGAAGATGATCAAGTAGAGGTGAAAGGTGAGAAGGTAGAGATTCCAGAGCTCTGGTTCTGAAAATCAGATCTCAGAGTGGAAAATGGATTTTTGATTCTAGATTTCGATCCATTTACATTCGAAGGCTCTGCTATTTATAGGATTCTCTAGTGGTAAATGGCGGTTTTCTGCTGTCGTATCTGGGGATCCTCCAGGTAAGGCTGGTGGGCTCCGCTGCCGTTTTAGGGGGCCCACCAGGCAGGGCCGGTGGGTCCCGCTGTAGTCTCCGGGGGCCCACCAGGCAGGGCCGGTGGGTCCCACTGTAGTCTCCGGGGGCCCACCAGGCAGGGCCAGTGGGTCCCTCTGTAGTCTCCGGGGGCCCACCAGGCAGGGCCGGTGGGTCCCGTGGTAGTTGGTAAACTTCTGCCAAAATTTGCACCCATAGTTACCCCCTCCAAGTTAGCTAGAGTTCATCTGGCTGGCTTGGATTCGTGGTGCAAAGCTAACGACCCCCTGTCACACACACAGAGGAGCTTGCAAAAATATTAGCACCAAAAATAGACCGATCGGTCAAAATTTGATGGCGAGCTCCGGAGCGGGCTACGGGCGAGCTCCTGAATGAACTTGGGCGAGCTCCTGAGCGAGCTTGGGCGAGCTCCTGAGCGAGCTTGGGCGAGCTCTTGAGCGAGCTTTGGCGAGCTCCTGAACGAGCTTGGACGAGCTCCTGAACGAGCTTGGAAGAGCTCTTGAGCGAGCTTGGACGAGCTCTTGAGCAAGCTTGGACGAGCTCTTGAGCGAGCTTTGGCGAGCTCCTGAGCGAGCTTGGACGAGCTCCTGAGCGAGCTTAGGTGAGCTCCTGAGCGAGCTTGGACGAGCTCTTGAGCGAGCTTTGGCGAGCTCTTGAGCGAGCTTAGGCGAGCTCCTGAACGAGCTTGGACGAGCTCCTGAACGAGCTTGGACGAGCTCTTGAGCGAGCTTGGACGAGCTCCTGAGCGAGCTTGGACGAGCTCCTGAGCGAGCTTGGACGAGCTCCTGAGCGAGCTTTGGCGAGCTCCTGAGCGAGCTTGGACGAGCTCTTGAGCGAGCTTTGGCGAGCTCCTGAGCGAGCTTAGGCGAGCTCCTGAACGAGCTTGGACGAGCTCTTGAGCGAGCTTTGGCGAGCTCCTGAACGAGCTTTTGAGCGGTCAAAAAGTGATCGGTCAAATTCAGCCGGTCAAGGTCGAAGTGATCGGTCAAAAAACATAGTTTTTTGGCCAATCCAGTATGAATTCGACCGATCGGTCAAAAGTGATGGTGAGCTCCGGAGCGGGCTACGGGCGAGCTCCTGAGTGAACTTGGGCGAGCTCCTGAGCGAGCTTTGGCGAGCTCTTGAGCAAGCTTAGGCGAGCTCCTGAACGAGCTTGGACGAGCTCCTGAATGAGCTTGGACGAGCTCCTGAGCGAGCTTGGACGAGCTCTTGAGCGAGCTTTGGCGAGCTCTTGAACGAGCTTGGACGAGCTCTTGAGCGAGCTTGGACGAGCTCTTGAGCGAGCTTTGGCGAGCTCCTGAGCGAGCTTCGGCGAGCTCCTGAACGAGCTTGGACGAGCTCTTGAGCGAGCTTTGGCGAGCTCCTGAACCAGCTTTTGAGCGGTCAAAAAGTGATCAGTCAAATTCATCCGGTCAAGGTCGAAGTGATCGGTCAAAAAACATAGTTTTTTGGCCGATCCAGTAGGAATTCGACCGATCGGTCAAAAGTGATCGGTCACTGTGATCGGTAAAATTCAGCCGGTCAAGGTCGAAGTGATCGGTCAAAAAACATAGTTTTTTGGCCTATCCAGTATGAATTCGACCGATCGGTCAAAAGTGATGGCAAGCTTCGGAGCGGGCTACGGGCGAGCTCCTGAGTGAACTTGGGCGAGCTTGGGCGAGCTCCTGAGCGAGCTTTGGCGAGCTCTTGAGCGAGCTTAGGCGAGCTCCTGAACGAGCTTGGACGAGCTCCTAAGCGAGCTTGGATGAGCTCTTGAGCGAGCTTTGGCGAGCTCTTGAACGAGCTTGGACGAGCTCTTGAGCGAGCTTGGACGAGCTCTTGAGCGAGCTTGGACGAGCTCTTGAGCGAGCTTTGGCGAGCTCCTGAGCGAGCTTGGACGAGCTCTTGAGCGAGCTTAGGCGAGCTCCTGAGCGAGCTTGGACGAGCTCTTGAGCGAGCTTTGGCGAGCTCTTGAACGAGCTTGGACGAGCTCTTGAGCGAGCTTTGGCGAGCTCCTGAGCGAGCTTAGGCGAGCTCCTGAACGAGCTTGGACGAGCCCTTGAGCGAGCTTTGGCGAGCTCCTGAACGAGCTTGGACGAGCTCTTGAACGAGCTTGGACGAGCTCTTGAGCGAGCTTTGGCGAGCTCCTGAGCGAGCTTGGACGAGCTCTTCAGCGAGCTTTAGCGAGCTCCTGAGCAAGCTTGGGCGAGCTCCTGAGCGAGCTTGGACGAGCTCCTGAGCGAGCTTAGGCGAGCTCCTGAACGAGCTTGGACTAGCTCTTGAGCGAGCTTTGGCGAGCTCCTGAATGAGCTTGGACTAGCTCTTGAGCGAGCTTTGGCGAGCTCCTAAATGAGCTTTTGAGCGGTCAAAAAGTGATCGGTCAAATTCAGCCGGTCAAGGTCGAAGTGATCGGTCAAAAAACATAGTTTTTTGGCCGATCCAGTAGGAATTCGATCGATCGGTCAAAAGTGATCGGTCACTGATCGGTAAAATTCAGCCGGTCAAGGTCGAAGTGATCGGTCAAAAAACATAGTTTTTTGGCCGATCCAGTATGAATTCGACCGATCGGTCAAAAGTGATGGCGAGCTCCGGAGCGGGCTACGGGCGAGCTTCTGAGTGAACTTGGGCGAGCTTGGGCGAGCTCCTGAGCGAGCTTTGGTGAGCTCTTGAGCGAGCTTAGGCGAGCTCCTGAACGAGCTTGGACGAGCTCCTGAGCGAGCTTGGACGAGCTCTTGAGCGAGCTTTGGCGAGCTCTTGAACGAGCTTGGACGAGCTCTTGAGCGAGCTTGGACGAGCACTTGAGCGAGCTTGGACGAGCTCTTGAGCGAGCTTGGACGAGCTCTTGAGCGAGCTTTGGCGAGCTCCTAAGCAAGCTTGGACGAGCTCTTGAGCGAGCTTAGGCGAGCTCCTGAGCGAGCTTGGACGAGCTCTTGATCGAGCTTTGGCGAGCTCTTGAACGAGCTTGGACGAGCTCTTGAGCGAGCTTTGGCGAGCTCCTGAGCGAGCTTGGACGAGCTCTTGAGCGAGCTTTGGCGAGCTCCTGAGCGAGCTTGGACGAGCTCTTGAGCGAGCTTGGGCGAGCTCCTGAACGAGCTTGGACAAGCTCTTGAGCGAGCTTTGGCGAGCTCCTGAGCGAGCTTAGGCGACCTCTTGAACGAGCTTGGACGAGCTCTTGAGCGAGCTTTGGCGAGCTCCTGAGCGAGCTTAGGCGACCTCTTGAACGAGCTTGGACGAGCTCTTGAGCGAGCTTTGGCGAGCTCCAGAACGAGCTTTTGAGCGGTTAAAAAGTGATCGGTCAAAAGTGATCGGTCAAATTCAGCCGGTCAAGGTCGAAGTGATCGGTCAAAAAACATAGTTTTTTGGCCGATCCTGTAGGATTTCGATCGATCGATCAAAAGTGATCGGTCACTGTGATCGGTAAAATTCAGCCGGTCAAGGTCGAAGTGATCGGTCAAAAAACATAGTTTTTTGGCCGATCCAGTATGAATCCCACAGACGGCGCCAAACTGTGGGGGAAAATCTTCGTGCCGACCCGAAGACCTCGCCTCACCAGTCAATTGGAGTTGAAGTTGACGTCGAAGATCGTTGGTCGATCTGTTGATCGAAGTTGAAGCTTTTGATATGTAAACAGAGAGATGCAATCAGAGAAAGAGTTTGACACGAGAAGTGATCTCGGAGTTCAGCCGAAGCCTACGTCTCCGTGCTATAGGGTGCAACCCGAATTCACTAACACTTTTCTCAAAGTAACCTCGACAGGCCGAGTGCTACTGAAGCCTTTTTGATCTCTTCACAGACAAGAAGACGATCAAGTAGAGGTGAAAGGTGAGAAGGTAGAGATTCCAGAGCTCTGGTTCTGAAAATCAGATCTCAGAGTGGAAAATGGATTTTTGATTCTAGATTTCGATCCATTTACATTCGAAGGCTCTGCTATTTATAGGATTCTCTGGTGGTAAATGGCGGTTTTCTGCTGTCGTATCTGGGGATCCTCCAGGTAAGGCTGGTGGGCTCCGCTACCGTTTTAGGGGGCCCACCAGGCAGGGCCGGTGGGTCCCGCTGTAGTCTCCGGGGGCCCACCAGGCAGGGCCGGTGGGTCCCGCTGTGGTACTCGGGGGCCCACCAGGCAGGGCCGATGGGTCCCTCTGTAGTCTCCGGGGGCCCACCAGGCAGGGCCGGTGGGTCCCGTGGTAGTTGGTAAACTTCTGCCAAAATTTGCACCCACAAGAATGGATCGTACGAATGAAATAGAATGGATTGTATGAATGAATTAGAATGGATCGTGCGAATGAATTTGAATGGATCGTACGAATGAATTAGAATGGATCGTGCTAATTAATTAGAATTGATCGTACGAATGAAATAGAATGGATTGTACGAATGATTAAGAATGGATCGTACGAATGAATTAGAATGGATCGTACGAATGATTTAGAATGGATACATTCGTGCGAATGAATTAGAATGGATCATACGAATGAGTAAGAATGGATCGTACGAATGAAATAGAATGGATTGTACGAATGAATTATAATGGATTCATACGAATGAATTAGAATGGATACATTCGTGCGAATAAATTAGAATGGATCGTACCAATGAGCAAGAATGGATCGTACGAATGAATTAGAATGGATCGTACGAATGAATTAGAAACGATCATGTGAAAGAATTAGAATGGATTGTATGAATGAATTAGAATAGATCGTATAAATAAATTAGAATGGATCGTACGAATGAATTAGAATGGATCATACGAATGAAGTAGAATGGATTGTACGAATGATTTAGAATGGATCGTACGAATGAATTAGAATGGATCGTACGAATGATTTAGAATGGATACATTAGTGCGAATGAATTAGAATGGATCATACGAATGAGTAAGAATGGATCGTATGAATAAAATAGAATGGATTGTACGACTGAATTAGAATGGATTCGTACGAATGAATTAGAATGGATACATTCGTGCGAATGAATTAGAATGGATCGTACCAATGAGTAAGAATGGATCGTACGAATGAATTAGAATGAATCGTACGAATGATTTAGAATGGATCGTGTGAAAGAATTAGAATGGATTGTATGAATGAATTAGAATAGATCGTATGAATGAATTAGAATGGATCGTACGAATGAATTAGAATGGATCGTACGAATGAATTAGAATGGATACATTCGTGCGAATGAATTAGAATGGATACATTCGTGCGAAAGAATTTGAATGGATTGTATGAATGAATTAGAATGGATCGTATGAATGAATTAGAATGGATCGTGCGAATGAATTCGATTGGATCGTACGAATGAACTAGAATGGATACATTTGTGCGAATGAATTAGAATGGATCGTATGAATGAATTAGAATGGATCGTACGAATGAATTAGAATGGATCATGCGAATGAATTCGAATGGATCGCACGAATTCATTCTAATTCATTCATACAATCCATTCTAATTCTTTCACACGATCCATTCTAATTCATTCGTACGTTCCATTCTAATTCATTAGCACGATCCATGCTAATTCATTCGTTCGATCAATTCTAATTCATTAGCACGATCCATTCTAATTCATTCGTACGATCCATTCTAATTCATTCGCACGATCCATTCTAATTCTTTCATAGGATCCATTCTAATTCATTCATACAATCTATTCTAATTCTTTCGCACGAATGTATCCATTCTAATTCATTCGCATGAATGTATCCATTCTAATTCATTCGTACGATCCATTCTAATTCATTCGTACGATCCATTCTAATTCATTCATACGATCTATTCTAATTCATTCATACAATCCATTCTAATTCTTTCACACGATCCATTCTAATTCATTTGTACAATCCATTCTAATTCATTCGCACAATCCATTCTATTTCATTCGTACGATCCATTCTTACTCATTGGTACGATCCATTCTAATTCATTCGCACGAATGTATCCATTCTAATTCATTCGTACGAATCCATTCTAATTCATTCGTACAATCTATTCTATTTCATTCGTACGATCCATTCTTACTCATTCGTATGATCCATTCTAATTCATTCGGACGAATGTATCCATTCTAATTTATTCGTACGATCCATTCTAATTCATTCGTACGATCCATTCTAATTCATTCGTCCGATCCATTCTAATTCATTCGCACGAATGTATCCATTCTAATTCATTCGTACGGTCCATTCTAATTCATTCGCACAATCCATTCTATTTCATTCGTACGATCCATTCTTACTCATTCGTATGATCCATTATGGATACATTCGTGCGAATGAATTAGAATGGATCATACGAATGAGTAAGAATGGATCGTACGAATGAAAAAGAATTAATGGATTGTGTGAATGAATTAGAATGGATCGTACGAATGAATTGGAATGGATCGTGTGAAAGAATTAGAATAGATTGTATGAATGAATTAGAATGGATCGTACGAATGAATTAGAATGGATCGTATGAGTGAATTAGAATGGATACGAAGGAATTAGAATGGATCGTACGAAGGAATTAGAATGGATCATACGAATGAAATAGAATGGATCGTACGAAGGAATTAGAATGGATCGTACGAAGGAATTAGAATGGATCGTACGAAGGAATTAGAATGGATCGTACGAATGAATTAGAATGGATATATTCATGCAAATGAATTAGAATGGATCGTATGAATGAATTAGAATGGATACATTCGTGCGAATGAATTAGAATGGATCGTATGAATGAATTAGAATAGATTGTGCGAATGAATTAGAATGGATCGTACGAATGAATTAGAATGGATACATTCGTGCGAATAAATTAGAATGGATTGTATGAATGAATTAGAATGGATCGTACGAATGAATTAGAATGGATCGTACGAATGAATTAGAATAGATTGCGCGAATGAATTAGAATGGATCGTACGAATGAATTAGAATGGATCGTACGAAGGAATTAGAATGGATCGTACGAATGAATTAGAATGGATCGTACGAATGAATTAGAATGGATCGTACGAAGGAATTAGAATGGATCGTACGAATGAATTAGAATGGATCGTACGATTGAATTAGAATGGATCATACGAATGAGTAAGAATGGATCGTATGAATGAATTAGATTGGATCGTACGATCCACTCTAATTCATTAGCATGGATCGTGCTAATGAATTAGAATGGAATATACGAATGAATTAGAATGGATCGTAGAATGGATCGTACGAATAAATTAGAATGGATCGTACGAATGAATTAGAATAGATCATAGGAATGAATTAGAATGGATCGTGCAAATGAATTAGAATGGATACATTCGTGCGAATGAATTAGAATGGATCGTGCGAATGAATTAGAATGGATCGTACGAATGAATTAGAATGGATATATTTGAACGAATAAATTAGAATGGATCATACGAATGAATTAGAATGGATCGTACGAATGAATTAGAATGGATAGTGCGAATGAATTAGAATCGATCGTACGAATGAATTAGAATGGATCGTACGAATGAATTAGAATGGGTCGTATGAATGAATTAAAATAGATACATTCGAGCGAAAGAATTAGAATAGATGTAGGAATGAATTAGAATGGATCGTACGAATGAATTAGAATGGATACATTTGTGAGAATGAATTAGAATGGATCGTACGAATGAATTAGAATGGATACATTTGTGAGAATGAATTAGAATGGATCGTACGAATGAATTAGAATGCATCGTACGAAAGAATTAGAATGGATATATTCATGCGAATGAATTAGAATGGATCGTACGAATGAATTCGACTGGATCGTACGAATTAATTTGAATGGATACATTTGTGCGAATGAATCTAAATGGATTGTATGAATGAATTATAATGGATCGTACGAATGAATTAGAATGGATCGTACGAATGAATTAGAATAGCTCATACGAATGAATTAGAATGAATCGTATGAATGAATTAGAATGGTTACATTCGTGCGAATGAATTAGAATAGATCGTACGAATAAATTAGAATGGATCGTACGAATAAATTAGAATGGATCGTGGGAATGAATTAGAATGGATCTTACGAATGAATTAGAATGGATCGTACGAATGAATTAGAATGGATACATTCGTGCGAATGAATTAAAATGGATCGGACGAATGAATTAGAATGGATCGTACGAATGAATTAGAATGGATCAAATGAATGAATTAGAATGGTTACATTCATGCGAATGAATTAGAATGGATCGTACGAATGGATTAGAATGGATCGTATGAATGGATTAGAATGGATACATTTGTGCGAATGAACTAGAATTGATTGTATGAATGAATTAGAATGGATCGTACGATCCATTCGAATTCATTCGCACGATCCATTCTAATTCATTCATACGATCCATTCTAATTCATTCATACAATCCATTCTAATTCTTTCACACGATCCATTCTAATTCATTCGTAGGATCCATTCTAATTCATTCGTACAATCTATTCTATTTCATTCGTACGATCCATTCTTACTCATTCGTATAATCCATTCGAATTCATTCGGACGAATGTATCCATTCTAATTTATTTATACGATCCATTCTAATTTATTCGCACGATCCATCCATTCTAATTCATTCGTACGATCCATTCTAATTCACTCATACGATCCATTCAAATACATTCATACGATCCATTCTAATTCATTTGCACGAAAATATCCATTCTAATATATTCGTACGATCCATTCTAATTCCTTCGTACGATCCATTCTAATTCATTCGTACGATCTATTCTAATTCATTCGTACGATCCATTCTAATTCATTCGTACGATCCATTCTAATTCATTCGTACGATCCATTCTAATTTATTCGTACAATCTATTCTAATTCATTTGTACGAATGGATACATTCGTGTGAATGAATTAGAATGGATCATATGAATGAGTAAGAATGGATCGTACGAATCAAATAGAATGGATTGCACGAATGAATTAGAATGGATCATACGAATGAATTAGAATGGATCATGTGAAAGAATTAGAATGGATTGTATGAATGAATTAGAATGGATCGTACGAAGGAATTAGAATGGATCGTGATGCGATCTAAACTAATCCTAAATTAAGGGCTAATTTGGTCTAAATTATAACTCGCAAGTGCACGAATCACTTTGTAGGAGCGGTACGTATTACGAGGTCGATCCCACAGGGATTGCTAATAAGGGAACTATCTAATCTAAGATTATTAACTATTTGCCTAAATTACTTTAAAAGATAATTTAATGGGAGTTGATTGTTTTGAGATTAAAAACAAACTAATGAAAGAAAGAAAAACAAGCTAGTTACGGTAAGTCGAGTTCCAAGTGGAGAAGGTACTAAGGCATTCGAATCCACCTCGGTTATTCATATTACTAGGTTTATTCATAATGATCTATGCGAACGAGTAGCATGCGGGAATACGAATCCCGTGCTCGACTCGAGGATGTGATCGTTAGGCTCTAAATATGATTTTTCTAATATTGGATTCAATTCAAGCATATGTAATAAAACGAAGCATCAAACATCTAGATTAAGCACAACGGATCAAAGCACATAAGCAGAGCATCCGATGTCTGAGTTAAGTATGCAAGATCTGGGTTTTAATTATTTGATTAAAATAGGCCTAATTGCATGATGATCAATTATAGCGCTAACTACAAAACATACATGGCATGGATTGTGAGAGCAAATTGAATCATCAATTAATTAAGAATTGAATCGCATAATCATTAAGGTGCATTGGCATAGATCACATAAAATAAACCTAAATAATATTTATAACCGGGGTTTCATCTAAGTCTTAGCATGGAATTTAGTTCATCATGGTTCGCATTACATCAAAAGTAAAAGAAGGGAAGAGCAAGATACAGATCATTCTCGGAATACGCTTTGCTCTTCGTTGTCCTCCTCTCCGATCGATGCTCCTACACTTCGACTCGGCTGCAGCACGGCTTCGATGGTGCGGATGACGGATGACGGCTCGGACGATGGTACGATGGCGGCTCGGATGACGATGGCGGGGGATTCTCGGAGGTGGAGGCTAGGTCCGTGGATGATGATCGGAGGTGATGGGAGTAGGTACGGTCCGGTGGTGAATGGGTTCGGGTGTGAAGAAGATGGTCGTCCAAAAGCCTCCTCCCTTTAGTTTACCCGAGCCCTCCCCTATATAGGATAGAGAGAAAGAGAATTCGGACTAGAGAGAGATAAGGAAAGATTGAGAGAATGGAAAGAGAAAGAGAGCCGTTCGGTTGAGAGAGTTGACGTGCATGGGAGGAGAGAGAAGTCCGGTAGGGGGAGGGAATCCGACTGGATTTTAGAGAGAGAAAATAGGGGGCTCGATTTGGGCTGAGAGAGAAACCCGGAGTGGGTGATCGGCTGGGTTGGACGGAAGAGATAGAGAGAGAGCGGAACCAAGAGAGAGGGTTTCGGGGGGGAGAAAAACCAGGAGGAGAGAGAGATACGTGCGGCCTAGAGAGAGAGAAAGTAGGAAGAAGAGCTGGGTCAGGTGCAATGGAGGGCTGTGATTTGGGCTTGTGCATGAGAGAAACGTGGGAGAGAGAGACGATCTCTGATGGGATCCGGTTTTAGAGAGAGAGTTGGGTGGATGGCTGGCCGCTGGGTTTGCATGGGCGATCGGACGGCTGGGCGGAACGGTTGATAGGTGGGGCGGCTAGAGAGTGAGTGCGGTTAAGGGGCTGGTGGTTGGGTTCACATGCAAGCATGCATGTGTTTGCTCTAGTATCGGACGAACGGCTGTGATCAGTTCCGGTTTTAAAGGGAGAGAGTGCTGGAACGGGGGTCTGCATGGGATCGGTGGGTTCGGTTAATGAGCCTCCATGCAGTGGATCGGACGGCTGGGATTAAGTGGGACTGAGAGGTGGAAAGAGATATGGAAAGTGACGGTTGTGATCGGGTCGGACCGGGATCGGGTGCACAAGTAGGGACTTGGGTGTCATGCGATTTGATGGAATGAATGTGCATGGTTCATGCATGAGGTCATGGATCGGACGGTGGGTGCATGCATGGGCTTGGTGGATCGGAGTTGGGCTTGGGTTTGTTTGCATAGGAATGGAATAATTACAACTGGGTTCAAGCACAATGGGATCATGCGAGAAACTTGAGCAGGCTTTGGTCATCGTAATCCGAATCCATCATCAATCGCATCGTCGCCTATTTGTATGTCTGTAGTCCTCTTCCAGTTTGTATCATGCATTGCATCGGCTCAGTTAAAGTCTTCTCTCATCCGACTCATTGCAATTGTCCGTTTTCATCGTTCTTCAGAATAAGCCTCCAAACGAGCTGTACAGCCTCCGTCAAATTATCGTGAGAATATCCATGGCTTGGTCATGAAGTCTTTGAGCTGACTGCATCGAAAACCGGATCAATTCCCTGAAAAACACAGATAAGATGACGCTTATCAGATTCAAACGCAATTATCGATAAAAGGATAATTTGGACTATGAGGCTCTGTATCTTTCATGCATGCAATGTATGAGAGCGAACCAATATGCCGTTGGGTTCGTATGAAAGTCTATTATATCGTGGTGCAAAGAGACTCATGCAGTTTACGTGCATTATGAAAGTTTTACGTAGCAAAGTGACGCTATGTGCATGAAAAAGAAAAGATAAATCGCACCAAATGGACGCTCAACACACCCCCAAACTTAAATCTTTCTCGTCCTCGATAAAGCAAACAAAATAAACTACTAAAAGAATAAGAATAACTTAACTCACTTTCGCAGGAATCGCGATTGCACTTAGCGCGTGCAACAAGCCGTTAAACCCCTAGGTCACCCTAGTGGACGAGTTTTGTCTCGTGAGGGTTTGCAGTGAATCTACCCACAAAATTCAAACTTTTTTTTTTTTTTTAAAAAAAAATAATAATAATAAAATAAAATAAAAAAAAATGAAATAAGAAATAAGAAAAGTCGGTTTCGCAGAATAATTAAAAAGTACTCAAAAATAGAATTTCTAAGGCACAAAACTCACAAGGTATCCAGCCCAAGCTTCGGCTTTCGAAGTACTCACTTTAGGTTCTAACTATTAGTTTCCCGTTAGAAAATATCAAGGTCAACTATGCTCGAGTGCACGGTGCTGTCTGGGCGAAACACAACTGGGGGTTTGGTTCTCTACATTCATACCATTCTAACAATCTCCTAGAACGGTCAAAGTCGACCTTAGAACCTGAGTCAAAACCAGCTAATCTAGACAGGCTAGTGAGAGTTGTGGATATTCACCTTAATACCTTTCGGCTTTATATGTGATATTCCAGTTTCCCCACATTGTTTATAGCGACGGCTTTCACACTATTTTCTTTTTTTTTTGTTTTTTTTTTCTTCCTTTTTTTTTTCCGGTCTCATTTTTTTCTGGATCTAATTATATATCCCTTCCTAACTTGTACCATGTCAGCTGCACTCTATGCCCATGACACGCTGCCAACGCTCTCATGAGTTAGGTAGCCATCTTCATGTTGCCTTTATATTTGATTCACTCTGCATCCATAGGATCATTCTCATAACCCTATCGACCAGGCTTCACTCATACTAGGGCATACAGGTTAAGAATTTTATATAATCAGGTCCTAGACCATGCTAATAGGTAGCCCTTTCCGCTATACCTTAGAATTCACTGGTCGTTTTTCTAATGATAATAATTTTTTTTTTTTTCAAACCAAGTGAACCAGATCCGCATGGTTCATCAGGACTCCAAGTGACTATTAGGTGATATGAAAGCTTTGAATCTAGACCCTAGAGGTGTAAGCCAGATGTGAAGTGAAAGTCAAGTCTAGTTTGTTTTGACAATCTCTAAAAGGTTACTAAGGGTCAGAACCATATTAGACATACTTTTTCTAGCTAATCCTTGGACTTTATACCTTGATTACCAAGTGCCTTATAGTCCTATTCGAGTACTCTACAATTATATTAAAAAACCTGAAATAAAGGTAAAATATATATCGATTTTTTTTTTTTTTTTTTCGAAAAGAACGAAAAAAGAAGGCAAAAGTGATACGATAAAAAAAACTAAAATATGAAAAAGAAAATAAAAATATGCAAATGCAAATTCCTATAGATTTCTATACGAACGCTGTAGTTTTGGTAGGGGACTACAGACAAGACACACATACGCCAAGACGTATGTGCCGAGCTGTCCCACTGCAGCGTAAGTTGATGCATTATTAATATTATTAAAAAAAAAACAATTTTTTTTTCCTTTTTTTTTCTTTTTTTTTGTAAAAAAAATTCAAAATAAGAACATAAAAAATTTGTGGAAATTGAATGCATACAAGATTTTGCAAAAAAAGTACATCACACCCCCAAACTTAAATTAGACATTGTCCTCAATGTATGAATTAGACATGCTCATGCATAAGATGATGGCATTATATGATAGCATTTTTGCAGGACATGTATATAAAATAAAAGTACGAAGTTTTAAGGATGGATAGTACCTCATAAGTTCTTTGTAGCCTTGTTTCCTGCAAAATGTTAGTATTACAAAGAAAAAAACAACGCGACTAAACAGACTAATAAAGACAAGCAGATGCGAATAAAAAAAAAAATTAACTGCTATAATGCAAATATGTTTTTCAGCAGATGGAATTTTCAAAAAGAAAAGAGAGTAGTCATCAATTGAGAAATTATATGCTATAGTATACTTCGGGCATGTTTCTTCGTGACTCTCCATTATTCTATTATGATTCGTCCTATATTGTTCTTCATAATTTTTCTTTTCAAATATAACAATATAAGATTCATTATTATACTCCCTATTCCACCAGGTATCATGTATATTATCTTTGAAAAGTTCGCATAATTGAATGTTCTGATTTTGAATATATTGAGGAAAAATTAAATCAGAAAATATATCTTCTTCACCCAGATGTGTATGTTGAAACTTAGATGGCAGAATTTGTAGGTCATTGTATGATTTTTCGATAATGGATGGATTATCAATCATGATATCATTAATTTCAAGATTCATTGATAGAGGCTTGGTTTCTTTAGGAAACATATCATCATTAATGTCATAAGGAAGATCATGAGTGACATCTAATATAATATCGGTCAGATCATCGTTCGGGTCATCAAAATTTTTTAAGCACGCTTCCAATGGATCATTAAAACATGATTGAAGAATCATGTTCTCCATAAGATTGTCGATCAAATTCATCTCATAAATTTTATTATCATTAGTAACATTTAAACTGGATGGGAGAACATTACTTTTATCATCGTCATAAGGGAGAGCATAGGCTTCTTCATCAATTATACTATCTATAGTGTCATCATTGATGACGTCAATGTTGGATGAGAGATCATAAGTATCCTTAAAAATCATATCCGTATTAATGTCATCAATATTGCTCGGACAATCTTCCAAAGGATTAAGAAAATCAGATTGGGCAAGTTCATCTTCTATAGGGATGTCCATCTTGGTCTCCTCATCAGCTCCATTATCTATTGAGACGCCAATTATGTTCTCATAATCCTCATAATCTTCATCGGAGTTAGACTCAGGTTGAAGTTGATCTTGAAGTATAGCCTCCTTAATGATATTAAAATGTGATTCAATTCTTTCGAACGCGTTCATTTGCTCTTGCATATTGCTTTGATGGTTCTGCATAAGCTGATTGAGCATAGACATTTGTAGTGTCTCTTCAAGAGTCTCCTCATTTGATGGCATATAATCATAAGGTTCTTGAAAATTGTTTACAGATGATTCATTTTTCCAACTATGGCCGTGATGATTTTGCCAACTAGAATTTTGATAATATTGCCTACTTGGATCTTGAAAATTTTGCCATCTAGGATCATGATAATTTTGCCATCTAGAATCATGTGTGTCATAGCATGGTGAATTATATTGTATTTGGCCATGTAAACTCCTACTCGATGAATTTCTTCCAGGATCTTCTAGTTCAGTTGAAAAGTTTGTACAATCCTGATATCTGGTGGTCCTTGTTTGGTTCATATACTCTTTTAGGGTCATTGTTTGTGGTGAATGTAAGTTGGCCATTACTGTTGAAGATGGATCTTGATATTTTGTTGCCCTCGTAAGATTCATGTATTCTTTTAGGGTCATTGCTTGGTTAGACATTTTGGTTACAGATTGAGAAACTAATCTAAAGATAAAATTAAACTAACAAAATTAAAACTAACTAAGGCAAATAAGAAATAACCTAGATACGAAAGCTCCGTTGCAATCCCCGGCAATGGCGCCAAAAACTTGATACGATCTAAACTAATCCTAAATTAAGGGCTAATTTGATCTAAATTATAACTCGCTAGTGCACGAATCACTTTGTAGGAGCGATACGTATTACGAGGTCGATCCCACAGGGATTGCTAATAAGGGAACTATCTAATCTAAGATTATTAACTATTTGCCTAAATTACTTTAAAAGATAATTTAATGGGAGTTGATTGTTTTGAGATTAAAAACAAACTAATGAAATAAAGAAAAACAAGCTAGTTACGGTAAGTCGAGTTCCAAGTGGAGAAGGTACTAAGGCATTCGAATCCACCTCGGTTATTCATATTACTAGATTTATTCATAATGATCTATGCGAACGAGTAGCATGCGGGAATACGAATCCCGTGCTCGACTCGAGGATGTGATCGTTAGGCTCTAAATATGATTTTTCTAATATTGGATTCAATTCAAGCATATGTAATAAAACGAAGCATCAAACATCTAGATTAAGCACAATGGATCAAAGCACATAAGCAGAGCATCCGATGTCTGAGTTAAGTATTCAAGATCTGGGTTTTAATTATTTGATTAAAATAGGCCTAATTGCATGATGATCAATTATAGCGCTAACTACAAAACATACATGGCATGGATTGTGAGAGCAAATTGAATCATCAATTAATTAAGAATTGAATCGCATAATCATTAAGGTGCATTGGCATAGATCACATAAAATAAACCTAAATAATATTTATAACCGGGGTTTCATCTAAGTCTTAGCATGGAATTTAGTTCATCATGGTTCGCATTACATCAAAAGTAAAAGAAGGGAAGAGCAAGATACAGATCATTCTCGGAATACGCTTTGCTCTTCGTTGTCCTCCTCTCCGATCGATGCTCCTACACTTCGACTCGGCTGCAGCACGGCTTCGATGGTGCGGATGACGGATGACGGCTCGAACGATGGTACAATGGCGGCTCGGATGACGATGGCGGAGGATTCTCGGAGGTGGAGGCTAGGTCCGTGGATGATGATCGGAGGTGATGGGAGTAGGTACGGTCCGGTGGTGAATGGGTTCGGGTGTGAAGAAGATGGTCGTCCAAAAGCCTCCTCCCTTTAGTTTACCCGAGCCCTCCCCTATATAGGATAGAGAGAAAGAGAATTCGGACTAGAGAGAGATAAGGAAAGATTGAGAGAAAGGAAAGAGAAAGAGAGCCGTTCGGTTGAGAGAGTTGACGTGCATGGGAGGAGAGAGAAGTCCGGTAGGGGGAGGGAATCCGACTGGATTTTAGAGAGAGAAAATAGGGGGCTCGATTTGGGCTGAGAGAGAAACCCGGAGTGGGTGATCGGCTGGGTTGGACGGAAGAGATAGAGAGAGAGCGGAACCGAGAGAGAGGGTTTCGGGGGGGAGAAAAACCAGGAGGAGAGAGAGATACATGCGGCCTAGAGAGAGAGAAAGTAGGAAGAAGAGCTGGGTCAGGTGCAATGGAGGGCTGTGATTTGGGCTTGTGCATGAGAGAAACGTGGGAGAGAGAGACGATCTCTGATGGGATCCGGTTTTAGAGAGAGAGTTGGGTGGATGGCTGGCCGCTGGGTTTGCATGGGCGATCGGACGGCTGGGCGGAACGGTTGATAGGTGGGGCGGCTAGAGAGTGAGTGCGGTTAAGGGGCTGGTGGTTGGGTTCACATGCAAGCATGCATGTGTTTGCTCTAGTATCGGACGGACGGCTGTGATCAGTTCCGATTTTAAAGGGAGAGAGTGCTGGAACGGGGGTCTGCATGGGATCGGTGGGTTCGGTTAATGAGCCTCCGTGCAGTGGATCGGACGGCTGGGATTAAGTGGGACTGAGAGGTGGAAAGAGATATGGAAAGTGACGGTTGTGATCGGGTCGGACCGGGATCGGGTGCACAAGTAGGGACTTGGGTGTCATGCGATTTGATGGAATGAACGTGCATGGTTCATGCATGAGGTCATGGATCGGACGGTGGGTGCATGCATGGGCTTGGTGGATCGGAGTTGGGCTTGGGTTTGTTTGCATAGGAATGGAATAATTACAACTGGGTTCAAGCACAATGGGATCATGCGGAAAACTTGAGCAGGCTTTGGTCATCGTAATCCGAATCCATCATCAATCGCATCGTCGCCTATTTGTATGTCTGTAGTCCTCTTCCAGTTTGTATCATGCATTGCATCGGCTCAGTTAAAGTCTTCTCTCATCCGACTCATTGCAATTGTCCGTTTTCATCGTTCTTCAGAATAAGCCTCCAAACGAGCTGTACAGCCTCCGTCAAATTATCGTGAGAATATCCATGGCTTGGTCATGAAGTCTTTGAGCTGACTGCATCGAAAACCGGATCAATTCCCTGAAAAACACAGATAAGATGACGCTTATCAGATTCAAACGCAATTATCGATAAAAGGATAATTTGGACTATGAGGCTCTGTATCTTTCATGCATGCAATGTATGAGAGCGAACCAATATGCCGTTGGGTTCGTATGAAAGTCTATTATATCGTGGTGCAAAGAGACTCATGCAGTTTACGTGCATTATGAAAGTTTTACGTAGCAAAGTGACGCTATGTGCATGAAAAAGAAAAGATAAATCGCACCAAATGGACGCTCAACAGATCGTACGAATGAATTAGAATAGATCGTACGAATGAATTAGAATGGATCGTACGAATGAATTAGAATGGATCGTGTGAAAGAATTAGAATGGATCGTACGAATGAATTAGAATGGATCGTGCAAATGAATTAGAATGGATCATACGAATGAATTAGAATGGATCGTGCTAATGAATTAGAATTGATCGAACGAATGAATTAGCATGGATCGTGCATTCGTACGATCCATTCTAATTCATTCGTAAGATCCATTCTAATTCATTCGTACGATCCATTCTAATTCATTCGTACGATCCATTCTAATTCATTCGCACGAATGTATCCATTCTAGTTCATTCGTACGATCCATTCTAATTCATTCGTACGATCCATTCTAATTCATTCATACGATCTATTCTAATTCATTCAAACAATCCATTCTAATTCTTTCATCCGATCCATTCTAATTCATTCGTACGATCCATTCTAATTCATTCGCACAATCCATTCTATTTCATTCGTACGATCCATTCTTACTCATTCGTATGATCCATTCTAATTCATTCGCACGAATGTATCCATTCTAATCCATTCGTACGATCCATTCTAATCCATTCGTACGATCCAGTCTAATTCATTCGCATGAATGTAACCATTCTAATTCATTCATTTGATCCATTCTAATTCATTCGTAGGATCCATTCTAATTCATTCGTCCGATCCATTCTAATTCATTCGCACGAATGTATCCATTCTAAACCATTCATACGATCCATTCTAATTTATTCGTACGATCCATTCTAATTCATTCGTAAGATCCATTCTAATTCATTCGTACGATCCATTCTAATTCATTCGTACGATCCGTTCTAATTCATTCGTACGATCCATTCTAATTCATTCGTATGATCCATTCTAATTCATTCGCACGATCCATTCTAATTCATTCATGCGATTCATTCTAATTCATTCATACGATCCATTCTAATTCATTCGTACGATCCATTCTAATTCATTCACACAAATGTATCCATTCTAATTCATTCGTACGATCCATTCTAATTCATTCGCACGATCCATTCTAATTCATTCGTACGATCCATTCTAATTCTTTCACACGATCCTTTCTAATTCATTCATACGATCCATTCTAATTCATTCGCACGATCCATTCTAATTCATTCATACGATCCATTCTAATTCATTCATACAATGCATTCTAATTATTTCACACGATCCATTCTAATTCATTCGTACGATCCATTCTAATTCATTCCTACAATCCATTCTATTTCATTTGTACGATCCATTCTTACTCATTCGTATGATCAATTCTAATTCATTCGTACGATCCATTCTAATTCATTTGTACGATCCATTCTAATTCTTTCACACGATCCATTCTAATTCATTCGTAGGATCAATTCTAATTCATTCGTACAATCTATTCTATTTCATTCGTACGAGCCATTCTTACTCATTCGTATAATCCATTCTAATTCATTCGGACGAATGTATCCATTCTAATTTATTCATACGATCCATTCTAATTCATTCGTACTATCCATTCTAATTCATTCGTACGATCCATTCTTACTCATTCGTATGATCCATTCTAATTCATTCGTACGATCCATTCTATTTCATTCGTACGATCCATTCTAATTCATTCGCACAATCTATTCTAATTCATTCGTACAATCCATTCTAATTCATTCGTACGATCATACGAAAGAATTAGAATGGATCGTACGGAATGAATTAGAATGGATTGTATGAATGAATTAGAATGGATACATTCGTGCGAATGAATTAGAATGGATCACACGAATGAGTAAGAATGGATCGTACGAATGAAATAGAATGGATTGTACGAATGAATTAGAATGGATCGTACAAATGAATTAGAATGTTTCGTACAATCATACAATCCATTCTAATTCATTCCGTACGATCCATTCTAATTCATTCGTACGATCCTTTCTATTTCATTCGTACGATCCATTCTTACTCATTGGTACGATCCATTCTAATTCATTCGCACGAATGTATCCATTCTAATTCATTCATACGAATCCATTCTAATTCATTCGTACGATCCATTCTAATACATTCATACGATCCATTCTAATTCATTTGCACGAATATATCCATTCTAATTCATTCGTACGATCCATTATAATTCCTTCGTACGATCCATTCTAATTCATTCGTACGATCTATTCTAATTCATTCGTAAGATCCATTCTAATTCATTCGTACGATCCATTCTAATTCATTCGCACGAATGTATCCATTCTAGTTCATTTGTACGATCCATTCTAATTCATTCGTACGATCCATTCTAATTCATTCGCACGATCCATTCTAATTCATTCGTACGATCAATTCTAATTCATTCGCACGAATGTATCCATTCTAATTCATTCCTACGATCCTGAATTAGAATGGATCGTACGAATGAATTAGAATGGATACCTTTGTGCATATGAATTAGAATGGATCGTACGAATGAATTAGAATGGATCATATTAATGAATTAGAATGGATCGTACGAATGAATTAGAATGGATACATTCGTCCGAATGAATTAGAATGGATCATACGAATGAGTAAGAATGGATTGTACAAATGAAATAGAATAGATTGTACGAATGAATTAGAATGGATCCTACGAATGAATTAGAATGGATCGTGTGAAAGAATTAGAATGGATTGTATGAATGAATTAGAATGGATCGTGCGAATGAATTCGAATGGATCGTACGAATTCATTCTAATTTATTCATACAATCCATTCTAATTCTTTCACACGATCCATTCTAATTCATTCGTACGTTCCATTCTAATTCATTAGCATGATCCATGCTAATTCATTCGTTCGATCAATTCTAATTCATTAGCACGATCCATTCTAATTCATTCGTACGATCCATTCTAATTCATTCGCATGATCCATTCTAATTCATTCACAGGATCCATTCTAATTCATTCATACAATCTATTCTAATTCTTTCGCACGAATGTATCCATTCTAATTCATTCGCACGAATGTATCCATTCTAATTCATTCGTACGATCATTCGTACGATCCATTCTAATTCATTCATACGATCTATTCTAATTCATTCATACAATCCATTCTAATTCTTTCACACGATCCATTCTAATTCATTCATACGATCTACTCTAATTCTTTCGCACGAATGTATCCATTCTAATTCATTCGCACGACTGTATCCATTCTAATTCATTCGTACAATCCATTCTAATTCATTCGTACGATCCATTCGAATTCATTCGTCCGATCCATTCGAATTCATTCGCACGATCCATTCTAATTCATTCATATGATCCATTCTAATTCATTCATACAATCCATTCTAATTCTTTCACACGATCCATTCTAATTCATTCGTACGATCCATTCTAATTCATTCGTACAATCCATTCTATTGCATTCGTACGATCCATTCTTACTCATTCGTATGATCCATTCTAATTCATTCAAATGATTCATTCTAATTCATTCGTACGATCCATTCTAATTCATTCGTACGATCCATTCTAATTCATTCGCACGATCCATTCTAATTCATTTGCACGAATGTATCCATTCTAGTTCATCCGTACGATCCATTCTAATTCATTCGTACGATCCATTCTAATTCATTCGCACGATCCATTCTAATTCATTCGTACGATCCATTCTAATTCATTCATACGATCCATTCTAATTCATTCGTACGATCCATTCTAATTCATTCGTACAATCTATTGTAATTCATTCGTACGAATGGATACATTCGTGTGAATGAATTAGAATGGATCGTACGAATGAGTAAGAATGGATCGTACGAATGAAATAGAATGGATTGCACGAATGAATTAAAATGGATCGTACGAATGAATTAGAATGGATTGTGTGAAAGAATTAGAATGGATTGTACGAAGGAATTAGAATGGATCGTAAGAATGAATTAGAATGGATCGTACGAATGAATTAGAATAGATCGTACGAATGAATTAGAATGGATCGTACGAATGAATTAGAATGGATCGTGTGAAAGAATTAGAATGGATCGTACGAATGAATTAGAATGGATCGTGCGAATGAATTAGAATGGATCATACGAATGAATTAGAATGGATCGTGCTAATGAATTAGAATTGATCGAACGAATGAATTAGCATGGATCGTGCATTCATACGATCCATTCTAATTCATTCGTACGATCCATTCTAATTCATTCGTACGATCCATTCTAATTCATTCGCACGAATGTATCCATTCTAGTTCATTCGTACGATCCATTCTAATTCATTCGTACGATCCATTCTAATTCATTCATACGATCTATTCTAATTCATTCATACAATCCATTCTAATTCTTTCACACGATCCATTCTAATTCATTCGTACGATCCATTCTAATTCATTCGCACAATCCATTCTATTTCATTCGTACGATCCATTCTTACTCATTCGTATGATCCATTCTAATTCATTCACACGAATGTATCCATAATGGATCATACGAATGAGTAAGAATGGATCGTACGAATGAAATAGAATGGATTGTGCGAATGAATTAGAATGGGCCGTACGAATGAATTAGAATGGATACATTCGTGCGAATGAATTAGAATGGATCGGACGAATGAATTAGAATGGATCGTACGAATGAATTAGAATGGATCGCACAAATAAATTAGAATGGATACATTCGTCCGAATGAATTAGAATGGATCATACGAATGAGTAAGAATGGATCGTACGAATGAAATAGAATAGATTGTACGAATGAATTAGAATGGATCGTATGAATGAATTAGAATGGATCGTACGAATGAATTAGAATGGATCGTACGAAGGAATTAGAATGGATCGTACGAATGAATTAGAATGGATCGTACGAATGAATTAGAATAGATCGTACGAATGAATTAGAATGGATCGTACGAAGGAATTAGAATGGATCATACGAATGAATTAGAATGGATATATTCGTGCAAATGAATTAGAATGGATCGTATGAATGTATTAGAATGGATCGTATGAGTGAATTAGAATGGATCGTACGAATGAATTAGAATGGATTGTATGAATGAATTAGAATGGATCGTACGAATGAATTAGAATGGATCATACGAATTAATTAGAATGGATCATACGAATGAATGAGAATGGATCGTACGAATGAATTAGAATGGATCGTACGAATGAATTAGAATGGATCGTACGAATGAATTAGAATGGATCGTACGAATGAACTAGAATGGATACATTCGTGCGAATGAATTAGAATGGATCGTACGAATGAATTAGAATGGATCGTACGAATAAATTAGAATGGATCGTACGAATGAATTAGAATGGATCGTACGAATGGATTAGAATGGATCCCACGAATGGATTAGAATGGATACCTTTGTGCATATGAATTAGAATGGATCGTACGAATGAATTAGAATGGATCATATTAATGAATTAGAATGGATCGTACGAATGAATTAGAATGGATACATTCGTGCGAATGAATTAGAATGGATCGTGCGAATCCATTAGACTGGATCGTACGAATGAATAAGAATGGATTATACGAATGAATTAGAATGGATCGTACGAATTAATTAGAATGGATACATTCGTGCGAATGAATTAGAATGGATTGTATGAATGAATTAGAATGGATCATACGAATGAATTAGAATGGATCATACGAATTAATTAGAATGGATCATACGAATGAATTAGATTGGATCGTACGAATGAATTAGAATGGATCGTACGAATGAACTAGAATGGATCGTACGAATGAAATAGAATGGATCGTACGAATGAATTAAATGGATACATTTGTGCGGATGAATTAGAATGGATCGTACGAGCGAATTAGAATGGATCGTACGAATGAATTAGAATGGATCATACGAATGAGTAAGAATGAATCGTACGAATGAATTAGAATGGATCGTACGAATGAATTAGAATGAATTAGAATGGATCGTGCGAATGAATTAGAATGGATCGTACGAATGAATTAGAATGGATACATTTGTGCGAATGAATTAGAATGGATCATACGAATGAATTAGAATGGATCGTATGAATGAATTAGAATGGATCGTACGAATGAATTAGAATGGATCGTGCGAATAAATTAGAATGGATCGTACGAATGAATTAGAATGGATCGTACGAATGAACTAGAATGGATACATTCGTGCGAATGAATTAGAATGGATCGTACGAATGAATTAGAATGGATCGTACGAATGAATTAGAATGGTTACATTCATGCGAATGAATTTGAATGGATCGTACGAATGAATTAGAATGGATCGTACGAATGGATTAGAATGGATACATTCGTGCGAATGAATTAGAATGGATTGTATGAATGAATTAGAATGGATCGTACGAATGAATTATAATGGATCGTATGAGTGAATTAGACTGGATACGAAGGAATTAGAATGGATCGTACGAAGGAATTAGAATGGATCATACGAATGAAATAGAATGGATCGTTCGAAGGAATTAGAATGGATCGTACGAAGGAATTAGAATGGATCGTACGAATGAATTAGAATGGATATATTCGTGCAAATGAATTAGAATGGATCGTATGAATGAATTAGAATGGATCGTATGAGTGAATTAGAACGGATAGTACGAATGAAGTAGAATGGATCGTATGAATGAATTAGAATGGATACATTCGTGCGAATGAATTAGAATGGATCGTATGAATGAATTAGAATAGATTGTGCGAATGAATTAGAATGGATCGTATGAATGAATTAGAATGGATACATTCGTGCGAATAAATTAGAATGGATTGTATGAATGAATTAGAATGGATCGTATGAATAAATTAGAATGGATCGTACGAATGAATTAGAATAGATTGCGCGAATGAATTAGAATGGATCGTGCGAATGAAATAGAATGGATACAAATGAATTAGAATGGATCACACGAATGAATTAGAATGACGATCCATTCTTACTCATTCGTATGATCCATTCTAATTTATTCGCACGAATGTATCCATTCTAATTCATTCGTACGTCTAATTCATTCGTACGGTCCATTGTAATTCATTCGCACAATCCATTCTATTTCATTCGTAGGATCCATTCTAACTCATTCGTATGATCCATTATGGATACATTCGTGCGAATGAATTAGAATGGATCATACGAATGAGTAAGAATGGATCGTACGAATGAAATAGAATGGATTGTGCGAATGAATTAGAATGGATCGTACGAATAAATTAGAATGGATCGTGTGAAAGAATTAGAATGGATTGTATGAATGAATTAGAATAGATCGTATGAATGAATTAGAATGGATCGTACGAATGAATTAGAATGGATCGTATGAATGAATTAGAATGGATCGTATGAATGAATTAGAATGGATACATTCGTGCGAATGAATTAGAATGGATACATTCGTGCGAAAGAATTAGAATAGATCGTATGAATGAATTAGAATGGATCCTATGAATGAATTAGAATGGATCGTGCGAATGAATTAGAATGGATCGTACGAATGAATTAGAATGGATCGTGCTAATGAATTAGAATTGAACGAACGAATGAATTAGCTTGGATCGTGCTAATGAATTAGAATGGAACGTACGAATGAATTAGAATGGATTGTATGAATGAATTAGAATGAATTCGTACGATCCATTCGAATTCATTCGCACGATCCATTCTAATTCATTCATACGATCCATTCTAATTCATTCATACGATCCATTCTAATTCATTCGCACAAATGTATCCATTCTAGTTCATTCGTACGATCCATTCGAATTCATTCGCACGATCCATTCTAATTCATTCACACGATCCATTCTAATTCATTCATACAATCCATTCGAATTCTTTCACACGAATGTATCCATTCTAATTCATTCGCAAGAATGTATCCATTCTAATTCATTCGTACGATCCATTCTAATTCATTCGTACGATCCATTCTAATTCATTCGTACGATCCATTCTAATTCATTCATACGATCTATTCTAATTCATTCATACAATCTATTCTAATTCTTTCACACGATCCATTTTAATTCATTCGTACGATCCATTCTTACTCATTCGTACGATCCATACTAATTCATTCATGCGAATGAATTAGAATGGATCGTACGAAAGAATTAGAATGGATCGTGCTAATGAATTAGAATTGATCGAACGAATGAATTAGCATGGATCGTGCTAATGAATTAGAATGGAACGTACGAATGAATTAGAATGGATCGTGTGAAAGAATTAGAATGGATTGTATGAATGAATTAGAATGAATTCGTACGATCCATTCGAATTCATTCGCACGATCCATTCTAATTCATTCATACGATCCATTCTAATTCATTCATACAATCCATTCTAATTCTTTCACACGATCCATTTTAATTCATTCGTAGGATCCATTCTAATTCATTCGTACAATCTATTCTATTTCATTTGTACGATCCATTCTTACTCATTCGTATGATCTATTCTAATTCATTCGGACGAATGTATCCATTCTAATTCATTCGTACGATCCATTCTAATTCATTCGTACGATCCATTCTAATTCATTCGCACGAATGTATCCATTCTAATTCATTCGTACGATCCATTCTAATTCATTCGTACGATCCATTCTAATTCATTCGTAAGATCCATTCTAATTCATTCGTACGATCCATTCTAATTCATTCGTACGATCCATTCTAATTCATTCGCACGAATGTATCCATTCTAGTTCATTCGTACGATCCATTCTAATTCATTCGAACGATGCATTCTAATTCATTCGCACGATCCATTCTAATTCATTCGTACGATCCATTCTAATTCATTCATACGATCCATTCTAATTCATTCGTACGATCCATTCTAATTCATTCGCACAAATGTATCCATTCTAATTCATTCGTACGATCCATTCTAATTCATTCGCACGATCCATTCTAATTCATTCGTACGATCCATTCTAATTCTTTCACACGATCCATTCTAATTCATTCGTACGATCCATTCTAATTCATTCGCACGATCCATTCTAATTCATTCGTACGATCCATTCTAATTCATTCGTACGATCCATTCTAATTCATTCGCACAAATGTATCCATTCTAATTCATTCGTACGATCCATTCTAATTCATTCGCACGATCCATTCTAATTCATTCGTACGATCCATTCTAATTCATTCGCACGATCTGTTCTTATTCATTCGCACAATCCATTCTAATTCATTCGCACGAATGTATCCATTCTAATTCATTCGTACGATCCATTCTAATTCATTCGTACGATCCATTCTAATTCATTCGTATGATCCATTCTAATTAATTCGTATGATCCATTCTAATTCATTCATACAATCCATTCTAATTCATTCATACAATCCATTCTAATTCATTCGTACGATCCATTCTAATTCACTCATGCAATCCATTCTAATACATTCATACGATCCATTCTAATTCATTTGCACAAATATATCCATTCTAATTCATTCGTACGATCCATTCTAATTCCTTCGTACGATCCATTCTAATTCATTCGTACGATCCATTCTAATTCATTCGTACGATCCATTCTAATTCCATCGTACGATCCATTCTAATTCATTCGTACGATCCATTCTAATTCATTCGTACAATCTATTCTAATTTATTCGTACGAATGGATACATTCGTGTGAATGAATTAGAATGGATCGTACGAATGAGTAAGAATGGATCGTACGAATGAAATAGAATGGATTGCATGAATGAAGTAGAATGGATCGTACGAATGAATTAGAATGGATCGTGTGAAAGAATTAGAATGGATTGTATGAATGAATTAGAATGGATTGTACGAATGAATTAGAATGGATCGTACGAAGGAATTAGAATGGATCGTACGAAGGAATTAGAATGGATCGTACGAATGAAATAGAATAGATCGTACGAATGAATTAGAATAGATCGTACGAAGGAATTAGAATGGATCGTACGAATGAATTAGAATGGATATATTCGTGCAAATGAATTAGAATGGATCATATGAATGTATTAGAATGGATCGTATGAGTGAATTAGAATGGATCGTACGAATAAATTAGAATGGATCGTACGAATGAATTAGAATGGATCGTACGAATGAATTTGAATGGATCGTACGAATGAACAAGAATGGATACATTCGTGCGAATGAATTAGAATAGATCGTACGAATGAATTAGAATGGATCGTACGAATGAATTAGAATGGATACATTCGTGCGATTGAATTAGAATGGATCGGACGAATGAATTAGAATGGATCGTACGAATGAATTAGAATAGATCGTACGAATGAATTAGAATGGATCGTATGAATGAATTAGAATGGATACATTCGTGCGAATGAATTAGAATTGATCGTACGAATGAATTAGAATGGATCGTGCGAATGAATTAGAATGGATCGTACGAATGAATTAGAATGGATCGTACGAATGAACTAGAATGGATACATTCGTGCGAATGAATTAGAATGGATCGTACGAATGAATTAGAATGGATTGTACGAATGAATTAGAATGGATCATACGAATGAATTAGAATGGATCGTACGAATGAACTAGAATGGATCTTACAAATGAATTAGAATGGATACATTCGTGCGAATGAATTAGAATGGATCGGACGAATGAATTAGAATGGATCGTACGAATGAATTAGAATGGATCAAATGAATGAATTAGAATGGTTACATTCATGCGAATGGATTAGAATGGATCGTACGAATGGATTAGAATGGATCGTGCGAATGGATTAGAATGGATACATTCGAGTGAATGAATTAGAATGGATCGTACGAATGAATTAAAATGGATCGTACGAATGGATCCTACGAATGGATTAGAATAGATACCTTTGTGCATATGAATTAGAATGGATCGTACGAATGAATTAGAATGGATTATATTAATGGATTAGAATGGATCGTACGAATGAATTAGAATGGATATATTCGTGCACGATCCATTCTAATTCATTCGCACGAATGTATCTATTCTAATTCATTCGTACGATCCATTCTAATTCATTAATATGATCCATTCTAATTCATTCGTACGATCCATTCTAATTCATATGCACAAAGGTATCCATTCTAATTCATTCGTACGATCCATTCTAATTCAGGATCGTACGAATGAATTATAATGGATACATTCGTGCGAATGAATTAGAATTGATCGTACGAATGAATTAGAATGGATCGTGCGAATGAATTAGAATGGATCGTACGAATGAATTAGAATGGATCGTATGAATGAACTAGAATGGATACATTCGTGCGAATGAATTAGAATGGATCGTACGAATGAATTAGAATAGATCGTACGAATGAATTAGAATGGATCTTACGAATGAATTAGAATGGATCGTACGAATGAATTAGAATGGATCGTACGAATGAATTAGAATGGATACATTCGTGCGAATTAATTAGAATTGATCGGACGAATGAATTAGAATGGATCGCACGAATGAATTAGAATGGATCAAATGAATGACTTAGAATGGTTACATTCATGCGAATGAATTAGAATCGATCGTACGAATGGATTAGAATGGATCGTACGAATGGATTAGATTGGATACATTCGAGCGAATGAATTAGAATGGATCGTACGAATGAATTAGAATGGATCGTACGAATGGATTAGAATGGATTCTACGAATGGATTAGAATGGATACCTTTGTGCATATGAATAAGAATGGATCATACGAATGAATTAGAATGGATCATATTAATGAATTAGAATGGATCGTACGAATGAATTAGAATGGATACATTCGTGCGAATGAATTAGAATGGATCGTGCGAATCAATTAGACTGGATCGTGAGAATGAATAAGAATAGATCATACGAATGAATTAGAATGGATCGTACGAATTAATTAGAATGGATACATTCGTGCGAATGAATTAGAATGGATTGTATGAATGAATTAGAATGGATCGTACGAATGAATTAGAATGGATCAGACGAATTAATTAGAATGGATCATACGAATGAATTAGAATGGATCGTACGAATGAATTAGAATGGATACATTCGTGCGAATGAATTAGAATGGATTGTGCGAATGAATAAGAACAGATCGTGCGAATGAATTAGAATGGATCGTACGAACGAATTAGAATAGATCTTGCGAATGAATTAGAATGGATCGTACGAATGAATTAAATTGGATACATTTGTGCGAATGAATTAGAATGGATCGTACGAATGAATTAGATTGGATCGTATGAATGAATTAGAATGGATCGTACGAATGAATTAGAATTAGAATGGATCGTACGAATGAATTAGAATGGATCATACGAATGAACTAGAATGGATACATTCGTGTGAATGAATTAGAATGGATCGTACGAATGAATTAGAATGGATCGTACGAATGAATTAGAATCGATCTTACGAATGAATTAGAATGGATCATACGAATGAATTAGAATGGATCGTACGAATGAATTAGAATGGATACATTCGTGCGAATGAATTAAAATGGATCGGACGAATGAGTTAGAATGGATCGTACGAATGAATTAGAATGGATCGTACGAATGAATTAGAATGGATCGTATGAATAAGTTAGAATGGATACATTCGTCCGAATAAATTAGAATGGATCATACGAATGAGTAAGAATGGATCGTACGAATGAAATAGAATAGATTGTACGAATGAATTAGAATGGATCCTACGAATGAATTAGAATGGATCGTGTGAAAGAATTAGAATGGATTGTATGAATGAATTAGAATGGATCGTATGAATGAATTAGAATGGATCGTGCGAATGAATTTTAATGGATCGTACGAATTCATTCTAATTCATTCATACAATCTATTCTAATTCTTTCACACGATCCATTCTAATTCATTCGTACGTTCCATTCTAATTCATTAGCACAATCCATGCTAATTCATTCGTTCGATCAATTCTAATTCATTAGCACGATCCATTCTAATTCATTCGTACGATCCATTCTAATTCATTCGCACGATCCATTCTTATTCATTCATAGGATCCATTTTAATTCATTCATACGATCTATTCTAATTCTTTCGCATGAATGTATCCATTCTAATTCATTCGCACGAATGTATCCATTCTAATTCATTCGTACGATCCATTCTAATTAATTCGTACGATCCATTCTAATTCATTCATACGATCCATTCAAATTCATTCATACGATCTATTCTAATTCATTCATACAATCCATTCTAATTCTTTCACACGATCTATTCTAATTCATTCGTACGATCCATTCTAATTCATTCGCACAATCCATTCTATTTCATTCGTACGATCCATTCTTACTCATTGGTACGATCCATTCTAATTCATTCGCACGAATGTATCCATTCTAATTCATTCGTACGAATCCATTCTAATTCATTCATACAATCTATTCTAATTATTTCACACGATCCATTTAATTCATTCGTAGGATCCATTCTAATTCATTCGTACAATCTATTCTATTTCATTCGTACGATCCATTCTAACTCATTCGTATGATCCATTCTAATTCATTCGGATGAATGTATCCATTCTAATTTATTCGTACGATCCATTCTAATTCATTCATACGATCCATTCTTACTCATTCGTATGATCCATTCTAATTCATTCGTACGATCCATTCTAATTCATTCGTACGATCCATTCTAATTCATTCGCGCAATCTATTCTAATTCATTCGTACGATCCATTCTAATTCATTCGTACGATCGTACGAATGAATTAGAATGGATCGTACAGAATAAATTAGAATGGATTGTATGAATGAATTAGAATGGATACATTCGTGCGAATGAATTAGAATGGATCATACGAATGAGTAAGAATGGATCGTACGAATGAAATAGAATGGATTGTACGAATGAATTAGAATGGATCGTACAAATGAATTTGAATAGATCGTACGAATGAATTAGAGTGGATCATACAAATGAGTAAGAATGGATCGTACAAATGAAATAGAATGGATTGTACGAATGAATTAGAATGGATCGTACGAATGAATTAGAATGGATCGTGTGAAAGAATTAGAATGCATTGTATGAATGAATTAGAATGGATCGTATGAATGAATTAGAATGAATCGTGCGAATGAATTCGAATGGATTGCATGATCCATTCGAATAGAATGGATCGTATGAATTAATTATAATGGATCGGGCGAATGAATTAGAATGGATTATAGGAATGAATTACATTCGTACGATCCATTCTAATTCATTCGCACGAATGTATCCATTCTAGTTCATTCGTACGATCCATTCTAATTCATTCGTACGATCCATTCTAATTCATTCGCACGATCCATTCTAATTCATTCGTACGATCAATTCTAATTCATTCGCACGAATGTATCCATTCTAATTCATTCATACGATCCATTCTAATTCATTCGTACGATCCATTCTAATTCACTCATACGATCCATTCTAATACATTCATACGATCCATTCTAATTCATTTGCACGAATATATCCATTCTAATTCATTCGTACGATCCATTCTAATTCCTTCGTACGATCCATTCTAATTCATTCGTACGATCTATTCTAATTCATTCGTACGATCCATTCTAATTCATTCGTACGATCCATTCTAATTCCTTCGTACGATCCATTCTAATTCATTTGTACGATCAATTCTAATTCATTCATGCAATCTATTCTAATTCATTCGTACGAATGGATACATTCGTGTGAATGAATTTGAATGGATCGTACGAATGAGTAAGAATGGATCGTACGAATGAAATAGAATGGATTGCGCGAATGAATTAGAATTGATCGTACGAAAGAATTAGAATGGATCGTGTGAAAGAATTAGAATGGATTGTATGAATGAATTAGAATGGATCGTACGAATGAATTAGAATGGATCGTACGAAGGAATTAGAATGGATCGTACGAATGAATTAGAATAGATCGTACGAATGAATTAGAATAGATCGTACGAATGAATTAGAATGGATCGTACGAAGGAATTAGAATGGATCGTACGAATGAATTAGAATAGATATATTCATGCAAATGAATTAGAATGGATCGTATGAATGTATTAGAATGGATCGTATGAGTGAATTAGAATGGATCGTACGAATGAATTAGAATGGATCGTATGAATGAATTAGAATGGATACATTCGTGTGAATGAATTAGAATGGATCGTATGAATGAATTAGAATAGATTTTGCGAATGAATTAGAACTGATCGTACGAATGAATTAGAATGGATACATTCGTGCGAATGAATTAGAATGGATTGTATGAATGAATTAGAATGGATCGTACAAATGAATTAGAATGGATCATATGAGTGAATTAGAATGGATAAGAAGGAATTAGAATGGATCGTACGAATGAATTAGAATGGATCGTACGAATGAACTAGAATGGATACATTCATGCGAATGAATTAGAATGGATCGTACGAATGAATTAGAATGGATCGTACGAATGAATTAGAATGGATCTTACGAATGAATTAGAATGGATCGTATGAATGAATTAGAATGGATCGTACGAATGAATTAGAATGGATACATTCATGCGAATGAATTAGAATGGATTGGACGAATGAATTAGAATGGATCGTACGAATGAATTAGAATGGATCGTACGAATAAATTAGAATGGATACATTCGTCCGAATGAATTAGAATGGATCATACGAATGAGTAAGAATGGATCGTACGAATGTATTAGAATAGATTGTACGAATGAATTAGAATGGATCCTACGAATAAATTAGAATGGATCGTGTGAAAGAATTAGAATGGATTGTATGAATGAATTAGAATGGATCGTATGAATGAATTAGAATGGATCGTGTGAATGAATTCGAATGGATCGTACGAATTCATTCTAATTCATTCATACAATCCATTCTAATTCTTTCACACGATCTATTCTAATTCATTCGTAGGATCCATTCTAATTCATTCGTACAATCTATTCTATTTCATTCGAACGATCCATTCTTACTCATTCGTATGATCCATTCTAATTCATTCGGACGAATGTATCCATTCTAATTTATTCGTACGATCCATTCTAATTTATTCGTACGATCCATTCTAATTCATTCATAAGATCCATTCTAATTCATTCGTACGATCCATTCTAATTCATTCGTACGATCCATTCTAATTCATTCGTATGATCCATTCTAATTCATTCACACGATCCATTCTAATTCATTCGTACGGTCCATTCTAATTCATTCGCACAATCCATTCTATTTCATTCGTACGATCCATTCTTACTCATTCGTATGATCCATTCTAATTCATTCGCACGAATGTATCCATAATGGATCATACGAATGAGTAAGAATGGATCGTACGAATGAAATAGAATGGATTGTGCGAATGAATTAGAATGGACCGTACGAATGAATTAGAATGGATACATTCGTGCGAATGAATTAGAATGGATCGAACGAATGAATTAGAATGGATCGTACGAATGAATTAGAATGGATCGTACGAATGAATTAGAATAGATCATACGAATAAATTAGAATGGATACATTCGTCCGAATGAATTAGAATGGATCATACGAATGAGTAAGAATGGATCGTACGAATGAAATAGAATAGATTGTATGAATGAATTAGAATGGATCCTACGAATGAATTAGAATGGATCGTGTGAAAGAATTAGAATGGATTGTATGAATGAACTAGAATGGATCGTATGAATGAATTAGAATGGATCGTGCGAATGAATTCGAATGGATCGTACGAATTCATTCTAATTCATTCATACAATCCAATCTAATTCTTTCACACGATCCCTTCTAATTCATTCGTACGTTCCATTCTAATTCATTAGCATGATCCATGCTAATTCATTCGTTTGATCAATTCTAATTCATTAGCACGATCCATTCTAATTCATTCGTACGATCCATTCTAATTCATTCGCACGATCAATTCTAATTCATTCATACAATCCATTCTAATTCTTTCACACGATCCATTCTAATTCATTCGTAGGATCCATTCTCATTCATTCGTACAATCTATTCTAATTCATTCGTACGATCCATTCTAATTCATTCGCACAATCTATTCTAATTCATTCGTACGATCCATTCTAATTCATTCGTACGATCGTACGAATGAATTGGAATGGATCGTACGGAATGAATTAGAATGGATTGTATGAATGAATTAGAATGGATACATTCGTGCAAATGAATTAGAATGGATCATACGAATGAGTAAGAATGGATCGTACAAATGAAATAGAATCGATTGTACGAATGAATTAGAATGGATCGTACAAATGAATTAGAATGGATCGTACGAATGAATTAGAATGGATCATACGAATGAGTAAGAATGGATCGTACAAATGAAATAGAATGGATTGTACGAATGAATTAGAATGGATCGTACGAATGAATTAGAATGGATCGTGTGAAAGAATTAGAATGCATTGTATGAATGAATTAGAATGGATCGTATGAATGAATTAGAATGGATCGTGCGAATGAATTCGAATGGATCACATGATCCATTCGAATAGAATGGATCGTATGAATGAATTAGAATGGATCGGGCGAATGAATTAGAATGGATTGTAGGAATGAATTAGAATGGATCGTATGAATGAATTAGAATATATCGTATGAATGAATTAGAATGGATCGTGCGAATGAATTAGAATGGATCCTACGAATGAATTAGAATGGATCGTACGAATGAATTAGAATGGATCATACGAATGAATTAGAATGGATCATACGAATGAGTAAAAATGGATCGTACGAATGAAATAGAATGGATTGTACGAATGAATTAGAATGGATACATTCATGCGAATGAATTAGAATGCGATCCATTCTAATTCATTCGTACGATCCATTCTAATTCATTCGCACGATCCATTCTAATTCATTCATAGGATCCATTCTAATTCATTCGCAAGAATGTATCCATTCTAATTCATTCGCACGAATGTATCCATTCTAATTCATTCGTACGAATGTATCCATTCTAATTCATTCGTACGATCAGTTCTAATTCATTCACAAAATCTATTCTAATTCATTCATACGATCCATTCTAATTCATTCGTACGATCCATTCTAATTCACTCATACGATCCATTCTAATACATTCATACGATCCATTCTAATTCATTTGCACGAATATATCCATTCTAATTCATTCGTACGATCCATTCTAATTCCTTCGTACAATCCATTCTAATTCATTCTTACGATCTATTCTATTTCATTCGTACGATCCATTCTTACTCATTCGTACGATCCATTCTAATTCATTCGTCCGATCCATTCTAATTCATTCGCACGAATGTATCCATTCTAATTCATTCGTTCGATCAATTCTAATTCATTAGCACGATCCATTCTAATTCATTCGTACGATCCATTCTAATTCATTCGCACGATCCATTCTAATTCATTCATAGGATCCATTCTAATTCATTCATATGATCCATTCTAATTCTTTCGCACGAATGTATCCATTCTAATTCATTCGCACGAATGTATCCATTCTAATTCATTCGTAAGATCCATTCAAATTCATTCGTACGATCCATTCTAATTCATTCATACGATCTATTCTAATTCATTCATACAATCCATTCTAATTCTTTCACACGATTCATTCTAATTCATTCGTACGATCCATTCTAATTCATTCGCACAATCCATTCTATTTCATTCGTACGATCCATTCTTACTCATTTGTATGATCCATTCTAATTCATTCGCACGAATGTATCCATAATGGATCATACAAATGAGTAAGAATGGATCGTACGAATGAAATAGAATGGATTGTGCGAATGAATTAGAATGGACCGTACGAATGAATTAGAATGGATCGTACGAATGAATTAGAATGGATCAGACGAATGAATTAGAATGGATACATTCGTGCGAATGAATTAGAATGGATACAATCGTGCGAAAGAATTAGAATAGATCGTATGAATGAATTAGAATGGATCCTATGAATGAATTAGAATGGATCGTGCGAATGAATTAGAATGGATCGTACGAATGAATTAGAATGGATCGTGCTAACGAATTAGAATTGATCGAACGAATGAATTAGCATGGATCGTGCTAATGAATTAGAATGGAACGTACGAATGAATTAGAATGGATAGTGTGAAAGAATTAGAATGTATTGTATGAATGAATTAGAATGAATTCGTACGATCCATTCGAATTCATTCGCACGATCCATTCTAATTCATTCATACGATCCATTCAAATTGATTCATTCAATCCATTCTGATTCTTTCACACGATCCATTCTAATTCATTCGTAGGATCCATTCTAATTCATTCGTACAATCTATCCTATTTCATTCGTACGATTCATTCTTACTCATTCGTATGATCCATTCTAATTCATTCGGACGAATGTATCCATTCTAATTTATTCGTACGATCCATTCTAATTCATTCGTACGATCCATTCTAATTCATTCGTACGATCCATTCTTACTCATTCGTATGATCCATTCTAATTCATTCGTACGATCCATTCTAATTCATTCGTACGATCGATTCTAATTCATTCGCACTATCCATTCTAATTCATTCGTACGATCCATTCTAATTCATTCGTATGATCCATTCTAATTTATTCGTTCAAATATATCCATTCTAATTCATTCGTACGATCCATTCTAATTCATTCGCACGATCCATTCTAATTCATTCGCACGAATGTATCTATTCTAATTCATTTGCACGATCCATTCTAATTCATTCCTATGATCTATTCTAATTCATTCGTACGATCCATCTAATTCATTCTAATTCATTCGTACGATCCATTCTAATTCATTCGTATATTCCATTCTAATTCATTAGCAATATCCATGCTAATGAATTAGAATGGATCGTACGATCCAATCTAATTCATTCATACGATCCATTCTTACTCATTCGTATGATCCATTCTAATTCAATCGTACGATCCATTCTAATTCATTCGTACGATCCATTCAAATTCCTTCGTACGATCCATTCTAATTCATTCGTACGATCCATTCTAATTCATTCATACGATCCATTCTAATTCATTCGCGCAATCTATTCTAATTCATTCGTACGATCCATTCTAATTCATTCGTACAATCTATTCTAATTCATTCATACAATCCATTCTAATTTATTCGCACGAATGTACCCATTCTAATTCATTCGTATGATCCATTAAAATTCATTCGCACAATCTATTCTAATTCATTCATACGATCCATTCTAATTCATTCGCACGAATGTATCCATTCTAATTCATTCATACGATCCATTCTACTTCATTCGTACTATCCGTTCTAATTCACTCATACGATCCATTCTAATTCATTCATACGATCCATTCTAATTCATTTGCATGAATATATCCATTCTAATTCATTCGTACGATCCATTCTAATTCCTTCGTACGATCCATTCTAATTCCTTCGTACGATCCATTCTATTTCGTTTGTATGATCCATTCTAATTCCTTCGTACGATCCATTCTAATTCCTTCGTATCCATTCTAATTCACTCATACGATCCATTCTAATTCATTCGTACGATCCATTCTAATTCATTCATACAATCCATTCTAATTCATTCGCATGAATGTATCCATTCTAATTCATTCGTACGATCAGTTCTAATTCATTCACAAAATCTATTCTAATTCATTCATACGATCTATTCTAATTCATTCACACGAATGTATCCATTCTAATTCATTCATACGATCCATTCTAATTCATTCGTACGATCCATTCTAATTCACTCATACGATCTATTCTAATACATTCATACGATCCATTCTAATTCATTTGCACGAATATATCCATTCTAATTCATTCGTACGATCCATTCTAATTCCTTCGTACGATCCATTCTAATTCATTCGTACGATCTATTCTAATTCATTCGTACGATCTATTCTAATTCCTTCGTACGATCCATTCTAATTCATTCGTATGATCCATTCTAATTCATTCATACAATCCATTCTAATTCTTTCACACGATCCATTCTAATTCATTCGTACGATCCATTCTAATTTATTCGTGCAATCCATTCTATTTCATTCGTACGATCCATTCTTACTCATTCGTACGATCCATTCTAATTCATTCACACGAATATATCCATTCGTACGAATGAATTAGAATAGATTGTACGAATGAATTAGAATGGATCGTACGAATGAATTAGAATGGATCGTACGAAGGAATTAGAATGGATCGTACGAATGAATTAGAATGGATCGTACGAATGAATTAGAATAGATCGTACGAATGAATTAGAATGGATCGTACGAATGAATTAGAATGGAAATATTCGTGCAAATGAATTAGAATGGATCGTACGAATGAATTAGAATGGATTGTATGAATGAATTACAATCGATCGTACGAATGAATTAGAATGGATCATACGAATTAATTAGAATGGATCATACGAATGAATTAGAATGGATCGTACGAATGAATTAGAATGGATCGTACGAATGAATTAGAATGGATACATTCGTGCGAATGAATTAGAATGGATTGTGCGAATGAATAAGAACAGGTCCTGCGAATGAATTAGAATGGATCATACGAATGAATTAGAATGGATCGTGCGAATGAATTAGAATGGATCGTGCGAATGAATTAGAATGGATCGTACGAATGAATTAGAATGGATCATACGAATGAACTAGAATCGATACATTCGTGCGAATGAATTAGAATGGATCGTACGAATGAATTAGAATAGATCGTACGAATGAATTAGAATGGATCTTACGAATGAATTAGAATGGATCGTACGAATGAATTAGAATGGATCGTACGAATGAATTAGAATGGATACATTCGTGCGAATTAATTAGAATGGATCGGATGAATGAATTAGAATGGATCGCACGAATGAATTAGAATGGATCAAATGAATGAATTAGAATGGTTACATTCATGCGAATGAATTAGAATCGATCGTACGAATGGATTAGAATGGATCGTACGAATGGATTAGATTGGATACATTCGAGCGAATGAATTAGAATGGATCGTACGAATGAATTAGAATGGATCGTACGAATGGATTAGAATGGATCCTACGAATGGATTAGAATGGATACCTTTGTGCATATGAATTAGAATGGATCATACGAATGAATTAGAATGGATCATATTAATGAATTAGAATGGATCGTATGAATGAATTAGAATGGATACATTCGTGCGAATGAATTAGAATGGATTGTGCGAATCAATTAGACTGGATCGTGAGAATGAATAAGAATAGATCATACGAATGAATTAGAATGGATCGTACGAATTAATTAGAATGGATACATTCGTGCGAATGAATTAGAATGGATCATACAAATGAGTAAGAATGGATCGTACGAATGAAATAGAATGGATTGTGCGAATGAATTAGAATGGACCGTACGAATGAATTAGAATGGATCGTACGAATGAATTAGAATGGATCAGACGAATGAATTAGAATGGATACATTCGTGCGAATGAATTAGAATGGATACAATCGTGCGAAAGAATTAGAATAGATCGTATGAATGAATTAGAATGGATCCTATGAATGAATTAGAATGGATCGTGCGAATGAATTAGAATGGATCGTACGAATGAATTAGAATGGATCGTGCTAACGAATTAGAATTGATCGAACGAATGAATTAGCATGGATCGTGCTAATGAATTAGAATGGAACGTACGAATGAATTAGAATGGATAGTGTGAAAGAATTAGAATGGATTGTATGAATGAATTAGAATGAATTCGTACGATCCATTCGAATTCATTCGCACGATCCATTCTAATTCATTCATACGATCCATTCAAATTGATTCATTCAATCCATTCTGATTCTTTCACACGATCCATTCTAATTCATTCGTAGGATCCATTCTAATTCATTCGTACAATCTATCCTATTTCATTCGTACGATTCATTCTTACTCATTCGTATGATCCATTCTAATTCATTCGGACGAATGTATCCATTCTAATTTATTCGTACGATCCATTCTAATTCATTCGTACGATCCATTCTAATTCATTCGTACGATCCATTCTTACTCATTCGTATGATCCATTCTAATTCATTCGTACGATCCATTCTAATTCATTCGTACGATCGATTCTAATTCATTCGCACTATCCATTCTAATTCATTCGTACGATCCATTCTAATTCATTCGTATGATCCATTCTAATTTATTCGTTCAAATATATCCATTCTAATTCATTCGTACGATCCATTCTAATTCATTCGCACGATCCATTCTAATTCATTCACACGAATGTATCTATTCTAATTCATTTGCACGATCCATTCTAATTCATTCCTATGATCAATTCTAATTCATTCGTACGATCCATCTAATTCATTCTAATTCATTCGTACGATCCATTCTAATTCATTCGTATATTCCATTCTAATTCATTAGCAATATCCATGCTAATGAATTAGAATGGATCGTACGATCCAATCTAATTCATTCATACGATCCATTCTTACTCATTCGTATGATCCATTCTAATTCAATCGTACGATCCATTCTAATTCATTCGTACGATCCATTCAAATTCCTTCGTACGATCCATTCTAATTCATTCGTACGATCCATTCTAATTCATTCATACGATCCATTCTAATTCATTCGCGCAATCTATTCTAATTCATTCGTACGATCCATTCTAATTCATTCGTACAATCTATTCTAATTCATTCATACAATCCATTCTAATTTATTCGCACGAATGTACCCATTCTAATTCATTCGTATGATCCATTAAAATTCATTCGCACAATCTATTCTAATTCATTCATACGATCCATTCTAATTCATTCGCACGAATGTATCCATTCTAATTCATTCATACGATCCATTCTACTTCATTCGTACTATCCGTTCTAATTCACTCATACGATCCATTCTAATTCATTCATACGATCCATTCTAATTCATTTGCATGAATATATCCATTCTAATTCATTCGTACGATCCATTCTAATTCCTTCGTACGATCCATTCTAATTCCTTCGTACGATCCATTCTATTTCGTTTGTATGATCCATTCTAATTCCTTCGTACGATCCATTCTAATTCCTTCGTATCCATTCTAATTCACTCATACGATCCATTCTAATTCATTCGTACGATCCATTCTAATTCATTCATACAATCCATTCTAATTCATTCGCATGAATGTATCCATTCTAATTCATTCGTACGATCAGTTCTAATTCATTCACAAAATCTATTCTAATTCATTCATACGATCTATTCTAATTCATTCACACGAATGTATCCATTCTAATTCATTCATACGATCCATTCTAATTCATTCGTACGATCCATTCTAATTCACTCATACGATCTATTCTAATACATTCATACGATCCATTCTAATTCATTTGCACGAATATATCCATTCTAATTCATTCGTACGATCCATTCTAATTCCTTCGTACGATCCATTCTAATTCATTCGTACGATCTATTCTAATTCATTCGTACGATCCATTCTAATTCCTTCGTACGATCCATTCTAATTCATTCGTATGATCCATTCTAATTCATTCATACAATCCATTCTAATTCTTTCACACGATCCATTCTAATTCATTCGTACGATCCATTCTAATTTATTCGTGCAATCCATTCTATTTCATTCGTACGATCCATTCTTACTCATTCGTACGATCCATTCTAATTCATTCACACGAATATATCCATTCGTACGAATGAATTAGAATAGATTGTACGAATGAATTAGAATGGATCGTACGAATGAATTAGAATGGATCGTACGAAGGAATTAGAATGGATCGTACGAATGAATTAGAATGGATCGTACGAATGAATTAGAATAGATCGTACGAATGAATTAGAATGGATCGTACGAATGAATTAGAATGGAAATATTCGTGCAAATGAATTAGAATGGATCGTATGAATGTATTAGAATGGATCGTATGAGTGAATTAGAATGGATCGTACGAATGAATTAGAATGGATTGTATGAATGAATTACAATCGATCGTACGAATGAATTAGAATGGATCATACGAATTAATTAGAATGGATCATACGAATGAATTAGAATGGATCGTACGAATGAATTAGAATGGATCGTACGAATGAATAAGAATGGATACATTCGTGCGAATGAATTAGAATGGATTGTGCGAATGAATAAGAACAGGTCCTGCGAATGAATTAGAATGGATCATACGAATGAATTAGAATGGATCGTGCGAATGAATTAGAATGGATCGTGCGAATGAATTAGAATGGATCGTACGAATGAATTAGAATGGATCATACGAATGAACTAGAATCGATACATTTGTGCGAATGAATTAGAATGGATCGTACGAATGAATTAGAATAGATCGTACGAATGAATTAGAATGGATCTTACGAATGAATTAGAATGGATCGTACGAATGAATTAGAATGGATCGTACGAATGAATTAGAATGGATACATTCGTGCGAATTAATTAGAATGGATCGGATGAATGAATTAGAATGGATCGCACGAATGAATTAGAATGGATCAAATGAATGAATTAGAATGGTTACATTCATGCGAATGAATTAGAATCGATCGTACGAATGGATTAGAATGGATCGTACGAATGGATTAGATTGGATACATTCGAGCGAATGAATTAGAATGGATCGTACGAATGAATTAGAATGGATCGTACGAATGGATTAGAATGGATCCTACGAATGGATTAGAATGGATACCTTTGTGCATATGAATTAGAATGGATCATACGAATGAATTAGAATGGATCATATTAATGAATTAGAATGGATCGTATGAATGAATTAGAATGGATACATTCGTGCGAATGAATTAGAATGGATCGTGCGAATCAATTAGACTGGATCGTGAGAATGAATAAGAATAGATCATACGAATGAATTAGAATGGATCGTACGAATTAATTAGAATGGATACATTCGTGCGAATGAATTAGAATGGATTGTATGAATGAATTAGAATGGATCGTACGAATGAATTAGAATGGATCAGACGAATTAATTAGAATGGATCATACGAATGAATTAGAATGGATCGTACGAATGAATTAGAATGGATACATTCGTGCGAATGAATTAGAATGGATTGTGCGAATGAATAAGAACAGATCGTGCGAATGAATTAGAATGGATCGTACGAATGAATTAGAATAGATCGTGCGAATGAATTAGAATGGATCGTACGAATGAATTAAATTGGATACATTTGTGCGAATGAATTAGAATGGATCGTACGAATGAATTAGATTGGATCGTATGAATGAATTAGAATGGATCGTACGAATGAATTAGAATTAGAATGGATCGTACGAATGAATTAGAATGGATCATACGAATGAACTAGAATGGATACATTCGTGTGAATGAATTAGAATGGATCGTACGAATGAATTAGAATCGATCTTACGAATGAATTAGAATGGATCGTACGAATGAATTAGAATGGATCGTACGAATGAATTAGAATGGATACATTCGTGCGAATGAATTAGAATTGATCGGACGAATGAGTTAGAATGGATCGTACGAATGAATTAGAATGGATCGTACGAATGAATTAGAATGGATCGTACGAATAAGTTAGAATGGATACATTCGTCCGAATAAATTAGAATAGATCATACGAATGAGTAAGAATGGATCGTACGAATGAAATAGAATAGATTGTACGAATGAATTAGAATGGATCCTACGAATGAATTAGAATGGATCGTGTGAAAGAATTAGAATGGATTGTATGAATGAATTAGAATGGATCGTATGAATGAATTAGAATGGATCGTGCGAATGAATTCTAATGGATCGTACGAATTCATTCTAATTCATTCATACAATCTATTCTAATTCTTTCACACGATCCATTCTAATTCATTCGTACGTTCCATTCTAATTCATTAGCACGATCCATGCTAATTCATTCGTTCGATCAATTCTAATTCATTAGCACGATCCATTCTAATTCATTCGTACGATCCATTCTAATTCATTCGCACGATCCATTCTAATTCATTCATAGGATCCATTTTAATTCATTCATACGATCTATTCTAATTCTTTCGCATGAATGTATCCATTCTAATTCATTCGCACGAATGTATCCATTCTAATTCATTCGTACGATCCATTCTAATTAATTCGTACGATCCATTCTAATTCATTCATACGATCCATTCAAATTCATTCATACGATCTATTCTAATTCATTCATACAATCCATTCTAATTCTTTCACACGATCTATTCTAATTCATTCGTATGATCCATTCTAATTCATTCGCACAATCCATTCTATTTCATTCGTACGATCCATTCTTACTCATTGGTACGATTTATTCTAATTCATTCGCACGAATGTATCCATTCTAATTCATTCGTACGAATCCATTCTAATTCATTCATACAATCTATTCTAATTCTTTCACACGATCCATTTAATTCATTCGTAGGATCCATTCTAATTCATTCGTACAATCTATTCTATTTCATTCGTACGATCCATTCTAACTCATTCGTATGATCCATTCTAATTCATTCGGATGAATGTATCCATTCTAATTTATTCGTACGATCCATTCTAATTCATTCATACGATCCATTCTTACTCATTCGTATGATCCATTCTAATTCATTCGTACGATCCATTCTAATTCATTCGTACGATCCATTCTAATTCATTCGCGCAATCTATTCTAATTCATTCGTACGATCCATTCTAATTCATTCGTACGATCGTACGAATGAATTAGAATGGATCGTACAGAATGAATTAGAATGGATTGTATGAATGAATTAGAATGGATACATTCGTGCGAATGAATTAGAAGGGATCATACGAATGAGTAAGAATGGATCGTACGAATGAAATAGAATGGATTGTACGAATGAATTAGAATGGATCGTACAAATGAATTTGAATAGATCGTACGAATGAATTAGAGTGGATCATACAAATGAGTAAGAATGGATCGTACAAATGAAATAGAATGGATTGTACGAATGAATTAGAATGGATAGTACGAATGAATTAGAATGGATCGTGTGAAAGAATTAGAATGCATTGTATGAATGAATTAGAATGGATCGTATGAATGAATTAGAATGAATCGTGCGAATGAATTCGAATGGATTGCATGATCCATTCGAATAGAATGGATCGTATGAATTAATTATAATGGATCGGGCGAATGAATTAGAATGGATTATAGGAATGAATTACATTCGTACGATCCATTCTAATTCATTCGCACGAATGTATCCATTCTAGTTCATTCGTACGATCCATTCTAATTCATTCGTACGATCCATTCTAATTCATTCGCACGATCCATTCTAATTCATTCGTACGATCAATTCTAATTCATTCGCACGAATGTATCCATTCTAATTCATTCATACGATCCATTCTAATTCATTCGTACGATCCATTCTAATTCACTCATACGATCCATTCTAATACATTCATACGATCCATTCTAATTCATTTGCACGAATATATCCATTCTAATTCATTCGTACGATCCATTCTAATTCCTTCGTACGATCCATTCTAATTCATTCGTACGATCTATTCTAATTCATTCGTACGATCCATTCTAATTCATTCGTACGATCCATTCTAATTCCTTCGTACGATCCATTCTAATTCATTTGTACGATCAATTCTAATTCATTCGTACAATCTATTCTAATTCATTCGTACGAATGGATACATTCGTGTGAATGAATTTGAATGGATCGTACGAATGAGTAAGAATGGATCGTACCAATGAAATAGAATGGATTGCGCGAATGAATTAGAATTGATCGTACGAAAGAATTAGAATGGATCGTGTGAAAGAATTAGAATAGATTGTATGAATGAATTAGAATGGATCGTACGAATGAATTAGAATGGATCGTACGAAGGAATTAGAATGGATCGTACGAATGAATTAGAATGGATCGTACAAATGAATTAGAATAGATCGTACGAATGAATTAGAATGGATCGTACGAAGGAATTAGAATGGATCGTACGAATGAATTAGAATGGATATATTCATGCAAATGAATTAGAATGGATCGTATGAATGTATTAGAATGGATCGTATGAGTGAATTAGAATGGATCGTACGAATGAATTAGAATGGATCGTATGAATGAATTAGAATGGATACATTCGTGTAAATGAATTAGAATGGATCGTATGAATGAATTAGAATAGATTTTGCGAATGAATTAGAACTGATCATACGAATGAATTAGAATGGATACATTCGTGCGAATGAATTAGAATGGATTGTATGAATGAATTAGAATGGATCGTACAAATGAATTAGAATGGATCATATGAGTGAATTAGAATAGATAAGAAGGAATTAGAATGGATCGTACGAATGAATTAGAATGGATCGTACGAATGAACTAGAATGGATACATTCATGCGAATGAATTAGAATGGATCGTACGAATGAATTAGAATGGATCGTACGAATGAATTAGAATGGATCTTACGAATGAATTAGAATGGATCGTATGAATGAATTAGAATGGATCGTACGAATGAATTAGAATGGATACATTCGTGCGAATGAATTAGAATGGATTGGACGAATGAATTAGAATAGATCGTACGAATGAATTAGAATGGATCGTACGAATAAATTAGAATGGATACATTCGTCCGAATGAATTAGAATGGATCATACGAATGAGTAAGAATGGATCGTACGAATGTATTAGAATAGATTGTACGAATGAATTAGAATGGATCCTACGAATGAATTAGAATGGATCGTGTGAAAGAATTAGAATGGATTGTATGAATGAATTAGAATGGATCGTATGAATGAATTAGAATGGATCGTGTGAATGAATTCGAATGGATCGTACGAATTCATTCTAATTCATTCATACAATCCATTCTAATTCTTTCACACGATCTATTCTAATTCATTCGTAGGATCCATTCTAATTCATTCATACAATCTATTCTATTTCATTCGAACGATCCATTCTTACTCATTCGTATGATCCATTCTAATTCATTCGGACGAATGTATCCATTCTAATTTATTCGTACGATCCATTCTAATTCATTCGTACGATCCATTCTAATTCATTCATAAGATCCATTCTAATTCATTCGTACGATCCATTCTAATTCATTCGTACGATCCATTCTAATTCATTCGTATGATCCATTCTAATTCATTCACACGATCCATTCTAATTCATTCGTACGGTCCATTCTAATTCATTCGCACAATCCATTCTATTTCATTCGTACGATCCATTCTTACTCATTCGTATGATCCATTCTAATTCATTCGCACGAATGTATCCATAATGGATCATACGAATGAGTAAGAATGGATCGTACGAATGAAATAGAATGGATTGTGCGAATGAATTAGAATGGACCGTACGAATGAATTAGAATGGATACATTCGTGCGAATGAATTAGAATGGATCGAACGAATGAATTAGAATGGATCGTACGAATGAATTAGAATGGATCGTACGAATGAATTAGAATGGATTATACGAATAAATTAGAATGGATACATTCGTCCGAATGAATTAGAATGGATCATACGAATGAGTAAGAATGGATCGTACGAATGAAATAGAATAGATTGTATGAATGAATTAGAATGGATCCTACGAATGAATTAGAATGGATCGTGTGAAAGAATTAGAATGGATTGTATGAATGAACTAGAATGGATCGTATGAATGAATTAGAATGGATCGTGCGAATGAATTCGAATGGATCGTACGAATTCATTCTAAGTCATTCATACAATCCAATCTAATTCTTTCACACGATCCCTTCTAATTCATTTGTACGTTCCATTCTAATTCATTAGCATGATCCATGCTAATTCATTCGTTTGATCAATTCTAATTCATTAGCACGATCCATTCTAATTCATTCGTACGATCCATTCTAATTCATTCGCACGATCAATTCTAATTCATTCATACAATCCATTCTAATTCTTTCACACGATCCATTCTAATTCATTCGTAGGATCCATTCTCATTCATTCGTACAATCTATTCTAATTCATTCGTACGATCCATTCTAACTCATTCGCACAATCTATTCTAATTCATTCGTACGATCCATTCTAATTCATTCGTACGATCGTACGAATGAATTGGAATGGATCGTACGGAATGAATTAGAATGGATTGTATGAATGAATTAGAATGGATACATTCGTGCAAATGAATTAGAATGGATCATACGAATGAGTAAGAATGGATCGTACAAATGAAATAGAATCGATTGTACGAATGAATTAGAATGGATCGTACAAATGAATTAGAATGGATCGTACGAATGAATTAGAATGGATCATACGAATGAGTAAGAATGGATCGTACAAATGAAATAGAATGGATTGTACGAATGAATTAGAATGGATCGTACGAATGAATTAGAATGGATCGTGTGAAAGAATTAGAATGCATTGTATGAATGAATTAGAATGGATCGTATGAATGAATTAGAATGGATCGTGCGAATGAATTCGAATGGATCACATGATCCATTCGAATAGAATGGATCGTATGAATGAATTAGAATGGATCGGGCGAATGAATTAGAATGGATTGTAGGAATGAATTAGAATGGATCGTATGAATGAATTAGAATATATCGTATGAATGAATTAGAATGGATCGTGCGAATGAATTAGAATGGATCCTACGAATGAATTAGAATGGATCGTACGAATGAATTAGAATGGATCATACGAATGAATTAGAATGGATCGTACGAATGAGTAAAAATGGATCGTACGAATGAAATAGAATGGATTGTACGAATGAATTAGAATGGATACATTCATGCGAATGAATTAGAATGCGATCCATTCTAATTCATTCGTACGATCCATTCTAATTCATTCGCACGATCCATTCTAATTCATTCATAGGATCCATTCTAATTCATTCGCACGAATGTATCCATTCTAATTCATTCGTACGAATGTATCCATTCTAATTCATTCGTACGATCAGTTCTAATTCATTCACAAAATCTATTCTAATTCATTCATACGATCCATTCTAATTCATTCGTACGATCCATTCTAATTCACTCATACGATCCATTCTAATACATTCATACGATCCATTCTAATTCATTTGCACGAATATATCCATTCTAATTCATTCGTACGATCCATTCTAATTCCTTCGTACAATCCATTCTAATTCATTCTTACGATCTATTCTATTTCATTCGTACGATCCATTCTTACTCATTCGTACGATCCATTCTAATTCATTCGTCCGATCCATTCTAATTCATTCGCACGAATGTATCCATTCTAATTCATTCGTTCGATCAATTCTAATTCATTAGCACGATCCATTCTAATTCATTCGTACGATCCATTCTAATTCATTCGCACGATCCATTCTAATTCATTCATAGGATCCATTCTAATTCATTCATATGATCCATTCTAATTCTTTCGCACGAATGTATCCATTCTAATTCATTCGCACGAATGTATCCATTCTAATTCATTCGTAAGATCCATTCAAATTCATTCGTACGATCCATTCTAATTCATTCATACGATCTATTCTAATTCATTCATACAATCCATTCTAATTCTTTCACACGATTCATTCTAATTCATTCGTACGATCCATTCTAATTCATTCGCACAATCCATTCTATTTCATTCGTACGATCCATTCTTACTCATTTGTATGATCCATTCTAATTCATTCGCACGAATGTATCCATAATGGATCATACAAATGAGTAAGAATGGATCGTACGAATGAAATAGAATGGATTGTGCGAATGAATTAGAATGGACCGTACGAATGAATTAGAATGGATCGTACGAATGAATTAGAATGGATCAGACGAATGAATTAGAATGGATACATTCGTGCGAATGAATTAGAATGGATACAATCGTGCGAAAGAATTAGAATAGATCGTATGAATGAATTAGAATGGATCCTATGAATGAATTAGAATGGATCGTGCGAATGAATTAGAATGGATCGTACGAATGAATTAGAATGGATCGTGCTAACGAATTAGAATTGATCGAACGAATGAATTAGCATGGATCGTGCTAATGAATTAGAATGGAACGTACGAATGAATTAGAATGGATAGTGTGAAAGAATTAGAATGGATTGTATGAATGAATTAGAATGAATTCGTACGATCCATTCGAATTCATTCGCACGATCCATTCTAATTCATTCATACGATCCATTCAAATTGATTCATTCAATCCATTCTGATTCTTTCACACGATCCATTCTAATTCATTCGTAGGATCCATTCTAATTCATTCGTACAATCTATCCTATTTCATTCGTACGATTCATTCTTACTCATTCGTATGATCAATTCTAATTCATTCGGACGAATGTATCCATTCTAATTTATTCGTACGATCCATTCTAATTCATTCGTACGATCCATTCTAATTCATTCGTACGATCCATTCTTACTCATTCGTATGATCCATTCTAATTCATTCGTACGATCCATTCTAATTCATTCGTACGATCGATTCTAATTCATTCGCACTATCCATTCTAATTCATTCGTACGATCCATTCTAATTCATTCGTATGATCCATTCTAATTTATTCGTTCAAATATATCCATTCTAATTCATTCGTACGATCCATTCTAATTCATTCGCACGATCCATTCTAATTCATTCGCACGAATGTATCTATTCTAATTCATTTGCACGATCCATTCTAATTCATTCCTATGATCTATTCTAATTCATTCGTACGATCCATCTAATTCATTCTAATTCATTCGTACGATCCATTCTAATTCATTCGTATATTCCATTCTAATTCATTAGCAATATCCATGCTAATGAATTAGAATGGATCGTACGATCCAATCTAATTCATTCATACGATCCATTCTTACTCATTCGTATGATCCATTCTAATTCAATCGTACGATCCATTCTAATTCATTCGTACGATCCATTCAAATTCCTTCGTACGATCCATTCTAATTCATTCGTACGATCCATTCTAATTCATTCATACGATCCATTCTAATTCATTCGCGCAATCTATTCTAATTCATTCGTACGATCCATTCTAATTCATTCGTACAATCTATTCTAATTCATTCATACAATCCATTCTAATTTATTCGCACGAATGTACCCATTCTAATTCATTCGTATGATCCATTAAAATTCATTCTCACAATCTATTCTAATTCATTCATACGATCCATTCTAATTCATTCGCACGAATGTATCCATTCTAATTCATTCATACGATCCATTCTACTTCATTCGTACTATCCGTTCTAATTCACTCATACGATCCATTCTAATTCATTCATACGATCCATTCTAATTCATTTGCATGAATATATCCATTCTAATTCATTCGTACGATCCATTCTAATTCCTTCGTACGATCCATTCTAATTCCTTCGTACGATCCATTCTATTTCGTTTGTATGATCCATTCTAATTCCTTCGTACGATCCATTCTAATTCCTTCGTATCCATTCTAATTCACTCATACGATCCATTCTAATTCATTCGTACGATCCATTCTAATTCATTCATACAATCCATTCTAATTCATTCGCATGAATGTATCCATTCTAATTCATTCGTACGATCAGTTCTAATTCATTCACAAAATCTATTCTAATTCATTCATACGATCTATTCTAATTCATTCACACGAATGTATCCATTCTAATTCATTCATACGATCCATTCTAATTCATTCGTACGATTTATTCTAATTCACTCATACGATCTATTCTAATACATTCATACGATCCATTCTAATTCATTTGCACGAATATATCCATTCTAATTCATTCGTACGATCCATTCTAATTCCTTCGTACGATCCATTCTAATTCATTCGTACGATCTATTCTAATTCATTCGTACGATCCATTCTAATTCCTTCGTACGATCCATTCTAATTCATTCGTATGATCCATTCTAATTCATTCATACAATCCATTCTAATTCTTTCACACGATCCATTCTAATTCATTCGTACGATCCATTCTAATTTATTCGTGCAATCCATTCTATTTCATTCGTACGATCCATTCTTACTCATTCGTACGATCCATTCTAATTCATTCACACGAATATATCCATTCGTACGAATGAATTAGAATAGATTGTACGAATGAATTAGAATGGATCGTACGAATGAATTAGAATGGATCGTACGAAGGAATTAGAATGGATCGTACGAATGAATTAGAATGGATCGTACGAATGAATTAGAATAGATCGTACGAATGAATTAGAATGGATCGTACGAATGAATTAGAATGGAAATATTCGTGCAAATGAATTAGAATGGATCGTATGAATGTATTAGAATGGATCGTATGAGTGAATTAGAATGGATCGTACGAATGAATTAGAATGGATTGTATGAATGAATTACAATCGATCGTACGAATGAATTAGAATGGATCATACGAATTAATTAGAATGGATCATACGAATGAATTAGAATGGATCGTACGAATGAATTAGAATGGATCGTACGAATGAATTAGAATGGATACATTCGTGCGAATGAATTAGAATGGATTGTGCGAATGAATAAGAACAGGTCCTGCGAATGAATTAGAATGGATCATACGAATGAATTAGAATGGATCGTGCGAATGAATTAGAATGGATCGTGCGAATGAATTAGAATGGATCGTACGAATGAATTAGAATGGATCATACGAATGAACTAGAATCGATACATTCGTGCGAATGAATTAGAATGGATCGTACGAATGAATTAGAATAGATCGTACGAATGAATTAGAATGGATCATACGAATGAATTAGAATGGATCGTACGAATGAATTAGAATGGATCGTACGAATGAATTAGAATGGATACATTCGTGCGAATTAATTAGAATGGATCGGATGAATGAATTAGAATGGATCGCACGAATGAATTAGAATGGATCAAATGAATGAATTAGAATGGTTACATTCATGCGAATGAATTAGAATCGATCGTACGAATGGATTAGAATGGATCGTACGAATGGATTAGATTGGATACATTCGAGCGAATGAATTAGAATGGATCGTACGAATGAATTAGAATGGATCGTACGAATGGATTAGAATGGATCCTACGAATGGATTAGAATGGATACCTTTGTGCATATGAATTAGAATGGATCATACGAATGAATTAGAATGGATCATATTAATGAATTAGAATGGATCGTATGAATGAATTAGAATGGATACATTCGTGCGAATGAATTAGAATGGATCGTGCGAATCAATTAGACTGGATCGTGAGAATGAATAAGAATAGATCATACGAATGAATTAGAATGGATCGTACGAATTAATTAGAATGGATACATTCGTGCGAATGAATTAGAATGGATTGTATGAATGAATTAGAATGGATCGTACGAATGAATTAGAATGGATCAGACGAATTAATTAGAATGGATCATACGAATGAATTAGAATGGATCGTACGAATGAATTAGAATGGATACATTCGTGCGAATGAATTAGAATGGATTGTGCGAATGAATAAGAACAGATCGTGCGAATGAATTAGAATGGATCGTACGAATGAATTAGAATAGATCGTGCGAATGAATTAGAATGGATCGTACGAATGAATTAAATTGGATACATTTGTGCGAATGAATTAGAATGGATCGTACGAATGAATTAGATTGGATCGTATGAATGAATTAGAATGGATCGTACGAATGAATTAGAATTAGAATGGATCGTACGAATGAATTAGAATGGATCATACGAATGAACTAGAATGGATACATTCGTGTGAATGAATTAGAATGGATCGTACGAATGAATTAGAATCGATCTTACGAATGAATTAGAATGGATCGTACGAATGAATTAGAATGGATCGTACGAATGAATTAGAATGGATACATTCGTGCGAATGAATTAGAATTGATCGGACGAATGAGTTAGAATGGATCGTACGAATGAATTAGAATGGATCGTACGAATGAATTAGAATGGATCGTACGAATAAGTTAGAATGGATACATTCGTCCGAATAAATTAGAATGGATCATACGAATGAGTAAGAATGGATCGTACGAATGAAATAGAATAGATTGTACGAATGAATTAGAATGGATCCTACGAATGAATTAGAATGGATCGTGTGAAAGAATTAGAATGGATTGTATGAATGAATTAGAATGGATCGTATGAATGAATTAGAATGGATCGTGCGAATGAATTCTAATGGATCATACGAATTCATTCTAATTCATTCATACAATCTATTCTAATTCTTTCACACGATCCATTCTAATTCATTCGTACGTTCCATTCTAATTCATTAGCACGATCCATGCTAATTCATTCGTTCGATCAATTCTAATTCATTAGCACGATCCATTCTAATTCATTCGTACGATCCATTCTAATTCATTCGCACGATCCATTCTAATTCATTCATAGGATCCATTTTAATTCATTCATACGATCTATTCTAATTCTTTCGCATGAATGTATCCATTCTAATTCATTCGCACGAATGTATCCATTCTAATTCATTCGTACGATCCATTCTAATTAATTCGTACGATCCATTCTAATTCATTCATACGATCCATTCAAATTCATTCATACGATCTATTCTAATTCATTCATACAATCCATTCTAATTCTTTCACACGATCTATTCTAATTCATTCGTATGATCCATTCTAATTCATTCGCACAATCCATTCTATTTCATTCGTACGATCCATTCTTACTCATTGGTACGATCCATTCTAATTCATTCGCACGAATGTATCCATTCTAATTCATTCGTACGAATCCATTCTAATTCATTCATACAATCTATTCTAATTCTTTCACACGATCCATTTAATTCATTCGTAGGATCCATTCTAATTCATTCGTACAATCTATTCTATTTCATTCGTACGATCCATTCTAACTCATTCGTATGATCCATTCTAATTCATTCGGGTGAATGTATCCATTCTAATTTATTCGTACGATCCATTCTAATTCATTCATACGATCCATTCTTACTCATTCGTATGATCCATTCTAATTCATTCGTACGATCCATTCTAATTCATTCGTACGATCCATTCTAATTCATTCGCGCAATCTATTCTAATTCATTCGTACGATCCATTCTAATTCATTCGTACGATCGTACGAATGAATTAGAATGGATCGTACAGAATGAATTAGAATGGATTGTATGAATGAATTAGAATGGATACATTCGTGCGAATGAATTAGAATGGATCATACGAATGAGTAAGAATGGATCGTACGAATGAAATAGAATGGATTGTACGAATGAATTAGAATGGATCGTACAAATGAATTTGAATAGATCGTACGAATGAATTAGAGTGGATCATACAAATGAGTAAGAATGGATCGTACAAATGAAATAGAATGGATTGTACGAATGAATTAGAATGGATAGTACGAATGAATTAGAATGGATCGTGTGAAAGAATTAGAATGCATTGTATGAATGAATTAGAATGGATCGTATGAATGAATTAGAATGAATCGTGCGAATGAATTCGAATGGATTGCATGATCCATTCGAATAGAATGGATCGTATGAATTAATTATAATGGATCGGGCGAATGAATTAGAATGGATTATAGGAATGAATTACATTCGTACGATCCATTCTAATTCATTCGCACGAATGTATCCATTCTAGTTCATTCGTACGATCCATTCTAATTCATTCGTACGATCCATTCTAATTCATTCGCACGATCCATTCTAATTCATTCGTACGATCAATTCTAATTCATTCGCACGAATGTATCCATTCTAATTCATTCATACGATCCATTCTAATTCATTCGTACGATCCATTCTAATTCACTCATACGATCCATTCTAATACATTCATACGATCCATTCTAATTCATTTGCACGAATATATCCATTCTAATTCATTCGTACGATCCATTCTAATTCCTTCGTACGATCCATTCTAATTCATTCGTACGATCTATTCTAATTCATTCGTACGATCCATTCTAATTCATTCGTACGATCCATTCTAATTCCTTCGTACGATCCATTCTAATTCATTTGTACGATCAATTCTAATTCATTCGTACAATCTATTCTAATTCATTCGTACGAATGGATACATTCGTGTGAATGAATTTGAATGGATCGTACGAATGAGTAAGAATGGATCATACCAATGAAATAGAATGGATTGCGCGAATGAATTAGAATTGATCGTACGAAAGAATTAGAATGGATCGTGTGAAAGAATTAGAATGGATTGTATGAATGAATTAGAATGGATCGTACGAATGAATTAGAATGGATCGTACGAAGGAATTAGAATGGATCGTACGAATGAATTAGAATGGATCGTACAAATGAATTAGAATAGATCGTACGAATGAATTAGAATGGATCGTACGAAGGAATTAGAATGGATCGTACGAATGAATTAGAATGGATATATTCATGCAAATGAATTAGAATGGATCGTATGAATGTATTAGAATGGATCGTATGAGTGAATTAGAATGGATCGTACGAATGAATTAGAATGGATCGTATGAATGAATTAGAATGGATACATTCGTGTGAATGAATTAGAATGGATCGTATGAATGAATTAGAATAGATTTTGCGAATGAATTAGAACTGATCGTACGAATGAATTAGAATGGATACATTCGTGCGAATGAATTAGAATGGATTGTATGAATGAATTAGAATGGATCGTACAAATGAATTAGAATGGATCATATGAGTGAATTAGAATGGATAAGAAGGAATTAGAATGGATCGTACGAATGAATTAGAATGGATCGTACGAATGAACTAGAATAGATACATTCATGCGAATGAATTAGAATGGATCGTACGAATGAATTAGAATGGATCGTACGAATGAATTAGAATGGATCTTACGAATGAATTAGAATGGATCGTATGAATGAATTAGAATGGATCGTACAAATGAATTAGAATGGATACATTCGTGCGAATGAATTAGAATGGATTGGACGAATGAATTAGAATAGATCGTACGAATGAATTAGAATGGATCGTACGAATAAATTAGAATGGATACATTCGTCCGAATGAATTAGAATGGATCATACGAATGAGTAAGAATGGATCGTACGAATGTATTAGAATAGATTGTACGAATGAATTAGAATGGATCCTACGAATGAATTAGAATGGATCGTGTGAAAGAATTAGAATGGATTGTATGAATGAATTAGAATGGATCGTATGAATGAATTAGAATGGATCGTGTGAATGAATTCGAATGGATCGTACGAATTCATTCTAATTCATTCATACAATCCATTCTAATTCTTTCACACGATCTATTCTAATTCATTCGTAGGATCCATTCTAATTCATTCATACAATCTATTCTATTTCATTCGAACGATCCATTCTTACTCATTCGTATGATCCATTCTAATTCATTCGGACGAATGTATCCATTCTAATTTATTCGTACGATCCATTCTAATTCATTCGTACGATCCATTCTAATTCATTCATAAGATCCATTCTAATTCATTCGTACGATCCATTCTAATTCATTCGTACGATCCATTCTAATTCATTCGTATGATCCATTCTAATTCATTCACACGATCCATTCTAATTCATTCGTACGGTCCATTCTAATTCATTCGCACAATCCATTCTATTTCATTCGTACGATCCATTCTTACTCATTCGTATGATCCATTCTAATTCATTCGCACGAATGTATCCATAATGGATCATACGAATGAGTAAGAATGGATCGTACGAATGAAATAGAATGGATTGTGCGAATGAATTAGAATGGACCGTACGAATGAATTAGAATGGATACATTCGTGCGAATGAATTAGAATGGATCGAACGAATGAATTAGAATGGATCGTACGAATGAATTAGAATGGATCGTACGAATGAATTAGAATGGATTATACGAATAAATTAGAATGGATACATTCGTCCGAATGAATTAGAATGGATCATACGAATGAGTAAGAATGGATCGTACGAATGAAATAGAATAGATTGTATGAATGAATTAGAATGGATCCTACGAATGAATTAGAATGGATCGTGTGAAAGAATTAGAATGGATTGTATGAATGAACTAGAATGGATCGTATGAATGAATTAGAATGGATCGTGCGAATGAATTCGAATGGATCGTACGAATTCATTCTAAGTCATTCATACAATCCAATCTAATTCTTTCACACGATCCCTTCTAATTCATTCGTACGTTCCATTCTAATTCATTAGCATGATCCATGCTAATTCATTCGTTTGATCAATTCTAATTCATTAGCACGATCCATTCTAATTCATTCGTACGATCCATTCTAATTCATTCGCACGATCAATTCTAATTCATTCATACAATCCATTCTAATTCTTTCACACGATCCATTCTAATTCATTCGTAGGATCCATTCTCATTCATTCGTACAATCTATTCTAATTCATTCGTACGATCCATTCTAATTCATTCGCACAATCTATTCTAATTCATTCGTACGATCCATTCTAATTCATTCGTACGATCGTACGAATGAATTGGAATGGATCGTACGGAATGAATTAGAATGGATTGTATGAATGAATTAGAATGGATACATTCGTGCAAATGAATTAGAATGGATCATACGAATGAGTAAGAATGGATCGTACAAATGAAATAGAATCGATTGTACGAATGAATTAGAATGGATCGTACAAATGAATTAGAATGGATCGTACGAATGAATTAGAATGGATCATACGAATGAGTAAGAATGGATCGTACAAATGAAATAGAATGGATTGTACGAATGAATTAGAATGGATCGTACGAATGAATTAGAATGGATCGTGTGAAAGAATTAGAATGCATTGTATGAATGAATTAGAATGGATCGTATGAATGAATTAGAATGGATCGTGCGAATGAATTCGAATGGATCACATGATCCATTCGAATAGAATGGATCGTATGAATGAATTAGAATGGATCGGGCGAATGAATTAGAATGGATTGTAGGAATGAATTAGAATGGATCGTATGAATGAATTAGAATATATCGTATGAATGAATTAGAATGGATCGTGCGAATGAATTAGAATGGATCCTACGAATGAATTAGAATGGATCGTACGAATGAATTAGAATGGATCATACGAATGAATTAGAATGGATCGTACGAATGAGTAAAAATGGATCGTACGAATGAAATAGAATGGATTGTACGAATGAATTAGAATGGATACATTCATGCGAATGAATTAGAATGCGATCCATTCTAATTCATTCGTACGATCCATTCTAATTCATTCGCACGATCCATTCTAATTCATTCATAGGATCCATTCTAATTCATTCGCAAGAATATATCCATTCTAATTCATTCGCACGAATGTATCCATTCTAATTCATTCGTACGAATGTATCCATTCTAATTCATTCGTACGATCAGTTCTAATTCATTCACAAAATCTATTCTAATTCATTCATACGATCCATTCTAATTCATTCGTACGATCCATTCTAATTCACTCATACGATCCATTCTAATATATTCATACGATCCATTCTAATTCATTTGCACGAATATATCCATTCTAATTCATTCGTACGATCCATTCTAATTCCTTCGTACAATCCATTCTAATTCATTCTTACGATCTATTCTATTTCATTCGTACGATCCATTCTCACTCATTCGTACGATCCATTCTAATTCATTCGTCCGATCCATTCTAATTCATTCGCACGAATGTATCCATTCTAATTCATTCGTTCGATCAATTCTAATTCATTAGCACGATCCATTCTAATTCATTCGTACGATCCATTCTAATTCATTCGCACGATCCATTCTAATTCATTCATAGGATCCATTCTAATTCATTCATATGATCTATTCTAATTCTTTCGCACGAATGTATCCATTCTAATTCATTCGCACGAATGTATCCATTCTAATTCATTCGTAAGATCCATTCAAATTCATTCGTACGATCCATTCTAATTCATTCATACGATCTATTCTAATTCATTCATACAATCCATTCTAATTCTTTCACACGATTCATTCTAATTCATTCGTACGATCCATTCTAATTCATTCGCACAATCCATTCTATTTCATTCGTACGATCCATTCTTACTCATTTGTATGATCCATTCTAATTCATTCGCACGAATGTATCCATAATGGATCATACAAATGAGTAAGAATGGATCGTACGAATGAAATAGAATGGATTGTGCGAATGAATTAGAATGGACCGTACGAATGAATTAGAATGGATCGTACGAATGAATTAGAATGGATCAGACGAATGAATTAGAATGGATACATTCGTGCGAATGAATTAGAATGGATACAATCGTGCGAAAGAATTAGAATAGATCGTATGAATGAATTAGAATGGATCCTATGAATGAATTAGAATGGATCGTGCGAATGAATTAGAATGGATCGTACGAATGAATTAGAATGGATCGTGCTAACGAATTAGAATTGATCGAACGAATGAATTAGCATGGATCGTGCTAATGAATTAGAATGGAACGTACGAATGAATTAGAATGGATAGTGTGAAAGAATTAGAATGGATTGTATGAATGAATTAGAATGAATTCGTATGATCCATTCGAATTTATTCGCACGATCCATTCTAATTCATTCATACGATCCATTCAAATTCATTCATTCAATCCATTCTGATTCTTTCACACGATCCATTCTAATTCATTCGTAGGATCCATTCTAATTCATTCGTACAATCTATCCTATTTCATTCGTACGATTCATTCTTACTCATTCGTATGATCCATTCTAATTCATTCGGACGAATGTATCCATTCTAATTTATTCGTACGATCCATTCTAATTCATTCGTACGATCCATTCTAATTCATTCGTACGATCCATTCTTACTCATTCGTATGATCCATTCTAATTCATTCGTACGATCCATTCTAATTCATTCGTACGATCGATTCTAATTCATTCGCACTATCCATTCTAATTCATTCGTACGATCCATTCTAATTCATTCGTATGATCCATTCTAATTTATTCGTTCAAATATATCCATTCTAATTCATTCGTACGATCCATTCTAATTCATTCGCACGATCCATTCTAATTCATTCGCACGAATGTATCTATTCTAATTCATTTGCACGATCCATTCTAATTCATTCCTATGATCTATTCTAATTCATTCGTACGATCCATCTAATTCATTCTAATTCATTCGTACGATCCATTCTAATTCATTCGTATATTCCATTCTAATTCATTAGCAATATCCATGCTAATGAATTAGAATGGATCGTACGATCCAATCTAATTCATTCATACGATCCATTCTTACTCATTCGTATGATCCATTCTAATTCAATCGTACGATCCATTCTAATTCATTCGTACGATCCATTCAAATTCCTTCGTACGATCCATTCTAATTCATTCGTACGATCCATTCTAATTCATTCGTACGATCCATTCTAATTCATTCGTACGATCCATTCTAATTCATTCGCGCAATCTATTCTAATTCATTCGTACGATCCATTCTTATTCATTCGTATAATCTATTCTAATTCATTCATACAATCCATTCTAATTTATTCGCACGAATGTACCCATTCTAATTCATTCGTATGATCCATTCTAATTCATTCATACGATCCATTCTAATTCATTCGCACGAATGTATCCATTCTAATTCATTCATACGATCCATTCTACTTCATTCGTACTATCCGTTCTAATTCACTCATACGATCCATTCTAATTCATTCATACGATCCATTCTAATTCATTTGCATGAATATATCCATTCTAATTCATTCATACGATCCATTCTAATTCCTTCGTACGATCCATTCTAATTCCTTCGTACGATCCATTCTATTTTGTTTGTATGATCCATTCTAATTCCTTCGTACGATCCATTCTAATTCCTTCGTATCCATTCTAATTCACTCATACGATCCATTCTAATTCATTCGTACGATCCATTCTAATTCATTCATACAATCCATTCTAATTCATTCGCATGAATGTATCCATTCTAATTCATTCATACGATCAGTTCTAATTCATTCACAAAATCTATTCTAATTCATTCATACGATCTATTCTAATTCATTCACACGAATGTATCCATTCTAATTCATTCATACGATCCATTCTAATACATTCGTACGATCCATTCTAATTCATTCGTACGATCTATTCTAATTCATTCGTACGATCCATTCTAATTCCTTCGTACGATCCATTCTAATTCATTCGTATGATCCATTCTAATTCATTCATACAATCCATTCTAATTCTTTCACACGATCCATTCTAATTCATTCGTACGATCCATTCTAATTTATTCATGCAATCCATTCTATTTCATTCGTACGATCCATTCTTACTCATTCGTACGATCCATTCTAATTCATTCACACGAATATATCCATTCGTACGAATGAATTAGAATAGATTGTACGAATGAATTAGAATGGATCGTACGAATGAATTAGAATGGATCGTACGAAGGAATTAGAATGGATCGTACGAATGAATTAGAATGGATCGTACGAATGAATTAGAATAGATCGTACGAATGAATTAGAATGGATCGTACGAATGAATTAGAATGGAAATATTCGTGCAAATGAATTAGAATGGATCGTATGAATGTATTAGAATGGATCGTATGAGTGAATTAGAATGGATCGTACGAATGAATTAGAATGGATTGTATGAATGAATTACAATCGATCGTACGAATGAATTAGAATGGATCATACGAATTAATTAGAATGGATCATACGAATGAATTAGAATGGATCGTACGAATGAATTAGAATGGATCGTACGAATGAATTAGAATGGATACATTCGTGCGAATGAATTAGAATGGATTGTGCGAATGAATAAGAACAGATCCTGCGAATGAATTAGAATGGATCATACGAATGAATTAGAATGGATCGTGCGAATGAATTAGAATGGATCGTACGAATGAATTAGAATGGATACATTTGTGCGAATGAATTAGAATGGATCGTACGAATGAATTTGAATGGATCGTACGAATGAATTAGAATGGATCGTGCGAATGAATTAGAATGGATCGTACGAATGAATTAGAATGGATCGTGTGAAAGAATTAGAATGGATCGTACGAATGAATTAGAATGGATCGTGCGAATGAATTAGAATGGATCGTACGAATGAGTTAGAATGGATACATTTGTGCGAATGAATTAGAATGGATCGTATGAATGAATTAGAATGGATCGTACGAATGAATTAGAATGGATCGTGCAAATGAATTAGAATGGATCGTACGAATGAGTTAGAATGGATCGTACGAATGGACTAGAATGGATACATTCGTGTGAATGAATTAGAATGGATCGTACGAATGAATTAGAATGGATCGTACGAATGAATTAGAATGGATCTTACGAATGAATTAGAATGGATCGTACGAATGAATTAGAATGGATCTTACGAATGAATTAGAATGGATCGTACGAATAAATTAGAATGGATCGTATGAATGGTTTAGAATGGATACATTCGTGCGAATGAATTAGAATGGATCGGACGAATGAATTAGAATTGATCAAATGAATGAATTAGAATGGTTACATTCATGCGAATGAATTAGAATGGGTCGTACGAATGGATTAGAATGGATCGTACGAATGGATTAGAATGCATACATTCGTGCGAATGAATTAGAATGGATCATACGAATGAGTAAGAATGGATCGTACGAATGAAATAGAATGGATTGTACGAATGAATTAGAATGGATCGTGCGAATGAATTTGAATGGATCGTACGAATGAATTAGAATGGATCGTGCTAATGAATTAGAATTGATCGTACGAATGAAATAGAATGGATTGTACGAATGATTTAGAATGGATCGTACGAATGAATTAGAATGGATCGTACGAATGATTTATAATGGATACATTCGTGCGAATGAATTAGAATGGATCATACGAATGAGTAAGAATGGATCGTACGAATGAAATAGAATGGATTGTACAAATGAATTAGAATGAATTCGTACGAATGAATTAGAATGGATACATTCGTGCGAATGAATTAGAATGGATCGTACCACTGAGTAAGAATGGATCGTACGAATGAAATAGAATGGATTGTGCGAATGAATTAGAATGGATCGTACGAATGAATTAGAATGGATCATGTGAAAGAATTAGAATGGATTGTATGAATGAATTAGAATAGATCGTATGAATTAATTAGAATGGATCATACGAATGAATTAGAATGGATCGTACGAATGAATTAGATTGGATCGTACGAATGAATTAGAATGGATACATTCGTGCGAATGAATTAGAATGGATACATTCGTGCGAAAGAATTAGAATAGATCGTATGAAAGAATTAGAATGGATCCTATGAATGAATTAGAATGGATCGTGCGAATGAATTAGAATGGATCGTACGAATGAATTAGAATGGATCGTGCTAATGAATTAGAATTGATCGAACGAATGAATTAGCATGGATCGTGCTAATGAATTAGAATGGAACGTACGAATAAATTAGAATGGATCGGTTGAAAGAATTAGAATGGATTGTATGAATGAACTAGAATGAATTCGTACGATCCATTCGAATTCATTCGCACGATCCATTCTAATTCATTCATACGATCCATTCTAATTCATTCATACAATCCATTCTAATTCTTTCACACGATCCATTCTAATTCATTCGTAGGATCCATTCTAATTCATTCGTACAATCTATTCTATTTCATTCGTACGATCCATTCTTACTCATTCGTATGATCCATTCTAATTCATTCGGACGAATGTATCCATTGTAATTTATTCATACGATCCATTCTAATTCATTCGTACGATCCATTCTAATTCATTCGTACGATCCATTCTTACTCATTCGTATGATCCATTCTAATTCATTCGTACGATCCATTCTAATTCATTCGTACGATCGATTCTAATTCATTCGCACTATCCATTCTAATTCATTCGTACGACCCATTCTAAATCATTCGTGTTTGGGGGATTTTTCCTGGTCCTTGCGAGGTACCAAAGTGGTAGTGAAAGGGATTTCGAACCTGTACTTTGGAGCCTGGGGGTGTGCATTTATAGACATGGGCGACCTATCGAGCTACGACGCGTGGAAGCTCTTTCCGGCACCTTCTAGGCCCCCACGTTCTAGCCTTCAATAGTTTCTGACAGTTCTTGGAACTTGGACCCCTGACATTCTTTGTCGTCTAGCTCGTCTGACGAAGTAGTGGGGGACAGCAGCTGCTGTACTGTTGCCGCCATAGGAATCTTCTAGAATATTCAAGTCTAGGAGGTCTCAAACTGACTCTGACGGGCTTCCGTGGACTGCAATCGTCCACGTAGCTTCAGTGGGTTCTCGACACCTGGTAATCTTTATGCTGCTTTTACTGGGGGGTAATCTCAGGGAAAAAGCAAAGGCCAGCTCGCCCGATACTGCTCCGTCCTTTCGCCCATATTTATCAAGAGTTGGACCTCATGGGAGCAACCTCTTCGATAAACAGGGGTCTAGGCGAGCTTTGGCGAGCTCATGAGCAAGCATGGGCGAGCTCCTGGGTGAGCTTGGGCGAACTCCTGGGCGAGCTTGGGCGAGCTCCTGTGCGAGCTAGGCGAGCTCCTGAGCGAGCATGGCGAGCTCCTAAATGGGCGAGCTCCTGTCCGAGCTAGGCGAGCTCCTGAGCGAGCATGGCGAGCTCCTAAATGAGCTTAGGCGAGCTCTTGTGCGAGCTAGGCGGGCTCATGAGCGAGCATGGCGAGCTCTTGTGCGAGCTAGGCGGGCTCATGAGCGAGTATGGCGAGCTCCTGGACGAGCTAGACGAGCTCCTGAGCGAGCATGGCGAGCTCCTGGACGAGCTTGGGCGATCTCCTTCGCGCTCTAGGCGAGCTCCTGAGCGAGCATGGCGAGCTTCTGGACGAGCTTGGGCGATCTCCTTCGCGCTCTTTGTCTAAGCCATTTATCGAATTTGGGCGTGTCATTGTGGGGACTGGGGGTGCGAGCTGTACTCAGATACAAGGTGTCCATCCAGCTCCCTGTGGGGGCGAGCTCCTGAAGGGCTGAGAGGGCGATCTCCTTCGCGCTCTTTGTCTAAGCCATTTATCGAATTTGGGCGTGTCATTGTGGGGACTGGGGGTGCAAGCTGTACTCAGATACAAGGTGTCCATCCAGCTCCCTGTGGGGGCGAGCTCCTGAAGGGCTGAGAGGGCAATCTCCTTGCGAGGGTTCCAACTCCTGGACGGGCTATCCAAGATATGTGGTTTTTGACTACCCCCAACATTACCCCCTCCTGAGGGAGTGATCGAGGAAACTCGACGCTTGCTCAGGAGTCTTAGCGAGTTCCTATCCCTCGTAATGTGCCTGATATCAATGTCTGTTGCAATAGTTTCCTGACGGGGAGGAGATAGTAGCTACGGGCGATCTGCGTCGAGAGCTTTGACTGCCAGTACTTCACAAACGCTGGGCGGGCCACGAGCGTCAGCCACGAGCGATCTCCTTCCGATGCGAGCTTGTCACATGCGGCCAGGGTCTGCGTCGGGTGAGCTACGGGCACCTACCGCGAGCGATCTGCGCCGAGAGCTTTGACTGCCAGTACTTCCCAAAAGCTGGGCGGGCCACGAGCGTCAGCCATGAGCGATCTCCTTCCGATGCGAGTTTGTCAATGCGGCCAGGGTCTGCGTCGGGCGAGCTGCGGGCACCTGCCGCGAGCGATCTGTGCCGAGAGCTTTGACTGCCAGTACTTCACAAACGCTGGGCGGGCCACGAGCGTCAGCCACGAGCGATCTCCTTCCGATGCGAGTTTGTCACATGCGGCCAGGGTCTGCGTCGGGCGAGCTGCGGGCACCTGCCGCGAGCGATCTGCGCCGAGAGCTTTGACTGCCAGTACTTCACAAACGCTGGGCGGGCCACGAGCGTCAGCCACGAGCGATCTCCTTCCGATGCGAGTTTGTCACATGCGGCCAGGGTCTGTGTCGGGCGAGCTGCGGGCACCTGCCGCGAGCGATCTGCGCCGAGAGCTTTGACTGCCAGTACTTCACAAACGTTGGGCGGCCCACGAGCATCAGCCACGAGCGATCTCCTTCCGATACGAGCTTGTCACATGCGGCCAGGGTCTGCGTCGGGCGAGCTGTGGGCACCTGCCACGAGCGATCTTGTGACTTGGGTATCGCACCAAATCTCCAACGGTCGCTTCGTCTTAAATGCGACGCGAGACTCAATGCTGATACAGCGAATCTCATCATGAGATCCCGATCGGCGCGAGACACGTGTCTCCTCCTCATTCGTTCTTCTTCTATCAGTAAATGATAGTGTCGGCGCCGGCGCAGCTTTTTCCACGCGTGGCCCACGTGGCGCTTGACGATTGGAAGGGAACGAGCTGTCGCTTCGTCTGTCGTCACGTCGCCTCGCTGAGCACGCTCGGGTATTAACTGCGGCCCGATTCACCTGTCTCTTATTTGCCTATAAATAGGGGAAGGGGGACGATTTTTTACCGCTGCGTGAAAACAGCTCTCCCTTCTCCCATAACTTTCTCAACTCGCAGCTCGCTTGCGCCCTCTTGCTCTCATGGCTTCCTCTGCTGCCGCTTCTTCTTCAGCCACTGCTGCTGCTGCTGCGATCTCCCGGGAGGAGCCTCTCGATGTCGCCCCCATCTCGGTGCTTGCTCCGGGCACCGAGAAAGAGGCTCCTCCCAAGGAGCCCGCCGTCCTCTGGTTCAACGACATCGGGGGCGTGCCTGTCCCCGAGAGTCTACGGACAGCGGCGGGCATCCCCCAAGAGTTCGACATCCTCCCTTTCCCGAGATCGGGGAGACCGCTCTCCGGAACTGCGGTCTCCGTGGGGCAAATATGGTCAGGGCTCCGACTGCCCCTGAACCATCTAGCCAGCGAGCTCCTGGAGCTGGCGGGCTTATGCCCCGCCCAGCTCCCAGGCAACTCGTGGGGGATTCTCTACGGGCTTTCTCGAATCGAGGAAGCCCTTAACGTGAGGATCCCCCTGGCCTATCTCCTGAAGAAGTGGTCCCTCAAGCCAGGGACAGTCTTCAGCGAGGTCGACTACGGCCACTACTACCTCGCAGGCCGCCCCGGCGAGGTGCTGCCCTTCTCCGCGGTCGAGAACAAAGACCGTTATTGGAAGGAGTATCCGTTCGTGATCGAGGGCAATTGGCGAGGTCCCTGCGCCGGAGTCCGCTCTCTTCCCAGCAGACCGCCTCTGCCGGTCTTCAAGGAGATCGCGGAGTATCGCCCTAAGGGGAAGAAATGTATCTCCGGGACCCAGGAGCAAGCTCTCGATAAGGCGATCCTGGAGTTCCTCGACGGGCGGACTCCCGAGAAGATCCTGGCCCCGGACTTCTCCTTCCTCTGGAAGGATCTCCGGACGGGCACCATCATGACCCGCCAGAAGGTTATGCGCAAGAAGGTGGCGGTCTCTCGCCGCACCGGGGCGACCTCCCAGGCTGCTGCCGCGCCCTCCGGTGTCGGCACCTCTTCGGCGAGGAAGGGGAAGAAGAAGCGGGCTTCTCCGATTAGGCTCGCCGATGAAGACACCATCGACATGATCCGCGAGGAGGATATTCCCTCGCCGCCGCCTCCATCCCGCGAGGTTGCCCCAGGTCAGGCGAACTCCCCCTTCGTTTCCAATCCCCCCACGCACTCCTCAGTTTCGGAACCCCCACGACGTCAAGTTGTGATGGTCGACCCTGAGGACCCGCGCGTCGAGCTCCTCCTTGGCATGGCGGAGGTGGAAACCCCAATGGCCGAGGTGCTGATGCGCGGGTTCCCGGGCGACCTTTCTAAACCTCTCTATGTCGCGGTAATGACCCCAGAGATGGAGGGCGCCCATATAAAGAAGAAAAAGAAGAAGGCTCCAGCAGCCCGCCCATTGGCGGAGGACGTCGTCGTTCGCAAGGCTCGTGAAGCCTACGAACGAGCCATTGAGGACATGAGGAAAGCCGCCCTCGATGAAGCGGGCTTAGCATCGGGCAAGGATTCCAGCGACGAGTCCAGCTCGGAAGAAGAGGGGCCGCGGTCTCCCGAGGACGAGCCCGCTTCTACGATAGCGAGGCCTCCCCTGCCCTTCGAGGGATCGGCGCCAACGAGCCCGCTGCCTTCTGCACCCGCTCAGGCCAAGACCTCGGTACCGGCTGCTCCTGCCCCTAGCACGCCCGCGTCTGAGCCCGCACCTTTACCCGCGGCCGCTGCTTCGAGCGCGCCTGTATCCGAGCCTCCTAGCACGCCCGCGCCCGAGCTTGCGCCCGCGCCCTCTGTCGCTAGTGCGCCTGTGCTCGAGCCCGCACATCCTACCCCCGAGCCCTCGCCCGCGCCTGTGCCTGCGCTCGAGCTCGGACCCGTGTCCGAGCCTGCGCCCGCGAACGAGCCTGCTCCTGCGTCCGGGCCCGCGCCTGTGCCCGCGCCTGAGCCCGTGCCTGCGCCCGAGCCCGCGTCCAGCACGCCCGAGCCCGCGCTCGCGCCTGAGCCCTTGCCTACGCCTGAGCCCGCGCCTGCGCCTGAGCCTGCGTCCAGCACGCCCGCGCCAGAGCTCGCGCCTGAGCCCGCACCTGCCATTCTTGAAGTTCCCCCTCTCCCTGAGCTGGGCAGGTTGGCCTATTGGTCTCCGGACCTAGGGGCCATCCTGGACGACTTTCCGAGCTCCAGATCGGAAGCCTCGGACCCGGACCTGCCGGGGCGAAGGGGAGCCGCCGTGCCTTCCCCTATCAACGAAGGGATTGCCGGCGCTCAAGGGGCCGAGCCCGCTGCTGCCTCCATCAGTGCGCCCCCTCCAGCTGCTCCCACCGAGGCGAGCCAAGCGGGCTCCTCCACTGGCGGTCCTGAGCGCGCCCCTTTCTTCATGCGGGAGATCCTGGGGTGCAATATCTTTGCCCGGACTCCCTATATCGATCTCATCAACCGACTGCTTGAGGTAAGACTACCTCCACTACACCTTTGTCCCCAAACTCCTGCTGTTACTCTTAACTCAAACTGTTCGCCCTTTTCGTAGGCAGAGCGGGTCAACCGGGCTCTCGCCGACGAGGTCGCGGGCATCGCGGGGGATACTGTCGCTCTCTACGATGACACTCTCCATGACTCGGAGAGGAGAGTAGATGAGTACATTCTCCGAATACGCCAAATGGACCGGTCAGGCGAGCTGCGGGCTGAAGTGGACCGACTGCGCCAGCAGGTCGCCTCCTCTAACACGGAGGTCAACGAACTACGCCAGCGGGCCGCCACCTTCACCACCACGCTAGCTTCGGTTGAGGACGCCCGCGACCTCGCCCTATCCGATGCGCAGGCCGCCCAGAAGGAAATCTCCGAGCTTCAACGTCAGTTGGCGGCCTCTAGGGATGAGATCGCGTCTCTGAGGGAGACGCATCTCCAGGACCTCCACTCTCAGCAACGCCGCCTCCAGGCGCAACTCAACGAGCTTCTGCGGAAAGGCGCGATTGACGCCATCGAGAAGTACAAGGCCGAAAGGTCGAAAAAGAGGAAGCGCGGCGGTGACGACGAGGGCGCTGGCGCGGGCCCAGCTTAAGCTGTATCTCTGTAATCTTTGATTTAATGAATGGAATGAAACTTTTTGAGTCCGCTTGTTTCCATTTCTTTCTCTGTCTTGCTTTCGAGTCCGTTCTAGGAATTCGCAGCGATCTCGAGAGTGATACCCCGGGCGAGGCAGCTAATTCGATTCAACCCTTTTTATTTTTTAAAGTATATGCAAATGAAAAACTTCGGCATGCTCGTAAAAACTCAAGTCTCTGAGCCCGGAAAACGTTTAAGCAAAACAAAGGATTTCAAAAACTTCCCTACACTCAGAGACTAAAAACCATTTTTATTTTTAAATGAAACTAATAAGTGCTAGCTGCCCCCTGCCCGGTTAATTTCTCTCGATGGTCCTGTTCGGCGGGCTCGCCTTTCGAGGGGTACGCCAACGCCAGGATGCTTCCGTTCATGGCAGATGAATGCGAAGGATCCTGGTTAGGCTTAGAGTCCACTTGGCAGCGGACTTCCCCGGGAAGCTCAAGGTCGCCCATTGGCTGCCTCTGAGGATCCCGGTCTAGCTTTAAGTCCGCAAAACGGCGGACTGCCCCTGGAAGCTCAAGGTCGCCCACTGGCTGCCTCTGAGGATCCCGGTCTTGCTTTAAGTCCGCACAACGGCGGACTGCCCCGGGAAGCTCAAGGTCGCCCACTGGCTGCCTCTAAGGATCCCGGTCTTGCTTTAAGTCCGCACAACGGCGGACTGCCCCGGGAAGCTCAAGGTCGCCCACTGGCTGCCTCTGAGGATCCCGGTCTTGCTTTAAGTCCGCACAACGGCGGACTGCCCCGGGAAGCTCAAGGTCGCCCACTGGTTGCCTCTGAGGATCCCGGTCTTGCTTTAAGTCCGCACAACGGCGGACTGCCCCGGGAAGCTCAAGGTCGCCCACTAGCTGCCTCTGAGGATCCCGGTCTTGCTTTAAGTCCGCACAACGGCGAACTGCTTTGTAGATCAAGCGAGCTCTTGGTGCGGCGAGCTTTCGGGTGGAATTCTTTGTGGAAAACCCCATCATTCATTCATAACCTCTTCAAAAAGAAAATTTACAAAGATTTCCTTAGGCATAGAACTTGCGAAGGTGCAAAGCATTCCAAGGCCGCTCTAACAGGTCGCCTTCAGCGGTCATCAACTGGTAATCCCCCGAGCCACGCGCTTCGCGTATTATGTAGGGGCCCTCCCAGTTCGCCGCGAGCTTCCCTGCATTAGGCTCCTGCGTGTTTGCGAACACCTTTCTCATCACCATGTCCCCGGCTTTGAATGCCCGATGGCGGACTCTTTTGTCGTAGGCGCGCTTCATTTCTTGTCGGTACCCAGCGAGATGTAGATTGGCGCGCTCTCGTCTTTCTTCGAGCTGGTCGAGGGAGTCGGCGAGCAGAGCGTCGTTATCGACCTCACCTGCAGCAAGCTTTCTTTCCGTTGGCAGCTCGGCTTCGATGGGCAGCACGGCTTCACACCCGTAAGTTAGGCTGAAAGGCGATTCGTCGGTTGAACGACGTGGAGTGGTACGATAAGCCCACAGCATGCCGTCGAGCTCCTGCTCCCACAGTCCTTTCTTCCCTGCCAACCTTTTCTTGAGGTTGTTTAAGATTACTCGGTTCGTAGCTTCGGCCTGCCCGTTGCTTTGAGGGTACCTCGGGGACGAGAATCTTAGGTCGACTCCATATTCAACACAAAAGCTTCTGATCAAGCGATTGTCGAACTGGCGACCATTGTCGGTGATGAGCACTCGAGGCAGCCCAAAGCGACAGAAGATATTCTTCCAGAGGAAGTCCTTGACTTGTTTCTCACCAATCTTAGCTAGTGGGACAGCTTCCACCCATTTGGTGAAGTAGTCCGTAGCTACTAAGATGAATTTCTTCTGCCGGGTAGACACAGGGAAAGGTCCCACTATGTCCATTCCCCATTGCTGGAAAGGCCAGGGGCTTGCCAATGGGTGAAGTTCTTCTGCGGGCATATGGTTCGTCGTAGCGTGCTTCTGGCATTGGATGCACCTCCGGGCGATCTTCAAAGCGTCCTGCTCCAGAGTGGGCCACCAGTATCCTTGCCTTCGAACTTTTGCAGCTAGAGATCGCCCACCAGCGTGGTTTCCCAGCTCGCCAGAGTGGATGCAATTTAGTACTTCTTCGATCTCCGGGCTCTCGATGCAACGAAGATTCGGCCCGCCGAAAGATCTTCGAAAAAGGCGATCCCAGCGAATGAGATAGCGACCAGCACATTTCTCCATTCGCCGAGCTTCCTCTCTATCCCCCGGAAGCTCGCCCTTCTAAAGAAAACGAAGGATGGGAGCGATCCACCCGCCAGGAGATACGTCGGCAGAAACTTGGTTAACAGCGGGCTCCGCCAGCTGAAGCCGAGACTGATTTTGGACCTCAATGAGAATCTGCCGAGCTTCTGATGTTCCCAGCAAGGAGGCGGCGTTTGCCAAGGCATCAGCTCGCCTATTATCGGCTCGCGGAATTTGCTCGAAAAAGATCTTTTCGAACTCCGCAGCCTTGCTCTTCACCAGATCCACGTAGATCGCCATTCGTGCATCCCGGGAGGCGTACTCCCCATTGATTTGGCAAATAATTAGCTGGGAATCACTAAAGACTTTCAAGCGTTTGGCGCCTACCTCTTGAGCCAGCTCCAGACCAGCCAGTAACGCCTCATACTCCGCTTCATTGTTGGTAGCGGCGAAATCCAGTCGGACTGATTTCTCGAGCAGCACTTCTTGGGCGATCAGAGCGACCCCGATCCCAGCCCCCAAAGCGTTGGAGGATCCATCGACGAACAATTCCCATCCCGTCGCCTCCGGACGCTCATTTGGAGGACGCTCGCCTTGGTTGTCCAAGAACCTCGCCTTCCCAGGGTGTGCCTCAGTTGGCTCATCCTCCTGGTACTGGACTGGTTCTTCTATGGGGAAGTCCGCCAAGAAATCGGCGAGAGCCTGCCCTTTGACAGCAATTCGAGGGACGTACTCCAATCCATAGGCGGCGAGCTCGGCAGACCATCGATACAACCTGCCGGCTACCGAAGGCCTGGATAGGGCGCTCTTCAGGGGGTGCTCCGTGATGACTTTGACGATATGCGCTGAGAAGTAGGGATGAAGCTTTCTCGCGGTAAGGACCAAGGCCAATGCGACCTTCTCGATTGGTCGATACCGGAGCTCGGCGGGAAGCATCGTGTGGCTCACAAAATAGACAGGCCGTTCTACCTTTGCTTCTTCCACTACCAGGACCCCGCTTACGGCGTTCTCAGTGACTACGAGATACACGCCAAGCTCGGCGCCATCTTTTGGTGCCGCTAGGATCGGCGGGCTCGCAAGATAGTCCTTGATCTTCTGAAAGGCGCGCTTGCAATTTTCATCCCAGCAAATGCTCGCTCCTTTTCACAGCAGCTCGAAAAGAGGTCGGCAATTGTCTGAGGATTTGGATATAAACCGGTTGAGCGCGGCGATTCGTCCGCTCAATCTCTGGACTTCTTGCCGGGTTCTTGGTGCGGGCATTTCGACAAGTGCTCGGATTTGCCCAGGGTCGGCCTCGATCCCCCTGTGGGTGACCAGGTACCCGAGGAATTTCCCCGACGTCACTCCGAATGCGCACTTCGCTGGGTTCAGCCTCATTCGGTACTTTCTCAGTATCTCGAAGGTTTCGCGGAGGTCGGCGACATGCCCTCCTCGTTCTCGACTTTTTACCAAAAGGTCGTCAACATAAACCTCGACATTTCTGCCGATCTGATTTTTAAACATTTGAGTGACTAACCTTTGGTAGGTCGCTCCAGCGTTCTTGAGTCCGAAGGGCATCACTCGATAGCAGTACAGCTTCTGATAGCCCGCTCCGGAGTAGAAAGCGGTCTTCTCTTGATCCTCGGGATGGAGGGGTATTTGGTTGTACCCTGAGTATCCATCCATGAAGGACAGAGCTCGGAACCCGACAGCTGCGTCGACCAGTGCGCCGATTCTCGAAAGAGGAAATCCGTCCTTCGGGCATGCCTTATTGAGGTCGGAGAAGTCAATGCACACCCTGACCGCTCCGCTCTTCTTAGGCACCGCCACGATATTGGAGATCCACTCGGGGAAGTGCGCCTCGCGGATGAAGCCGGCTCGCTCCAGCTTATCTATCTCCGCCGCCACTGCAACGGACTTCGCAGCAGGTATGTGCCGAGCTTTCTGGTTGACCGGCGGGAACTCCTTCACGGTGTGCAGACGATGACAGGCGACCTCCGGGTCAATCCCTGGCATGTCCGCGAAGCTCCAGGCAAATACGTCGCGGTATTCCCTAAGCAAGCTGGTTAGGGCTAGGACCTCGCCCTCGGTTAACGAGGTCCCGAGACTAACAATTCTCGGCCCTTCTTTGTCGCCAATATCGATCTCTTGAAGTAGTTCGGCAACCGGAAAACTTCCTCTTTTGGGGGTTGTTAGGCGGCCTTCCTCCAACTTAAGATCCGCACCGCTCCCACCCGAGGATGGAGTAGGGGACTTAGGCGAGGAGGCCCCTGACGGGCTCCCCAGGAGCTCGCTCATACCGAGCGGTAATTGCTAGGAGGGTGCGGGCCTCTTGGCCTCGGCGACCTCCATGTCCATGAGGTGAGGAGCATCCTGCTCGCATCTGGTTGCGGTTACCTGATCACCCCGAATGACCACGACCCCGCTCGCGGTTGGGAATTTGAGGGCCTGATGGTTGGGTGAAGATACCGCCTTCATCTGCCTTAGCCAAGGCCACCCAAGGATGGCGTTAAAGGCCGAATTCCCGTCGACTACCGCGAAGCGGACTTGGCGAGCTTCCGGGCCCGCTGTCACGGTAAGGGTTATCTCTCCCGCTACTTTGGCGACCTCACCGGTGAATCCACTGAGGGAGCTCGTCGAGGGAGACAAGTCGGCGAGTCTCAAACCCATTCGCAGGTAGGCCGACATAAAGAGGATGTCAACGGCGCTCCCTGAATCCACCAGAGCTCGCCTCACCTCGATATTTGCCATCATCAGGCGTACGACGAGGGGGTCATTGTGGGGCGCGACAACCCCAGCCATGTCGTCCTCCGAAAACCAGAGGAAATCGCGGGCTTCCACCCTTGGTGCTTGAAGTAAAGTAGGAGTTAGCGAGACAGAAAATACCTTCTGCGCCCGCTCCATCTCCCTAACTCGCCGGCGGGCTTCATTACTTGATCTGGGGCCGCTCAGCCGCCCGCTAATGGTGTGGCAGATCGCCGGTCCTCCCGGGGGAGGCGGAGGTAAAGCGGGCTCCGCGAGTCCTGGGCGATCTCCCTCCCGAGGAGCTCGCTCTGGAATCACCTCGAACCTCCACGGGAGCGAGATGAACTGGCTCAAGTGCCCCAAGGTGATCAAATCCTCCAGGTGGTTTTTCAGAGCTCGGCATCTGTTAGTGTGATGCCCAGGGCTTCGATGAAAAGCGCACCGCCGTGAGTTGTCGGTAGAGCCGGGCTCTCCGATCTGTAGGGGTGGTGGGTACTGGAAGAAAGGCTCATTCCGAATCTGATGGAAAATTTGCCCCGGCGAGTGGGTCAGCACGGTGAAGTCCCGCTCCCCGGGTCCAGGAGGCAGGCGCCAGTTCGCCGGCCTTCCAGCGACCACCGCGGGTACTTTAGCGGGCAGTACTGCAGGAGCTGCGGATGGTCCGGGCAAGGGTACCGTAAGTGGCACCTCCCTCCTCTCCACGGCCTTAACGACAAGAGGTCGCAAAGCCGGAGGAGGTCGCTGCTCTACTGCCTTTCCCTTCCGATCTAGCACCGCATCCTCAAGCTTGATGTGCTGCTGGACCAGAGCGAATAGTTCGACCATTGTGCGAGGGTCCTTAATCACCAGGGCGTCATGAAGCTTGCCCCCCTCGGGGAGGGCGCTTCTGAAGGCACTCACCGCGGTACGATCCTGGCCCGCCGCGTCTTCCAGAGCGAGGTAAGCGCTTCGGAATCGCGTTGCGAAGCATCGGAGCGTTTCGCGAGCTCCCATGGCCAGAGTAAACAGAGATTCGATCCTCTTCGGGGGCTGCCTGTTGCAGCGATACTGCTCCAGGAATAGCCTAGAGAGAGTTGGAAAGTTGGGGATCATTCCGGACGGCAGCTTGTGGAACCAATTCAATGCCGATCCGGTCAGACTGCTTGGGAACGCGCGACACAGGACATGGTCCTGGTCCCGGAAAAATAGAAGTTTCCTGTAGGCCAAAGATGGTCGACGGGATCTTGCGACCCGTCGAACAATACAAACTTCGGTGGGGTCCAGTGGTGTGGAAAACCCCCTTGATGGACCTCGCTGGTGAAAGGCGAGCTTCCTCCGTGGGCGGCGAGGTCCTCCAGTAAATCCACTGGCGCACTAGGTCACTGCCAGTGCCCGGGGAGAAATCCCAAAGGCGGCTGCGCAGGTCCTAGGCGCTCGTGTGCACTCCCTCTAGGAAGGTTCGGATCCACCCCACGGCGACCCTCGGGAGCCACCAATCGGTGGCCTCCTGGCTGCTCGCGCGCGGATCCCTTCAGCGAGGCGGTTGGTCTGTGGGAGGCCGTCACCTCTCGAGGTTCGGAAGGTAGAGTCACCGCGGGCTCTTTCCCTCGTCGCCGATGGCGCGGGTCGCGATCCCTTTCTTGAGACCTCGCCTCCGATCCGTCAGAGTCGACGCTCCGGCTACGTCGGTGAGGGATGGTCGCGCGCGAGGTCGCCTGGTTGCTGGACCGCTGGGTTACCAGCTTCTGTAACCTTGTGAGCGGGGTCTCCTTTGCTCCATGCACGGCCGTCCTCTCAACCGGGGGTTCCGGGCGGGAAGTTCGCCGTGCTGGGACGGTCGTGGGCAGACGCGACGAGACGGGAGGTCACGCGGGGGATGCGGGCCTCGAAGGTCCTGACCGCCGGCTAGCCGCCGGAGCCTGACGCAAGCACGTCAACTCCTCCATCATCGCCCGCTGGGTGGCCAACATCTCCAACAGGAGCTGGTCACTGAGCGGGACAAAGGGCTGGGGAGTCTCAGCGGGGGGTTCGCTGTGCACAGACCCCATACGGGCCCTCGCCCGCCTACGCCCCTTTGTCGCCGGAGCCTTCTTTGGGGTTATGAAGGCCGTCGACGCACAACCGTATGGTCGTGGGCGTTCTCACAGGAACCAGTCAAGATCCCACAGACGGCGCCAAATGTTTGGGGGATTTTTCCTGGTCCTTGCGAGGTACCAAAGTGGTAGTGAAAGGGATTTCGAACCTGTACTTTGGAGCCTGGGGGTGTGCATTTATAGACATGGGCGACCTATCGAGCTACGACGCGTGGAAGCTCTTTCCGGCACCTTCTAGGCCCCCACGTTCTAGCCTTCAATAGTTTCTGACAGTTCTTGGAACTTGGACCCCTGACATTCTTTGTCGTCTAGCTCGTCTGACGAAGTAGTGGGGGACAGCAACTGCTGTTCTGTTGCCGCCATAGGAATCTTCTAGAATGTTCAAGTCTAGGAGGTCTCAAACCGACTCTGACGGGCTTCCGTGGACTGCAATCGTCCACGTAGCTTCAGTGGGTTCTCGACACCTGGTAATCTTTATGCTGCTTTTACTGGGGGGTAATCTCAGGGAAAAAGCAAAGGCCAGCTCGCCCGATACTGCTCCGTCCTTTCGCCCATATTTATCAAGAGTTGGACCTCATGGGAGCAACCTCTTCGATAAACAGGGGTCTAGGCGAGCTTTGGCGAGCTCATGAGCAAGCATGGGCGAGCTCCTGGGTGAGCTTGGGCGAACTCCTGGGCGAGCTTGGGCGAGCTCTTGTGCGAGCTAGGCGAGCTCCTGAGCGAGCATGGCGAGCTCCTAAATGGGCGAGCTCCTGTGCGAGCTAGGCGAGCTCCTGAGCGAGCATGGCGAGCTCCTAAATGAGCTTAGGCGAGCTCTTGTGCGAGCTAGGCGGGCTCATGAGCGAGCATGGCGAGCTCTTGTGCGAGCTAGGCGGGCTCATGAGCGAGCATGGTGAGCTCCTGGACGAGCTAGACGAGCTCCTGAGCGAGCATGGCGAGCTCCTGGACGAGCTTGGGCGATCTCCTTCGCGCTCTAGGCGAGCTCCTGAGCGAGCATGGCGAGCTTCTGGACGAGCTTGGGCGATCTCCTTCGCGCTCTTTGTCTAAGCCATTTATCGAATTTGGGCGTGTCATTGTGGGGACTGGGGGTGCGAGCTGTACTCAGATACAAGGTGTCCATCCAGCTCCCTGTGGGGGCGAGCTCCTGAAGGGCTGAGAGGGCGATCTCCTTCGCGCTCTTTGTCTAAGCCATTTATCGAATTTGGGCGTGTCATTGTGGGGACTGGGGGTGCGAGCTATACTCAGATACAAGGTGTCCATCCAGCTCCCTGTGGGGGCGAGCTCCTGAAGGGCTGAGAGGGCGATCTCCTTGCGAGGGTTCCAACTCCTGGACGGGCTATCCAAGATATGTGGTTTTTGACTACCCCCAACAATTCGTATGATCCATTCTAATTTATTCGTTCAAATATATCCATTCTAATTCATTCGTACGATCCATTCTAATTCATTCGCACGATCCATTCTAATTCATTCGCACGAATGTATCCATTCTAATTCATTTGCACGATCCATTCTAATTCATTCCTATGATCTATTCTAATTCATTCGTACGATCCATTCTACGATCCATTCTAATTCATTCGTATATCCATTCTAATTCATTAGCACGATCCATGCTAATGAATTAGAATGGTTCGTACGATCCAATCTAATTCATTCATACGATCCATTCTAATTCATTCGTACGATCCATTCTAATTCCTTCGTACGATCCATTCTAATTCATTCGTACGATCCATTCGAATTCATTCGTATGATCCATTCTAATTCATTCGCGCAATCTATTCTAATTCATTCGTACGATCCATTCTAATTCATTCGTACGATCCATTCTAATTCATTCATACAATCCATTCTAATTTATTCGCACGTATCCATTCTAATTCATTCGTACGATCCATTCTAATTCATTAATATGATCCATTGTAATTCATTCGTACGATCCATTCTAATTCATATGCACAAAGGTATCCATTCTAATTCATTCGTACGATCCATTCTAATTCAGGATCGTACGAATGAATTAGAATGGATAGATTCGTGCGAATGAATTAGAATTGATCGTACGAATGAATTAGAATGGATCGTGCGAATGAATTAGAATGGATCATGCGAATGAATTAGAATGGATCGTACGAATGAACTAGAATGGATACATTCGTGCGAATGAATTAGAATGGATCGTACGAATGAATTAGAATGGATCTTACGATTGAATTAGAATGGATCGTCCGAATGAATTAGAATGGATCGTACGAATGAATTAGAATGGATACATTCATGCGAATGAATTAGAATGGATCGGACGAATGAATTAGAATGGATCGTACGAATGGATCAAATGAATGAATTAGAATGGATCGTACGAATGAATTAGAATGCATCGTACGAAAGAATTAGAATGGATATATTCGTGCGAATGAATTAGAATGGATCGTACGAATGAATTAGACTGGATCGTACGAATGAATTTGAATAGAAACATTTGTGCGAATGAATCTAAATGGATTGTATGAATGAATTACAATGGATCGTATGAATGAATTAGAATGGATCATACGAATGAATTAGAATAGCTCATACGAATGAATTAGAATGAATCGTATGAATGAATTAGAATGGTTACATTCGTGCGAATGAATTAGAATAGATCGTAAGAATGAATTCGAATGGATCGTACGAATAAATTAGAATGGATCGTGGGAATGAATTAGAATGGATCGTACGAATGAATTAGAATGGATCCACCAAATGAGTTAGAATGGATCATACGAATGAATTAGAATGGATTGTATGAAAGAATTAGAATGGATTGTTCGAATGAATTAGAATGGATCGTATGAATGAATAAGAATGGATCGTACGAATGAATTAGAATGGATCGTGCGAATGAATTAGCATGAATCGTACGAATGTATTAGAATGGATCGTACGAATGAATTAGAATGAATCGTACGATCCATTCTAATTCATTCGTACGATCCATTCTAGTTCATTCGCACGAATGTATCCATTCTAGTTCATTCGTACGATCCATTCTAGTTCATTCGTACGATCCATTCTAGTTCATTCGTACGATCCATTCTAATTCATTCGTACGATCCATTCTAATTCATTCGTATGATCCATTCTAATTAATTCGTATGATCCATTCTAATTCATTCGTATGATCTATTCTAATTCATTCATACAATCCATTCTAATTCATTCGCACGAATGTATCCATTCTAATTAATTCGTACGATCCATTCTAATTCATTCGTATGATCCATTCTTATTCATTCGCACGATCCAGTCTAATGGATTCGCACGATCCATTCTAATTCATTCGCACGAATGTATCCATTCTAATTCATTCGATCGTGTGAATGAATTAGAATGGTTACATTCATGCGAATGAATTAGAATGGATCGTACGAATGGATTAGAATGGATCGTACGGATGGATTAGAATGGATACATTCGTGCGAATGAATTAGAATGGATTGTATGAATAAATTAGAATGGATCGTACGATCCATTCGAATTCATTCGTACGATCCATTCTAATTCATTTGTACGATCCATTCTAATTCGTTCGTACGAATGTATCTATTCTAATTCATTTGCACGATCCATTCTAATTCATTCCTATGATCTATTCTAATTCATTCGTACGATCCATTCTAATTCATTCTAATTCATTCGTACGATCCATTCTACGATCCATTCTAATTTATTCGTATATTCCATTCTAATTCATTAGCACGATCCATGCTAATGAATTAGAATGGATCGTACGATCCATTCTAATTCATTCGTACGATCCATTCTAATTCCTTCGTACGATCCATTCTAATTCATTCGTACGATCCATTCTAATTCATTCGTACGATCCATTCTAATTCCTTCGTACGATCCATTCTAATTCATTCGTACGATCCATTCTAATTCATTCGCGCAATCTATTCTAATTCATTCGTACGATCCATTCTAATTCATTCGTACGATCCATTCTAATTCATTCATACAATCCATTCTAATTTATTCGCACGAATGTATCCATTCTAATTCATTCGTACGATCCATTCTAATTCATTCGCACAATCTATTCTAATTCATTCATACAATCCATTCTAATTCATTCGCACGAATGTATCCATTCTAATTCATTCATACGATCCATTTGACTTCATTCGTACTATCCGTTCTAATTCACTCATACGATCCATTCTAATTCAGTCATACGATCCATTCTAATTCATTTGCACGAATATATCCATTCTAATTCATTCGTACGATCCATACTAATTCCTTCGTACGATCCATTCTAATTCCTTCGTACGATCCATTCTAATTCCTTCGTACGATCCATTCTATTTCATTCGTATGATCCATTCTAATTCCTTCGTACGATCTATTCTAATTCCTTCGTATCCATTCTAATTCACTCATACGTTCCATTCTAATTCATTAGTACGATTCATTCTAATTCATTCATACAATCCATTCTAATTCATTTGCACGAATGTATCCATTCTAATTCATTCGTACGATCAGTTCTAATTCATTCACAAAATCTATTATAATTCATTCATACAATCCATTCTAATTCATTCACTTGAATGTATCCATTCTAATTCATTCATACGATCCGTTCTAATTCATTCGTACGATCCATTCTAATTCACTCAAACCATCCATTCTAATACATTCATACGATCCATTCTAATTCATTTGCACGAATATATCCATTCTAATTCATTCGTACGATTCATTCTAATTCCTTCGTACGATCCATTCTAATTCATTCGTACGATCTATTCTAATTCATTCGTACGATCCATTCTAATTCCTTTGTACGATCCATTCTAATTCATTCGTACGATCCATTCTAATTCATTCATACAATCCATTCTAATTCTTTCACACGATCCATTCTAATTCATTCGTACGATCCATTCTAATTCATTCGTGCAATCCATTCTATTTCATTCGTACGATCCATTCTTACTCATTCGTACGATCCATTCTAATTCATTCACACGAATGTATCCATTCATACGAATGAATTAGAATAGATTGTACGAATGAATTAGAATGGATCGTACGAAGGAATTAGAATGGATCGTACGAATGAATTAGAATGGATCGTACGAATGAATTAGAATAGATCGTACGAATGAATTAGAATGGATCGTACGAAGGAATTAGAATGGATCGTACGAATGAATTAGAATGGATATATTCGTGCAAATGAATTAGAATGGATCGTATGAATGTATTAGAATGGATCGTATGAGTGAATTAGAATGGATCGTACGAATGAATTAGAATGGATTGTATGAATGAATTAGAATGGATCGTACGAATGAATTAGAATGGATCGTACGAATGAATTAGAATGGATCATACGAATTAATTAGAATGGATCATACGAATGAATTAGAATGGATCGTGCGAATGAATTAGAATAGATCGTACGAATGAATTAGAATGGATACATTCCTGCGAATGAATTAGAATGGATTGTGTGAATGAATAAGAACAGATCGTGCGAATGAATTAGAATGGATCGTACGAATGAATTAGAATGGATCGTGCGAATGAATTAGAATGGATCGTACGAATGTATTAGAATGGATACATTTGTGCGAATGAATTAGAATGGATTGTACGAATGAATTAGAATGGATCGTACGAATGAATTAGAATGGATCGTGCGAATGAATTAGAATGGATCGTACGAATGAATTAAAATGGATCGTGTGAAAGAATTAGAATGGATCGTACGAATGAATTAGAATGGATCGTGCGAATGAATTAGAATGGATCATACGAATGAATTAGAATGGATACATTTGTGCGAATGAATTAGAATGGATCGTACGAATGAATTAGAATGGATCGTATGAATGAATTAGAATGGATCGTACGAATGCATTAGAATGGATCGTGCAAATGAATTAGAATGGATCGTACGAATGAATTAGAATGGATCGTACGAATGAACTAGAATGGATATATTCGTGCGAATGAATTAGAATGGATCGTACGAATGAATTAGAATGGATCGTACGAATGAATTAGAATGGATCTTACGAATGAATTAGAATGGATCGTACGAATGAATTAGAATGGATCGTACGAATAAATTATAATGGATACATTCGTGCGAATGAATTAGAATGGATCGGACGAATGAATTAGAATGGATCATACGAATGAATTACAATGGATCGTACGCATGAATTAGAATGGATCGTACGAATAAATTAGAATGGATACATTCGTCCGAATGAATTAGAATGGATCATACGAATGAGTAAGAATGGATCGTACGAATGAAATATAATAGATTGTACGAATGAATTAGAATGGATGCTACGAATGAATTAGAATGGATCATGTGAAAGAATTAGAATGGATTGTATGAATGAATTAGAATGGATTGTATGAATGAATTAGAATGCATCGTGCGAATGAATTCGAATGGATCGTACGAATTCATTCTAATTCATTCATACAATCCATTCTAATTCTTTCACACGATCCATTCTAATTCATTTGTACGTTCCATTCTAATTCATTTGCACGATCCATGCTAATTCATTCGTTCGATCAATTCTAATTCATTACACGATCCATTCTAATTCATTCGTACGATCTATTCTAATTCATTCTGACGATCCATTCTAATTCATTCATAAGATCCATTCTAATTCATTCATACGATCTATTCTAATTATTTCGCACGAATGTATCCATTCTAATTCATTCGCACGAATGTATCCATTCTAATTCATTCGTACGATCCAATCTAATTCATTCGTACGATCCATTCTAATTCATTCGTACGATCCATTCTAATTCATTCATACGATCTATTCTAATTCATTCATACAATCCATTTTAATTCTTTCACACGATCCATTCTAATTCATTCGTACGATCCATTCTAATTCATTCGCACAATCCATTCTATTTCATTCGTACGATCCATTCTTACTCATTCATATGATCCATTCTAATTCATTCGCACGAATGTATCCATAATGGATCATACGAATGAGTAAGAATGGATCGTACGAATGAAATAGAATGGATTGTGTGAATGATGTTGTATGGACCGTACGAATGAATTAGACGTACGAATGAATTAGAATGGATACATTCGTGCGAATAAATTAGAATGGATCATACGAATGAGTAAGAATGGATCGTCATTCTAATTCATTCGTATGATCCATTCTAATTCATTTGTATCCTTTCTATTTCATTCGCACGATCCATTCTAATTCATTCGTGCAATCTATTCTAATTCATTCGTGCGATCCATTCTAATTCATTCGTACGATCCATTCTAATTCATTCGCACGAGTGTATCCATTCTAATTCATTCGTACGATCCATTCTAATTCATTCGCACAATCTATTCTAATTCATTCATACGATCCATTCTAATTCATTCGCACGAATGTATCCATTCTAATTCATTCATACGATCCATTCTACTTCATTCGTACTATCCGTTCTAATTCATTTATACGATCCATTCTAATTCATTCATACGATCCATTCTAATTCATTTGCACGAATATATCCATTCTAATTCATTCGTACAATCCATTCTAATTCTTTCGTACGATCCATTCTAATTCCTTCGTACGATCCATTCTATTTCATTCGTATGTTCCATTCTAATTCCTTCGTACGATCCATTCTAATTCCTTCGTATCCATTCTAATTCACTCATACGATCCATTCAAATTCATTCGTACGATCCATTCTAATTCATTCATACAATCCATTCTAATTCATTCGCACGAATGTATCCATTCTAATCCATTCGTACGATCCATTCTAATCCATTCGTACGATCCATTCTAATTCATTCGCATGAATGTAACCATTCTAATTCATTCATTTGATCCATTCTAATTCATTCGTACGATCCATTCTAATTCATTCGTCCGATCCATTCTAATTCATTCGCACGAATGTATCCATTCTAATTCGTTCGTACGATCCATTCTAATTCATTCGTACGATCCATTCTAATTCATTCGTAAGATCCATTCTAATTCATTCATACGATCCATTCTAATTCATTCGTACGATCCATTCTAATTCATTCGCACGAATGTATCCATTCTAGTTCATTCGTACGATCCATTATAGTTCATTCGTACGATCCATTCTAATTCATTCGTATAATCCATTCTAATTAATTCGTATGATCCATTCTAATTCATTCGTACGATCCATTTTAATTCATTCATACAATCCATTCTAATTCATTCGCACGAATGTATCCATTCTAATTTATTCGTACGATCCATTCTAATTCATTCGTATGATCCATTCTTATTCATTCGCACGATCCAGTCTAATGGATTCGCACGATCCATTCTAATTCATTCGTACGAATGTATCCATTCTAGTTCATTCGTACGATCCATTCTAATTCATTAATATGATCCATTCTAATTCATTCGTGCGATCCATTCTAATTCATATGCACAAAGGTATCCATTCTAATTCATTCGTACGATCCATCCTAATTCAGGATCGTACGAATGAATTATAATGGTTACATTCGTGCGAATGAATTAGAATTGATCGTACGAATGAATTAGAATGGATCGTGCGAATGAATTAGAATGGATCGTACGAATGAATTAGAATGGATCGTACGAATGAACTAGAATGGATACATTCGTGCGAATGAATTAGAATGGATCGTACGAATGAATTAGAATGGATCGTACTAATGGATTAGAATGGATCATACGAATGAATTAGAATGGATCGTGCGAATGAATTAGAATGGATCGAACGAATGAATTAGAATGGATATATTCGAGCGAATGAATTAGAATAAATCGTAGGAATGAATTAGAATGGATCATACGAATGAATTAGAATGGATCGTACGAACGAATTAGAATGGATCGTACGAACGAATTAGAATGGATCATATGAACGAATTAGAATGGATCGTATGAATGAATTAGAATGGATACATTTGAGCGAATGAATTACAATGGATCGTACGAATGAATTAGAATAGATCATAGGAATGAATTAGAATGGATCGTGCAAATGAATTAGAATGGATACATTCGTGCGAATGAATTAGAATGGATCGTGCGAATGAATTAGAATGGATCGTACGAATGAATTAGAATGGATATATTTGAACGAATAAATTAGAATGGATCATACGAATGAATTAGAATGGATCATACGAATGAATTAGAATGGATAGTGCGAATGAATTAGAATGGATCGTGCGAATGAATTAGAATGGATCGTACGAATGAATTAGAATGGATCGTACGAATGAATTAAAATGGATACATTCGAGCGAATGAATTAGAATAGATCGTAGGAATGAATTAGAATGAATCGTACAAATGAATTAGAATGGATACATTTGTGAGAATGAATTAGAATGGATCGTACGAATGAATTAGAATGCATCGTACGAAAGAATTAGAATGGATATATTCGTGCGAATGAATTAGAATGGATCGTACGAATGAATTAGACTGGATCGTACGAATGAATTTGAATGGATACATTTGTGCCAATGAATCTAAATGGATTGTATGAATGAATTACAATGGATCGTACGAATGAATTAGAATGGATCGTACGAATGAATTAGAATAGCTCATATGAATGAATTAGAATGAATCGTATGAATGAATTAGAATGGTTACATTCGTGCGAATGAATTAGAATAGATCGTACGAATGAATTAGAATGGATCGTACGAATAAATTAGAATGGATTGTGGGAATGAATTAGAAAGGATCGTACGAATGAATTAGAATAGATCCACCGAATGAGTTAGAATGGATCATACGAATGAATTATAATGGATTGTACGAATGAATTAGAATGGATTGTGCGAATGAATTAGAATGGATCGTATGAATGAATAAGAATGGATCGTACGAATGAATTAGAATGGATCGTGTGAATGAATTAGCATGAATCGTACGAATGTATTAGAATGGATCGTACGAATGAATTAGAATGAATCGTACGATCCATTCTAATTCAATCGTCCGATCCATAGTAATTCATTCGCATGAATGTATCCATTCTAATTCATTCGTACAATCCATTCTATTTCATTCGTACGATCCATTCTCACTCATTCGTATGATCCATTCTAATTCATTCGTATGATCCATTCTAATTCATTCGTATGATCCATTCTAATTCATTCGTACGATCTATTCTAATTCATTCGCACGATCCATTCTAATTCATTCATATGATCCATTCTAATTCATTCATACGATCCATTCTAATTCATTCCTACAATCCATTCTAATTCATTCGCCCGATCCATTCTAATTCATTCATACGATCCATTCTATTCGAATGGATTATGCGATCCATTCAAATTCATTCGCACGATCCATTCTAATTCATTCATACGATCCATTCTAATTCATTCATACAATGCATTCTAATTCTTTCACACGATCCATTCTAATTCATTCGTACGATCCATTCTAATTCATTCGTACAATCCATTCTATTTCATTTGTACGATCCATTTTTACTCATTCGTATGATCCATTCTAAATCATTCGTACGATCCATTCTAATTCATTTGTACGATCCATTCTAATTCATTCGTACAATCCATTCTATTTCATTCGTACGATCCATTCTTACTCATTCGTATGATCCATTCTAATTCATTCGCATGAATGTATCCATTCTAATTCATTCATACAATCCATTCTAATTCATTCCGTACGATCCATTCTAATTCATTCGTACGATCATACGAATGAATTAGAATGGATCGTACGAATGAATTAGAATAGATTGTGCGAATGAATTAGAATGGATCGTACGAATGAATTAGAATGGATCTTATGAATGAATTAGAATGGATCATACGAATGAGTAAGAATGGATCGTACGAATGAATTAGAATGGATCGTACGAATAAATTAGAATGGATACATTCGTCCGAATGAATTAGAATGGATCATACGAATGAGTAAGAATGGATCGTACGAATGAAATAGAATAGATTGTACGAATGAATTAGAATGGATCCTACGAATGAATTAGAATGGATCGTGTGAAAGAATTAGAATGGATTGAATGAATAAATTAGAATGGATCGTATGAATGAATTAGAATGGATCGTGCGAATGAATTCGAATGGATCGTACGAATTCATTCTAATTCATTTATACAATCCATTCTAATTCTTTCACACGATCCATTCTAATTCATTCGTACGTTCCATTCTAATTCATTAACACGATCCATGCTAATTCATTCGTTCGATCAATTCTAATTCATTAGCACGATCCATTCTAATTCATTTGTACGATCCATTATAATTCATTCGCACGATCCATTCTAATTCATTCATAGGATCTATTCTAATTCATTCATACGATCTATTCTAATTCTTTCGCACGAATGTATCCATTCTAATTCATTCGCACGAATGTATCCATTCTAATTCATTCGTATGATCCATTCTAATTCATTCGTACGATCCATTCGAATTCATTCGCACGATCCATTCTAATTCATTCATATGATCCATTCTAATTCATTCATACAACCCATTCTAATTCTTTCACACGATCCATTCTAATTCATTCGTACGATCCATTCTAATTCATTCGTACAATCCATTCTATTTCATTCGTACGATCCATTCTTACTCATTCGTATGATCCATTCTAATTCATTCGTATGATCCATTCAAATTCATTCGTACGATCCATTCTAATTCATTTGTACGATCCATTCTAATTCATTCGCATGCATCCATTCTAATTCATTCATACGATCCATTCTAATTCATTCCTACAATCCATTCTAATTCATTCGCCCGATCCATTCTAATTCATTCATACGATCCATTCTATTCGAATGGATCATGCGATCCATTCGAATTCATTCGCACGATCCATTCTAATTCATTCATACGATCCATTCTAATTCATTCATACAATGCATTCTAATTCTTTCACACGATCCATTCTAATTCATTCGTACGATCCATTCTAATTCATTCGTACAATCCATTCTATTTCATTCGTACGATCCATTCTTACTCATTCGTATGATCCATTCTAATTCATTCGTACGATCCATTCTAATTCATTTGTACAATCCATTCTAATTCATTCGTACAATCCATTCTATTTCATTCGTACGATCCATTCTTACTCATTCGTATGATCCATTCTAATTCATTCGCACGAATGTATCCATTCTAATTCATTCATACAATCCATTCTAATTCATTCCGTACGATCCATTCTAATTCATTCGTACGATCGTATGAATGAATTAGAATGGATCGTACGAATGAATTAGAATAGATTGTGCGAATGAATTAGAATGGATCGTACGAATGAATTAGAATGGATCGTACGAATGAATTAAAATGGATCATACGAATGAGTAAGAATGGATCGTACGAATGAATTAGAATGGATCGTACGAATGAATTAGAATGGATCGTACAATTAAATTAGAATGGATACATTTGTCCGAATGAATTAGAATGGACCAAACGAATGAGTAAGAATGGATCGTACGAATGAAATAGAATAGATTGTACGAATAAATTAGAATGGATCCTACGAATGAATTAGAATGGATCGTGTGAAAGAATTAGAATGGATTGTATGAATGAATTAGAATAGATCGTACGAATGAATTAGAATTGATCGTACGAATGAAATAGAATGGATTGTACGAATGATTTAGAATGGATCGTACGAATGAATTAGAATGGATCATACGAATAATTTAGAATGGATACATTCGTGTGAATGAATTAGAATGGATCATACGAATGAGTAAGAATGGATCGTACGAATGAAATAGAATGGATTGTACGAATGAATTAGAATGGATTCGTACGAATGAATTAGAATGGATACATTCGTGCGAATGAATTAGAATGGATCGTACCAATGAGTAAGAATGGATCGTACAAATGAAATATAATAGATTGTGCGAATGAATTAGAATGGATCGTACGAATGAATTAGAATGGATCGTGTGAAAGAATTAGAATGGATTGTATGAATGAATTAGAAAATATCGTATGAATGAATTAGAATGGATCGTACGAATGAATTAGAATGGATCGTACGAATGAATTAGAATGGATCGTACGAATGAATTAGAATGGATACATTCAAGCGAATGAATTAGAATGGATACATTCGTGCGAAAGAATTAGAATAGATCGTATGAATGAATTAGAATGGATCCTATGAATGAATTAGAATGGATCGTGCGAATGAATTAGAATGGATCGTACGAATGAATTAGAATGGATCGTGCTAATGAATTAGAATTGATCGAACGAATGAATTAGCATGGATCGTGCGAATGAATTAGAATGGATCATGTGAAAGAATTAGAATGGATTGTATGAATAAATTAGAATAGATCGTACGAATGAATTAGAATGGATCGTACGAATAAATTAGAATGGATACATTCGTCCGAATGAATTAGAATGGATCATACGAATGAGTAAAAATGGATCGTACGAATTAGAATGGATTAGAATGGATCGTGTGAAAGAATTAGAATGGATTGTATGAATGAATTAGAATGAATTCGTACGATCCATTCGAATTCATTCGCACGATCCATTCTAATTCATTCATACGATCCATTCTAATTCATTCATACAATCCATTCTAATTCTTTCACACGATCCATTCTAATTCATTCGTAGGATCCATTCTAATTCATTCGCACAATCCATTGTAATTCATTCGTACAATCCATTCTAATTCATTCGTATGATCCATTCTAACTCATTCGGTGGATCCATTCTAATTCCATGAATTAGAATGGATCATACGAATGAATTAGAATGGATTGTACGAATTAATTAGAATGGATCATACGAAGAAATTAGAATGTATCGTACGAATGAATTAGAATGGATCGTACGATTGAATTAGAATGGATCATACGAATGAGTAAGAATGGATCGTATGAATGAATTAGATTGAATCGTACGATCCATTCTAATTCATTAGCATGGATCGTGCTAATGAATTAGAATGGAATATACGAATGAATTAGAATGGATCGTAGAATGGATCGTACTAATGAATTAGAATAGATCATAGGAATGAATTAGAATGGATCATGCAAATGAATTAGAATGGATACATTCGTGCGAATAAATTAGAATGGATTGTATGAATGAATTAGAATGGATCGTACGAATGAATTAGAATGGATCGTACGAATGAATTAGAATAGATTGCGCGAATGAATTAGAATGGATCGTACGAATGAATTAGAATGAATTAAAATGGATCGTACGAATGAATTAGAATGGATCGTATGAATGAATTAGAATGGATCGTACGAATGAAATAGAATGGATCGTGTGAAAGAATTAGAATGGATTGTATGAATGAATTAGAATGGATCGTATGAATGGATCGTACGAATGGAATGGATACATTCGTGCGAATGAATTAGAATGGATCATACGAATGAATTAGAATGGATCATACGAATGAGTAAGAATGGATCGTACGAATGAATTAGAATGGATCGTACGAATGAATTATAATGGATCGTACGAATAAATTAGAATGGATACATTCGTCCGAATGAATTAGAATGGATCATACGAATGCATTCTAATTCTTTCGTACGATCCATTCTAATTCCTTCGTACGATCCATTCTATTTCATTCGTATGATCCATTCTAATTCCTTCGTACGATCCATTCTAATTCCTTCGTATCCATTCTTATTCACTCATACGATCCATTCTAATCCATTCGTACGATCCATTCTAATTCATTCGCATGAATGTAACCATTCTAATTCATTCATTTGATCCATTCTAATTCATTCGTACGATCCATTCTAATTCATTCGTACGATCCATTGTAATTCATTCATACAATCCATTTAGATTCATTCGCACAAATGTATCCATTCAAATTCATTCGTATGATCCAGTCTAATTCATTCGTACGATCCATTCTAATTCATTCGCACGAATATATCCATTCTAATTCTTTCGTACGATGCATTCTAATTCATTCGTACGATCCATTCTAATTCATTCGTACGATCCACTCTAATTCATTCGTACGATCCATTCTAATTCATTCGCACGAATGTATCCATTCTAATTCATTCGTACAATCCATTCTATTTCATTCGTACGATCCATTCTTACTCATTCGTATGATCCATTCTAATTCATTCGTATGATCCATTCTATTTCATTCGTACGATCCATTCTAATTCATTCGTACGATCCATTCTAATTCATTCGCACGATCCATTCTAATTCATTCATACGATCCATTCTAAATCATTCATACGATCCATTCTAATTCATTCCTACAATCCATTCTAATTCATTCGCCCGATCCATTCTAATTCATTCATACGATCCATTCTATTCGAATGGATCATGCGATCCATTCGAATTCATTCGCACGATCCATTCTAATTCATTCATACGATCCATTCTAATTCATTCACACGATCCATTCTAATTCATTAGCATGGATCGTTCTAATGAATTAGAATGGAATATACGAATGAATTAGAATGGATCGTAGAATGGATCGTACGAATGGATTAGAATGAATTAGAATGGATCGTACGAATGAATTAGAATAGATCATAGGAATGAATTAGAATGGATCGTGCAAATAAATTAGAATGGATACATTCGTGCGAATAAATTAGAATGGATTGTATGAATGAACTAGAATGAATTAGAATGGATCGTACGAATGGATTAGAATGGATCGTACGAATGGATTAGAATGGATACATTCGAGCGAATGAATTAGACTGGAATGAATTAGAATGGATCGTACCAATGAGTAAGAATGGATCGTACGAATGAAATAGAATAGATTGTACGAATGAATTAGAATGGATCCTACGAATGAATTAGAATGGATCGTGTGAAAGAATTAGAATGGATTGTATGAATGAATTAGAATGGATTAGAATGTATCGTACGAATGAGTAAGAATGGATCGTACGAATGAAATAGAATGGATTGTGCGAATGAATTATAATGGATCGTAGAATGGATCAGAATAGATCGTATGAAAGAATTAGAATGGATTGTATGAATGAATTAGAATGAATTCTTACGATCCATTCGAATACATTCATACGATCCATTCTAATTCATTCATACAATCTTTTCTAATTCTTTCACACGATCCATTCTAATTCATTCGTACGTTCCATTCTAATTCATTAGCACGATCCATGCTAATTCATTCATTCGATCAATTCTAATTCCTTAGCATGAGCCATTCTAATTCATTCGCACGATCCATTCTAATTCATTCATAGGATCCATTCTAATTCATTCATACGATCTATTCTAATTCTTTCGCACGAATGTATCCATTCTAATTCATTCGCACGAATGTATCCATTCTAATTCATTCGTACGATCCATTCTAAATCATTCGTACAATCCATTCTATTTCATTCGTACAATCAATTCTAATTCATTAGCACGATCAATTCTAATTCATTCGTACGATCCATTCTAATTCATTCGTACGATCCATTCTAATTCATTCGCACGAATGTATCCATTCTAGTTCATTCGTACGATCCATTCTAATTCATTCGTACGATCCATTCTAATTCATTCGCACGATCCATTCTAATTCATTTGTACGATCAATTCTAATTCATTCACACGAATGTATCCATTCTAATTCATTCATATAATCCATTCTAATTCATTCGTACGATCCATTCTAATTCACTCATACGATCCATTCTAATACATTCATACGATCCATTCTAATTCATTTGCACGAATATATCCATTCTAATTCATTCGTCCGATCCATTCTAATTCATTCACACAAATGTATCCATCCTAATTCATTCGTACGATCCATTCTAATTCATTCGTAAGATCCATTCTAATTCATTCGTACGATCCATTCTAATTCATTCGTACGATCTATTCTAATTCATTCGCACGAATGTATCCATTCTAGTTCATTCGTACGATCCATTCTAATTCATTCGTACGATCCATTCTAATTCATTCGCACGATCCATTCAAATTCATTTGTACGATCAATTCTAATTCATTCACATGAATGTATCCATTCTAATTCATTCATATGATCCATTCTAATTCATTCGTACGATCCATTCTAATTCACTCATACGATCCATTCTAATACATTCATACGATCCATTCTTATTCATTTGCACGAATATATCCATTCTAATTCATTCGTCCGATCCATTCTAATTCATTCACACAAATGTATCCATTCTAATTCATTCGTACGATCCATTCTAATTCATTCGTAAGATCCATTCTAATTCATTCGTACGATCCATTCTAATTCATTCGTACGATCTATTCTAATTCATTCGCACGAATGTATCCATTCTAGTTCATTCGTACGATCCATTCTAATTCATTCGTACGATCCATTCTAATTCATTCGCACGATCCATTCTAATTCATCCGTACGATCCATTCTAATTCATTCATACGATCCATTCTAATTAATTTGTACGATCCATTCTAATTCATTCGCACAAATGTATCCATTCTAATTCATTCATACGATCCATTCTAATTCCTTCGCACGATCCATTCTAATTCATTCGTACGATCCATTCTAATTCTTTCACACGATCCATTCTAATTCATTTGTACGATCCATTCTAATTCATTCGCACGATCCATTCTAATTCATTCATACGATCCATTCTAATTCATTCGTACGATGCATTCAAATTCATTCGCACAAATGTATCCATTCTAATTCATTCGTACGATCCATTCTGATTCATTCGCACGATCCATTCTAATTCATTCGTACGATCCATTCTAATTCATTCGCACGATCTGTTCTTATTCATTCGCACAATCCATTCTAATTCATTCGCACGAATGTATCCATTCTAATTCATTCATACGATCCATTCTAATTCATTCGTATGATCCATTCTAATTAATTCGTATGATCCATTCTAATTCATTCATACGATCCATTCTAATTCATTCATACAATCCATTCTAATTCTAATTCATTCGTCCGATCCATTCTAATTCATTCGCACAAATGTATCCAATCTAATTCATTCATACGATCCATTCTTACTCATTCGTATGATCCATTCTAATTCATTCGTACGATCCATTCTAATTCATTCGTATGATCCATTCTAACTCATTCGGTGGATCCATTCTAATTCATTCGTACGATCCATTCTAATTCATTCCCACGATCCATTCTAATTTATTCGTATGATCCATTCTAATTCATTCGTACGATCCATTCTAATTAATTTGTAAGATCCATTGTAATTCATTCGTACGATCCATTCTAATTCATTCGTACGATCCATTCTAATTCATTCGCACGAATGTATCCATTCTAGTTCATTCGTACGATCCATTCTAATTCATTCGTACGATCCATTCTAATTCATTCGCACGATCCATTCTAATTCATTCGTACAATCCATTCTATTTCATTTATCCATTCTAATTCATTCGTACAATCCATTCTAATTCATTCGTATGATCCATTCTAACTCATTCGGTGGATCCATTCTAATTCATTCGTACGATCCATTCTAATTCATTCCCACGATCCATTCTAATTTATTCGTACGATCCATTCTAATTCATTCGTACGATCTATTCTAATTCATTCGCACGAATGTAGCCATTCTAATTCATTCATACGATTCATTCTAATTCATTCGTATGAGCTATTCTAATTCGTTCGTACGATCCATTCTAATTCATTCGTACGATCCATTGTAATTCATTCATACAATCCATTTAGATTCATTCGCACAAATGTATCTATTCAAATTCATTCGTACGATCCAGTCTAATTCATTCGTACGATCCATTCAGATTCCTTCGTACGATCCATTCTAATTCATTCGTACGATCTATTCTAATTCATTCGTACGATCCATTCTAATTCATTCGTACGATCCATTCTAATTCCTTCGTACGATCCATTCTAATTCATTCGTACGATCCATTCTAATTCATTCGTACAATCTATTCTAATTCATTCGTACGAATGGATACATTCGTGTGAATGAATTAGAATGGATCGTACAAATGAGTAAGAATGGATCGTACGAATGAAATAGAATGTATTGCACGAATGAATTAGAATGGATCGTACGAATGAATTAGAATGGATCGTGTGAGAGAATTAGAATGGATTGTATGAATGAATTAGAATGGATCGTACGAATGAATTAGAATGGATCGTACGAAGGAATTAGAATGGATCGTACGAATGAATTAGAATGGATCGTACGAATGAATTAGAATTGATCGTACGAATGAAATATAATGGATCATACGAATGAGTAAGAATGGATCGTATGAATGAATTAGATTGGATACATTTGTGCGAATGAATTAGAATGGATCCTACGAATGAATTAGAATGGATCGTATGAATGAATTAGAATGGATCGTACGAATGAATTAGAATGGATCATGCGAATGAATTAGAATGGATTGTACGAATGAATTAGAATGGATCGTGTGAAAGAATTAGAATGGATCGTACGAATGAATTAGAATGGATCGTGCGAATGAATTAGAATGGATCGTATGAAAGAATTAGAATAGATTTTGTGGATGAATTAGAACTGATCGTACGAATGAACTAGAATGGATCGTGCGAATGAATTAGAATGGATCGTACGAATTAATTAGAATGAATACATTCGTGCGAATGAATTAGAATGGATTGTACGAATGAATTAGAATGGATCGTACGAATTAATTAGAATGGATCATACGAATTAATTAGAATGGATCATACGAATGAATTAGAATGGATCGTACGAATTAACTAGAATGGATCGTACGAATGAAATAGAATAGATCGTACGAATGAATTAGAATGGATTCGTACGAATGAATTAGAATGGATTCGTACGAATGAATTAGAATGGATACATTCGTGCGAATGAATTAGAATGGATACATTCGTGTGAAAGAATTAGAATAGATCGTATGAATGAATTAGAATGGATCCTATGAATGAATTAGAATGGATCGTGCGAATGAATTAGAATGGATCGTACGAATGAATTAGAATGGATCGTGCTAATGAATTAGAATTGATCGAACGAATGAATTAGCATGGATCGTGCTAATGAATTAGAATAGATCATACGAATGAATTAGAATGGATCAAATGAATGAATTAGAATAGTTGCATTCATGCGAATGAATTAGAATGGATCGTACGAATGGATTAGAATGGATCGTACGAATGGATTAGAATGGATACATTCGAGCGAATGAATTAGAAGGGATCGTACGGAATAAATTAGAATGGATTGTATGAATGAATTAGAATGGATCGTGCGAATGAATTAGAATGGATCGTACGAATGAATTAGAATGGATCTTACGAATGAATTAGAATGGATACATTCCTGCGAATGAATTAGAATGGATTGTGCGAATGAATAAGAACAGATCGTGCGAATGAATTAGAATGGATCGTACGAATGAATTAGAATGGATCGTGCGAATGAATTAGAATGGATCGTACGAATGTATTAGAATGGATACATTTGTGCGAATGAATTAGAATGGATCGTACGAATGAATTAGAATGGATCGTACGAATGAATTAGAATGGATCGTGCGAATGAATTAGAATGGATCGTACGAATGAATTAAAATGGATCGTGTGAAAGAATTAGAATGGATCGTACGAATGAATTAGAATGGATCGTGCGAATGAATTAGAATGGATCATACGAATGAATTAGAATGGATCGTGCGAATGAATTAGAATGGATCATACGAATGAATTAGAATGGATCGTATGAATGAATTAGAATGGATCGTACGAATGAATTAGAATGGATCGTGCAAATGAATTAGAATAGATCGTACGAATGAATTAGAATGGATCATACGAATGAACTAGAATGGATACATTCGTGCGAATGAATTAGAAAGGATCGTACGAATGAATTAGAATGGATCATACGAATGAATTAGAATAGATCTTACGAATGAATTAGAATGGATCGTACGAATGAATTAGAATGGATCGTACGAATAAATTATAATGGATACATTCGTGCGAATGAATTAGAATGGATCGGACGAATGAATTAGAATGGATCGTACGAATGAATTACAATGGATCGTACGCATGAATTAGAATGGATCATACGAATAAATTAGAATGGATACATTCGTCCTAATGAATTAGAATGGATCATACGAATGAGTAAGAATGGATCGTACGAATGAAATAGAATAGATTGTACCAATGAATTAGAATGGATCCTACGAATGAATTAGAATGGATCGTGTGAAAGAATTAGAATGGATTGTATGAATGAATTAGAATGGATTGTATGAATGAATTAGAATGCATCGTGCGAAGTAATTCGAATGGATCGTACGAATTCATTCTAATTCATTCATACAATCCATTCTAATTCTTTCACACGATCCATTCTAATTCATTTGTACATTCCATTCTAATTCATTTGCACGATCCATGCTAATTCATTCTTTCGATCAATTCTAATTCATTAGCACGATCCAGTCTAATTCATCCGTACGATCCATTCTAATTCATTCTGACTATCAATTCTAATTCATTCATAGGATCCATTCTAATTCATTCATACGATCTATTCTAATTATTTCGCACGAATGTATCCATTCTAATTCATTCGCACAAATGTATCCATTCTAATTCATTCGTACGATCCAATCTAATTCATTCGTACGATCCATTCTAATTCATTCGTACGATCCATTCTAATTCATTCATACGATCTATTCTAATTCATTCATACAATCCATTCTAATTCTTTCACACGATCCATTCTAATTCATTCGTACGATCCATTCTAATTCATTCGCACAATCCATTCTATTTCATTCGTACGATCCATTCTTACTCATTCATATGATCCATTCTAATTCATTCGCACGAATGTATCCATAATGGATCATACGAATGAGTAAGAATGGATCGTACGAATGAAATAGAATGGATTGTGTGAATGATGTAGAATGGAACGTACGAATGAATTAGACGTACGAATGAATTAGAATGGATACATTCGTGCGAATAAATTAGAATGGATCATACGAATGAGTAAGAATGGATCGTCATTCTAATTCATTCGTATGATCCATTCTAATTCATATGTATCCATTCTATTTCATTCGCACGATCCATTCTAATTCATTCGCGCAATCTATTCTAATTCATTCGTGCAATCCATTCTAATTCATTCGTACGATCCATTCTAATTCATTCGTACTATCCATTCTAATTCACTTATACGATCCATTCTAATTCATTCATACGATTCATTCTAATTCATTTGCACGAATATATCCATTCTAATTCATTCGTACAATCCATTCTAATTCCTTCGTACGATCCATTCTAATTCCTTAGTACGATCCATTCTATTTCATTCGTACGATCCATTCTAATTCCTTCGTACGATCCATTCTAATTCCTTCGTATCCATTCTAATTCACTCATACGATCCATTCTAATTCATTCGTACGATCCATTCTAATTCATTCATACAATCCATTCTAATTCATTCGCACGAATGTATCCATTCTAATCCATTCGTACGATCCATTCTAATCCATTCGTACGATCCATTCTAATTCATTCGCATGAATGTAACCATTCTAATTCATTCATTTGATCCATTCTAATTCATTCGTACGATCCATTCTAATTCATTCGTCCGATCCATTCTAATTCATTCGCACGAATGTATCCATTCTAATGCATTCGTACGATCCATTCTAATTCATTCGTACGATCCATTCTAATTCATTCGTAAGATCCATTCTAATTCATTCATACGATCCATTCTAATTCATTCGTACGATCCATTCTAATTCATTCGCACGAATGTATCCATTCTAGTTCATTCGTACGATCCATTCTAGTTCATTCGTACGATCCATTTTAATTCATTCGTATAATCCATTCTAATTAATTCGTATGATCCATTCTAATTCATTCGTACGATCCATTCTAAATCATTCATACAATCCATTCTAATTCATTCGCACGAATGTATCCATTCTAATTAATTCGTACGATCCATTCTAATTCATTCGTATGATCCATTCTTATTTATTCGCACGATCCAGTCTAATGGATTCGCACGATCCATTCTAATTCATTCGTACGAATGTATCCATTCTAATTCATTCGTACGATCCATTCTAATTCATTAATATGATCCATTCTAATTCATTCGTACGATCCATTCTAATTCATATGCACAAAGGTATCCATTCTAATTCATTCGTACGATCCATTCTAATTCAGGATCGTACGAATGAATTATAATGGATACATTCGTGCGAATGAATTAGAATTGATCGTACGAATGAATTAGAATGGATCGTGCGAATGAATTAGAATGGATCGTACGAATGAATTAGAATGGATCGTACGAATAAACTAGAATGGATACATTCGTGCGAATGAATTAGAATGGATCGTACGAATGAATTAGAATGGATCGTACTAATGGATTAGAATGGATCATACGAATGAATTAGAATGGATCGTGCGAATGAATTAGAATGGATCGAACGAATGAATTAGAATGGGTATATTCGAGCGAATGAATTAGAATAGATCGTAGGAATGAATTAGAATGGATCATACGAATGAATTAGAATGGATCGTACGAACGAATTAGAATGGATCGTACGAACGAATTAGAATGGATCATATGAACGAATTAGAATGGATCGTACGAATGAATTAGAATGGATACATTCGAGCGAATGAATTATAATGGATCGTACGAATGAATTTGAATAGATCATAGGAAGGAATTAGAATGGATCGTGCAAATGAATTAGAATGGATACATTCGTGCGAATGAATTAGAATGGATCATGCGAATGAATTAGAATGGATCGTACGAATGAATTAGAATGGATATATTTGAACGAATAAATTAGAATGGATCATATGAATGAATTAGAATGGATAATACGAAGGAATTAGAATGGATAGTGCGAATGAATTAGAATCGATCGTAAGAATGAATTAGAATGGATCGTACGAATGAATTAGAATGGATCGTACGAATGAATTAAAATGGATACATTCGAGCGAATGAATTAGAATAGATCGTAGGAATGAATTAGAATGAATCGTACAAATGAATTAGAATGGATACATTTGTGAGAATGAATTAGAATGGATCGTACGAATGAATTAGAATGCATCGTACGAAAGAATTAGAATGGATATATTCGTGCGAATGAATTAGAATGGATCGTACGAATGAATTAGACTGGATAGTACGAATGAATTTGAATGGATATATTTGTGCCAATGAATCTAAATGGATTGTATGAATGAATTACAATGGATCGTACGAATGAATTAGAATAGATCGTACGAATGAATTAGAATAGCTCATATGAATGAATTAGAATGAATCGTATGAATGAATTAGAATGGTTACATTCGTGCGAATGAATTAGAATAGATCGTACGAATGAATTAGAATGGATCGTACGAATAAATTAGAATAGATCGTGGGAATGAATTAGAAAGGATCGTACGAATGAATTAGAATAGATCCACCGAATGAGTTAGAATGGATCATACGAATGAATTATAATGGATTGTACGAATGAATTAGAATGGATTGTGCGAATGAATTAGAATGGATCATATGAATGAATAAGAATGGATCGTACGAATGAATTAGAATGGATCGTGTGAATGAATTAGCATGAATCGTACGAATGTATTAGAAGGGATCGTACGAATGAATTAGAATGAATCGTACGATCCATTCTAATTCAATCGTCCGATCCATTGTAATTCATTCGTATGAATGTATCCATTCTAATTCATTCGTACAATCCATTCTATTTCATTCGTACGATCCATTCTCACTCATTCGTATGATCCATTCTAATTCATTCGTATGATCCATTCTAATTCATTCGTACGATCCATTCTAATTCATTCGTACGATCCATTCTAATTCATTCGCACGATCCATTCTAATTTATTCATACGATCCATTCTAATTCATTCATACGATCCATTCTAATTCATTCCTACAATCCATTCTAATTCATTCGCCCGATCCATTCTAATTCATTCATACGATCCATTCTATTCGAATGGATTATGCGATCCATTCAAATTCATTCGCACGATCCATTCTAATTCATTCATACGATCCATTCTAATTCATTCATACAATGCATTCTAATTCTTTCACACGATCCATTCTAATTCATTCGTATGATCCATTCTAATTCATTCGTACAATCCATTCTATTTCATTTGTACGATCCATTTTTACTCATTCGTATGATCCATTCTAAATCATTCGTACGATCCATTCTAATTCATTTGTACGATCCATTCTAATTCATTCGTACAATCCATTCTATTTCATTCGTACGATCCATTCTTACTCATTCGTATGATCCATTCTAATTCATTCGCACGAATGTGTCCATTCTAATTCATTCATACAATCCATTCTAATTCATTCCGTACGATCCATTCTAATTCATTCGTACGATCGTACGAATGAATTAGAATGGATCGTACGAATGAATTAGAATAGATTGTGCGAATGAATTAGAATGGATCGTACGAATGAATTAGAATGGATCGTATGAATGAATTAGAATGGATCATACGAATGAGTAAGAATGGATCAAACGAATGAATTAGAATGGATCGTACGAATAAATTAGAATGGATACATTCGTCCGAATGAATTAGAATGGATCATACGAATGAGTAAGAATGGATCGTACGAATGAAATAGAATAGATTGTACGAATGAATTAGAATGGATCCAACGAATGAATTAGAATGGATCGTGTGAAAGAATTAGAATGGATTGTATGAATGAATTAGAATGGATCGTATGAATGAATTAGAATGGATCGTGCGAATGAATTCGAATGGATCGTACAAATTCATTCTAATTCATTTATACAATCCATTCTAATTCTTTCACACGATCCATTCTAATTAATTCGTACGTTCCATTCTAATTCATTAGCACGATCCATGCTAATTCATTCATTCGATCAATTCTAATTCATTAGCACGATCCATTCTAATTCATTTGTATGATCCATTCTAATTCATTCGCACGATCCATTCTAATTCATTCATAGGATCCATTCTAATTCATTCATACGATCTATTCTAATTCTTTCGCACGAATGTATCCATTCTAATTCATTCGCACGAATGTATCCATTCTAATTCATTCGTACGATCCATTCTAATTCATTCGTACGATCCATTCGAATTCATTCGCACGATCCATTCTAATTCATTCATATGATCCATTCTAATTCATTCATACAATCCATTCTAATTCTTTCACACGATCCATTCTAATTCATTCGTACGATCCATTCTAATTCATTCGTACAATCCATTCTATTTCATTCGTACGATCCATTCTTACTCATTCGTATGATCCATTCTAATTCATTCGTATGATCCATTCTAATTCATTCGTACGATCCATTCTAATTCATTCATACGATCCATTCTAATTCATTCGCATGCATCCATTCTAATTCATTCATACGATCCATTCTAATTCATTCCTATAATCCATTCTAATTCATTCGCCCGATCCATTCTAATTCATGCATACGATCCATTCTATTCGAATGGATCATGCGATCCATTCGAATTCATTCGCACGATCCATTCTAATTCATTCATACGATCCATTCTAATTCATTCATACAATGCATTCTAATTCTTTCACACGATCCATTCTAATTCATTCGTACGATCCATTCTAATTCATTCGTACAATCCATTCTATTTCATTCGTACGATCCATTCTTACTCATTCGTATGATCCATTCTAATTCATTCGTACGATCCATTCTAATTCATTTGTACGATCCATTCTAATTCATTCGTACAATCCATTCTATTTCATTCGTACGATCCATTCTTACTCATTCGTATGATCCATTCTAATTCATTCGCACGAATGTATCCATTCTAATTCATTCATACAATCCATTCTAATTCATTCCGTACGATCCATTCTAATTCATTCGTACGATCGTATGAATGAATTAGAATGGATCGTACGAATGAATTAGAATAGATTGTGCGAATGAATTAGAATGGATCGTACGAATGAATTAGAATGGATCGTACGAATGAATTAGAATGGATCATACGAATGAGTAAGAATGGATCGTACGAATGAATTAGAATGGATCGTACGAATGAATTAGAATGGATCGTACAATTAAATTAGAATAGATACATTCATCCGAATGAATTAGAATGGATCAAACGAATGAGTAAGAATGGATCGTACGAATGAAATAGAATAGATTGTATGAATGAATTAGAATGGATCCTACGAATGAATTAGAATGGATCGTGTGAAAGAATTAGAATGGATTGTATGAATGAATTAGAATAGATCGTACGAATGAATTAGAATTGATCGTACGAATGAAATAGAATGGATTGTACGAATGATTTAGAATGGATCGTACGAATGAATTAGAATGGATCGTACGAATGATTTAGAATTGATCGAACGAATGAATTAGCATGGATCGTGCGAATGAATTAGAATGGATCGTGTGAAAGAATTAGAATGGATTGTATGAATGAATTAGAATAGATCGTACGAATGAATTAGAATGGATCGTACGAATAAATTAGAATAGATACATTCGTCCGAATGAATTAGAATGGATCATACGAATGAGTAAAAATGGATCGTACGAATTAGAATGGATTAGAATGGATCGTGTGAAAGAATTAGAATGGATTGTATGAATGAATTAGAATGAATTCGTACGATCCATTCGAATTCATTCGCACGATCCATTCTAATTCATTCATACGATCCATTCTAATTCATTCATACAATCCATTCTAATTCTTTCACACGATCCATTCTAATTCATTCGTAGGATCCATTCTAATTCATTCGCACAATCCATTGTAATTCATTTGTACAATCCATTCTAATTCATTCGTATGATCCATTCTAACTCATTCGGTGGATCCATTCTAATTCCATGAATTCGAATGGATCATACGAATGAATTAGAATGGATCGTACGAATTAATTAGAATGGATCATACGAAAAAATTAGAATGGATCGTACGAATGAATTAGAATAGATCGTACGATTGAATTAGAATGGATCATACGAATGAGTAAGAATGGATCGTATGAATGAATTAGATTGAATCGTACGATCCATTCTAATTGATTAGCATGGATCGTGCTAATGAATTAGAATGGAATATACGAATGAATTAGAATGGATCGTAGAATGGATCGTACGAATGAATTAGAATGAATTAGAATGGATCGTACGAATGAATTAGAATAGATCATAGGAATGAATTAGAATGGATCATGCAAATGAATTAGAATGGATACATTCGTGCGAATAAATTAGAATGGATTGTATGAATGAATTAGAATGGATCGTACGAATGAATTAGAATGGATCGTACGAATGAATTAGAATAGATTGCGCGAATGAATTAGAATGGATCGTACGAATGAATTAGAATGAATTAGAATGGATCGTACGAATGAGTAAGAATGGATCGTATGAATGAATTAGATTGAATCGTACGATCCATTCTAATTCATTAGCATGGATGTGCTAATGAATTAGAATGGAATATACGAATGAATTAGAATGGATCGTAGAATGGATCGTACGAATGAATTAGAATGAATTAGAATGGATCGTACGAATGAATTAGAATAGATCATAGGAATGAATTAGAATGGATCATGCAAATGAATTAGAATGGATACATTCGTGCGAATAAATTAGAATGGATTGTATGAATGAATTAGAATGGATCGTACGAGTGAATTAGAATGGATCGTACGAATGAATTAGAATAGATTGCGCGAATGAATTAGAATGGATCGTACGAATGAATTAGAATGAATTAGAATGGATCGTACGAATGATTTAGAATGGATCGTACGAATGAATTAGAATGGATCGTACGAATGAAATAGAATGGATCGTGTGAAAGAATTAGAATGGATTGTATGAATGAATTAGAATGGATCGTATGAATGGATCGTACGAATGGAATGGATACATTCGTGCGAATGAATTAGAAGGGATCATACGAATGAATTAGAATGGATCATACGAATGAGTAAGAATGGATCGTACGAATGAATTAGAATGGATCGTACGAATGAATTATAATGGATCGTACGAATAAATTAGAATGGATACATTCATCCGAATGAATTAGAATGGATCATACGAATGCATTCTAATTCCTTCGTACGATCCATTCTAATTCCTTCGTACGATCGTGCTAATGAATTAGAATGGAATATACGAATGAATTAGAATGGATCGTAGAATGGATCGTACGAATGGATTAGAATGAATTAGAATGGATCGTACGAATGAATTAGAATAGATCATAGGAATGAATTAGAATGGATCGTGCAAATGAATTAGAATGGATACATTCGTGCGAATAAATTAGAATGGATTGTATGAATGAACTAGAATGAATTAGAATGGATCGTACGAATGGATTAGAATGGATCGTACGAATGGATTAGAATGGATACATTCGAGCGAATGAATTAGACTGGAATGAATTAGAATGGATCGTACCAATGAGTAAGAATGGATCATACGAATGAAATAGAATAGATTGTACGAATGAATTAGAATGGATCCTACGAATGAATTAGAATGGATCGTGTGAAAGAATTAGAATGGAATGTATGAATGAATTAGAATGGATTAGAATGTATCGTACGAATGAGTAAGAATGGATCGTACGAATGAAATAGAATGGATTGTGCGAATGAATTAGAATGGATCGTAGAATGGATCAGAATAGACCGTGTGAAAGAATTAGAATGGATTGTATGAATGAATTAGAATGAATTCTTACGATCCATTCGAATACATTCATACGATCCATTCTAATTCATTCATACAATCCTTTCTAATTCTTTCACACGATCCATTCTAATTCATTCGTACGTTCCATTCTAATTCATTAGCACGATCCATGCTAATTCATTCGTTCGATCAATTCTAATTCCTTAGCACGAGCCATTCTAATTCATTCGCACGATCCATTCTAATTCATTCATAGGATCCATTCTAATTAATTCATACGATCTATTCTAATTCTTTCGCACGAATGTATCCATTCTAATTCATTCGCACGAATGTATCCATTCTAATTCATTCGTACGATCCATTCTAAATCATTCGTACAATCCATTCTATTTCATTCGTACGATCAATTCTAATTCATTAGCACGATCCATTCTAATTCATTCGTACGATCCATTCTAATTCATTCGTATGATCCATTCTAATTCATTCGCACGAATGTATCCATTCTAGTTCATTCGTACGATCCATTCTAATTCATTCGTACGATACATTCTAATTCATTCGCACGATCCATTCTATTCATTTGTACGATCAATTCTAATTCATTCACACGAATATATCCATTCTAATTCATTCATATGATCCATTCTAATTCATTCGTACGATCCATTCTAATTCACTCATACGATCCATTCTAATACATTCATACGATCCATTCTAATTCATTTGCACGAATATATCAATTCTAATTCATTCGTCCGATCCATTCTAATTCATTCACACGAATGTATCCATTCTAATTCATTCGTACGATCCATTCTAATTCATTCGTAAGATCCATTCTAATTCATTCGTACGATCCATTCTAATTCATTCGTACGATCTATTCTAATTCATTCGCACGAATGTATCCATTCTAGTTCATTCGTACGATCCATTCTAATTCATTCGTACGATCCATTCTAATTCATTTGCACGATCCATTCTAATTCATTCGTACGATCCATTCTAATTCATTCATACGATCCATTCTAATTAATTCGTACGATCCATTCTAATTCATTCGCCCAAATGTATCCATTCTAATTCATTCATACGATCCATTCTAATTCATTCGCACGATCCATTCTAATTCATTCGTACGATCCATTCTAGTTCTTTCACACGATCCATTCTAATTCATTTGTACGATCCATTCTAATTCATTCGCACGATCCATTCTAATTCATTCGTACGATCCATTCTAATTCATTCATACGATCCATTCTAATTCATTCGTACGATGCATTCTAATTCATTCGCACAAATGTATCCATTCTAATTCATTTGTACGATCCATTCTGATTCATTCGTACGATCCATTCTAATTAATTCGTATGATCCATTCTAATACATCCGTACGATCCATTCTAATTCATTCATACAATCCATTCTAATTCTAATTCATTCGTCCGATCCATTCTAATTCATTCACAAAAATGTATCCAATCTAATTCATTCATACGATCCATTCTTACTCATTCGTATGATCCATTCTAATTCATTCGTACGATCCATTCTAATTCATTCGTATGATCCATTCTAACTCATTCGGTGGATCCATTCTAATTCATTCGTACGATCCATTCTAATTCATTCCCACGATCCATTCTAATTTATTCGTATGATCCATTCTAATTCATTCGTACGATCCATTCTAATTAATTTGTAAGATCCATTCTAATTCATTCGTACGATCCATTCTAATTCATTCGTACGATCCATTCTAATTCATTCGCACGAATGTATCCATTCTAGTTCATTCGTACGATCAATTCTAATTCATTCGTACGATCCATTCTAATTCATTCGCACGATCCATTCTAATTCATTCGTACAATCCATTCTATTTCATTTATCCATTCTAATTCATTCGTACAATCCATTCTAATTCATTCGTATGATCCATTCTAACTCATTCGGTGGATCCATTCTAATTAATTTGTACGATCCATTCTAATTCATTCCCACGATCCATTCTAATTTATTCGTACGATCCATTCTAATTTATTCATACGATCTATTCTAATTCATTCGCACGAATGTAACCATTCTAATTCATTCATACGATTCATTCTAATTCATTCGTATGAGCTATTCTAATTCGTTCGTACGATCCATTCTAATTCATTCGTACGATCCATTGTAATTCATTCATACAATCCATTTAGATTCATTCGCACAAATGTATCCATTCAAATTCATTCGTACGATCCAGTCTAATTCATTCGTACGATCCATTCTAATTCCTTCGTACGATCCATTCTAATTCATTCGTACGATTTATTCTAATTCATTCGTACGATCCATTCTAATTCCTTCGTACGATCCATTCTAATTCATTCGTACGATCCATTCTAATTCATTCGTACGATCCATTCTAATTCATTCGTACAATCTATTCTAATTCATTCGTACGAATGGATACATTCGTGTGAATGAATTAGAATGGATCGTACAAATGAGTAAGAATGGATCGTACGAATGAAATAGAATGTATTGCACGAATGAATTAGAATGGATCATACGAATGAATTAGAATGGATCGTGTGAAAGAATTAGAATGGATTGTATGAATGAATTAGAATGGATCGTACGAATGAATTAGAATGGATCGTACGAAGGAATTAGAATGGATCGTACGAATGAATTAGAATGGATCGTACGAAAGAATTAGAATTGATCGTGCGAATGAAATAGAATGGATCATACGAATGAGTAAGAATGGATCGTATGAATGAATTAGATTGGATACATTTGTGCGAATGAATTAGAATGGATCGTACGAATGAATTAGAATGGATCGTATGAATGAATTAGAATGGATCGTACGAATGAATTAGAATGGATCATGCGAATGAATTAGAATGGATTGTACAATGAATTAGAATGGATCGTGTGAAAGAATTAGAATGGATCGTACGAATGAATTAGAATGGATCGTGCGAATGAATTAGAATGGATCGTATGAAAGAATTAGAATAGATTTCGTGAATGAATTAGAACTGATCGTACGAATGAACTAGAATGGATCGTATGAATGAATTAGAATGGATACATTCGTGCGAATGAATTAGAATGGATCGTGCGAATCCATTTGATTGGATCGTGCGAATGAACAAGAAAGGATCATACGAATGAATTAGAATGGATCGTACGAATTAATTAGAATGAATACATTCGTGCGAATGAATTAGAATGGATTGTACGAATGAATTAGAATGGATCGTACGAATGAATTAGAATGGATCATACGAATTAATTAGAATGGATCATACGAATGAATTAGAATGGATCGTACGAATGAACTAGAATGGATCGTACGAATGAAATAGAATAGATTGTACGAATGAATTAGAATGGATTCGTACGAATGAATTAGAATGGATACATTCGTGCGAATGAATTAGAATGGATACATTCGTGTGAAAGAATTAGAATAGATCGTATGAATGAATTAGAATGGATCCTATGAATGAATTAGAATGGATCGTGCGAATGAATTAGAATGGATCGTACGAATGAATTAGAATGGATCGTGCTAATGAATTAGAATTGATCGAACGAATGAATTAGCATGGATCGTGCTAATGAATTAGAATAGATCATACAAATGAATTAGAATGGATCAAATGAATGAATTAGAATGGTTAAATTCATGCGAATGAATTTGAATGGATCGTACGAATGGATTAGAATGGATCGTACGAATGGATTAGAATGGATACATTCGAGCGAATGAATTAGAAGGGATCGTACGGAATAAATTAGAATGGATTGTATGAATGAATTAGAATGTATCGTGCGAATGAATTAGAATGGATCGTATGAATGAATTAGAATGGATCTTACGAATGAATTAGAATGGATCGTACGAATGAGTAAGAATGGATCGTACGAATGAAATATAATGGATTGTACAAATGAATTAGAATGGATTCGTACGAATGAATTAGAATGGATACATTCGTGCGAATGAATTAGAATGGATCATACGAATGAGTAAGAATGGATCGTACGAATGAAATAGAATAGACTGTACGAATGAATTAGAATGGATCCTACGAATGAATTAGAATGGATCGTGTGAAAGAATTAGAATGGATTGTATGAATGAATTAGAATGGATCGTACGAATGAATTAGAATGGATCGTACGAATGAATTAGAATGGATACATTCGTGCGAATGAATTAGAATTGATCGTACGAATGAATTAGAATGCATCGTGCGAATAAATTAGAATAGATCGTACGAATAAATTAGAATGGATCGTACGAATGAACTAGAATGGATACATTCGTGCGAATGAATTAGAATGGATCGTACGAATGAATTAGAATGGATCGTACGAATAAATTAGAATGGATCATACGAATGAATTAGAATGGATCGTACGAATGAATTAGAATGGATACATTCGTGCGAATGAATTAGAATGGATCGGACGAATGAATTAGAATGGATCGTACGAATGAATTAGAATGGATCGTACGAATGAATTAGAATGGATCATACGAATAAATTAGAATGGATACATTCGTCCGAATGAATTAGAATGGATCATACGAATGAGTAAGAATGGATCATACGAATGAAATAGAATGAATCGTACGAATGAACTAGAATGGATACATTCGTGCGAATGAATTAGAATGGATCGGACGAATGAATTAGAATGGATCGTACGAATGAATTAGAATGGATCGTATGAATGAATTAGAATGGATACATTCGTGCGAATGAATTAGAATTGATCGTACGAATGAATTAGAATGGATCGTGCGAATGAATTAGAATGGATCATACGAATGAATTAGAATGGATCGCACGAATGAACTACAATGGATACATTCGTGCGAATGAATTAGAATGGATCGTACGAATGAATTAGAATGGATCGTACGAATGAATTAGAATGGATCTTACGAATGAATTAGAATGGATCGTACGAATGAATTAGAATGGATATATTCGTGTGAATGAATTAGAATGGATCGGACGAATGAATTAGAATGGATCGGACGAATGAATTAGAATGGATCGTACGAATGAATTAGAATGGATCAAATGAATGAATTAGAATGGTTACATTCATGCGAATGAATTAGAATGGATCGTACGAATGGATTAGAATGGATCATACGAATGGATTAGAATGGATACATTCGAGCGAATGAATTTGAATGGATCGTACGAATGAATTAGAATGGATCGTACGAATGGATTAGAATGGATCCTACGAATGGATACCTTTGTGCATATGAATTAGGATTGATCGTACGAATGAATTAGAATGGATCATATTAATGAATTAGAATGGATCGTACGAATGAATTAGAATGGATACATTCGTGCACGATCCATTCTAATTCATTCGCACGAATGTATCCATTCTAATTCATTCGTACGATCCATTCTAATTCATTAATATGATCCATTCTAATTCATTCGTACGATCCATTCCAATTCATTCGCACAATCCATTCTAATTCATTCGCACGAATGTATCCTGTCTAATTCATTCGTACGATCCATTCTAATTCATTCGTACGATCCATTCTAATTAATTCGTATGATCCATTCTAATTCATTCGTACGATCCATTCTAATTCATTCATACAATCTATTCTAATTCATTCGTACGATCCATTCTAATTCATTCGTGCGCACGAATGTATCCATTCTAATTCATTCGTACGAATCCATTCTAATTCATTCGTACGATCCATTCTAATTCATTCGCACGATCCATTCTAATTCATTCGTACGATCCATTCTAATTCATTCGCACGAATGTATCCATTCTAATTCATTCGTACGATCCATTCTAATTCATTCGTACGATCCATTCTAATTCATTCGCACGAATGTATCGATTCTAGTTCATTCGTAAGATCCATTCTAATTCATTCGTACCATCCATTCTAATTCATTCGCACGATCCATTCTAATTCATTAGCACAATCCATGCTAATTCATTCGTTCGATCAATTCTAATTCATTAGCACGATCCATTCTAATTCATTCGTACGATCCATTCTAATTCATTCGCACGATCCATTCTAATTCATTCATTGGATCCATTCTAATACATTCGTACGATCCATTCTAATTCCTTCGTATGATCTATTCTAATTCATTCGTACGATCCATTCTAATTCATTCATACAATCCATTCTAATTCTTTCACACGATCCATTCTAATTCATTCGTACGATCCATTCTAAATCATTCGCGCAATCCATTCTATTTCATTCGTACGATCAATTCTAATTCATTCATAGGATCTATTCTAATTCATTCATATGATCTATTCTAATTCTTTCGCACGAATGTATCCATTCTAATTCATTCGCACGAATGTATCCATTCTAATTCATTCGTACGATCCATTCTAATTCTTTCACACGATCCATTCAAATTCATTCGTAGGATCCATTCTAATTCATTCGTACAAAGAGTAAGAATGGATCGTACGAATGAAATAGAATGGATTGTACGAATGATTTAGAATAGATACATTCGTGCGAATGAATTAGAATGGATTATGCGAATGAATTAGAATGGATCGTACGAATGAATTAGAATGGATCGTGTGAAAGAATTAGAATGGATTGTATGAATGAATTAGAATAGATCGTATGAATGAATTAGAATGGATAGTATGAGTGAATTAGAATGGATACGAAGGAATTAGAATGGATCGTACGAAGGAATTAGAATGGATCATACGAATGAATTAGAATGGATCGTGCTAATGAATTAGAATGGATACATTCGTGCGAATGAATTAGAATGGATCGTATGAATGAATTAGAATGGATCATACGAATGAATTAGAATGGATCGTGCGAATGAATTAGAATGGATATATTCGTGCTAATGAATTAGAATGGATCGTGCGAATGAATTAGAATAGATCGTATGAATGAATTAGAATGGATACATTCGTGCGAATGAATTAGAATGGATCGTATGAATGAATTAGAATAGATCGTGCTAATGAATTAGAATTAGAATGGATATATTCGTGCAAATGAATTAGAATGGATCGTACGAATGAATTAGAATGGATCATACGAATTAATTAGAATGGATCATACGAATGAATTAGAATGGATCGTACGAATGAATTAGAATGGATCGTACGAATGAATTAGAATGGATTATACAAATGAATTAGAATGGATACATTCGTACGAATGAATTAGAATGTATCGTACGAACGAATTAGAATGGATCGTACGAATGAACTAGAATGGATACATTCGTGCGAATGAATTAGAATGGATCGTACGAATGAATTCGAATGGATCGTACGAATGAATTAGAATGGATCTTACGAATGAATTAGAATGGATCGTACGAATGAACTAGAATGGATCATATGAATGAATTAGAATAGATCGTACGAATGAATTAGAATGGATCGTACGAAGGAATTAGAATGGATCGTACGAATGAATTAGAATGGATTGTATGAATTAGAATGGATATATTCGTGCAAATGAATTAGAATGGATCGTATTAATGTATTAGAATGGATCGTATGAGTGAATTAGAATGGATCGTACGAATGAATTAGAATGGATCGTATGAATGAATTAGAATGGATACATTCGTGCGAATGAATTAGAATTGATCGTACGAATGAATTAGAATGGATCGTGCGAATGAATTAGAATGGATCGTACGAATGAATTTGAATGGATCGTACGAATGAATTAGAATGGATACATTCGTGCGAATGAATTAGAATGAATCGTACGAATGAATTAGAATGGATCGTACGAATGAATTAGAATGGATCGTGCTAATGAATTAGAATTGATCGTACGAATGAAATAGAATAGATTGTACGAATGATTTAGAATGGATCGTACGAATGAATTAGAATGGATACATTCGTGCGAATGAATTAGAATGGATACATTCGTGCGAATGAATTAGAATGGATACATTCGTGCGAAAGAATTAGAATAGATCGTACGATCCATTCTAATTTATTAGCACGATCCATTCGTATTCATTCGTACGATCCATTCTAATTCATTCGTACGATCCATTCTAATTCATTCGCACGAATGTATCCATACTAGTTCATTCGTACGATCCATTCTAATTCATTCGTACGATCCATTCTAATTCATTCGCACGATCCATTCTAATTCATTCGTACGATCAATTCAAATTCATTCGCACGAATGTATCCATTCTAATTCATTCATACGATCCATTCTAATTCACTCATACGATCCATTCTAAAACATTCATACGATCCATTCTAATTCATTCGCACGAATATATCCATTCTAATTCATACGATCCATTCTAATTCATTCGTACGATCCATTCTAATTCCTTCGTATGATCCATTCTAATTCATTCGTACGATCTATTCTAATACATTCATACGATCCATTCTAATACATTCATACGATCCATTCTAATTCATTTGCACGAATATATGCATTCTTATTCATTCGTACGATCCATTCTAATTCATTCGTACGATCCATTCTAATTCATTCGTAAGATCCATTCTAATTCATTCGTACGATCCATTCTAATTCACTCATACGATCCATTCTAATTCATTCGTACGATCCATTCTAATTCATTCGCACAAATGTATCCATTCTAATTCATTCGTACGAAGGAATTAGAATGGATCGTACGAATGAATTAGAATGGATCGTACGAATGAATTAGAATTGATATATTCGTGCAAATGAATTAGAATGGATCGTATGAATGTATTAGAATGGGTCGTATGAGTGAATTAGAATGGATCGTACGAATGAATTAGAATTGATCGTATGAAAGAATTAGAATGGATTGTACGAATGAATTAGAATGGATCCTATGAATGAATTAGAATGGATCGTGCGAATGAATTAGAATGGATCGTACGAATGAATTAGAATGGATCGTACGAATGAATGAATTAGAATAGATCGTATGAATGAATTAGAATGGATCGTACAAATGAATTAGAATGGATCGTACGAATGAATTAGAATGGATCGTACGAATGAATTAGAATGGATCTTACGAATGAATTAGAATGGATCGTACGAATGAATTAGAATGGATCGTACGAATAAATTAGAATGGATACATTTGTCTGAATGAATTAGAATGGATCATACGAATGAGTAAGAATGAATAAGAATGGATCGTACGAATGAATTAGAATGGATCGTACGAATAAACTAGAATAGAATGGATCGAACGAATGAATTAGAATGGATCGTACGAATGAGTAAGAATGGATCGTACGAATGAATTAGAATGGAATAGAATAGATTGTACGAATGAATTAGAATGGATTCGTACGAATGAATTAGAATGGATACATTCGTGCGAATGAATTAGAATGGATCATACCAATGAGTAAGAATGGATGGTACGAATGAATTATAATGGATCGTGTGAAAGAATTAGAATGGATTGTATGAATGAATTAGAATGAATTCGTTCGATCAATTCTAATTCATTAGCACGATCTATTCTTATTCATTCGCACGATCCAGTCTAATTGATTCGCACGATCTATTCTAATTCATTCGCACGAATGTATCCATCCTAATTCATTCGTACGATCCATTCTAATTCATTAATATGATCCATTCTAATTCATTCGTACGATCCATTCTAATTCATATGCACAAAGGTATCCATTCTAATTAATTCGCACGAAAGAATTAGAATGGATTGTATGAAAGAATAGATCGTATGAATGAATTAGAATGGATCGTACGGAATGAATTAGAATGGATTGTATGAATGAATTAGAATGGATCGTACGAATGAGTAAGAATGGATCGTACGAATGAATTAGAATGAATCATACGAATGAATTAGAATGGATCGTACGAATTAATTAGAATGGATCATATGAATGAAATAGAATGGATCGTACGAAGGAATTAGAATGGATCGTACGAAAGAATTAGAATGGATCGTACGAATGAATTAGAATGGATATATTCGTGCAAATGAATTAGAATGGATCGTATGAATGAATTAGAATGGATCGTATGAGTGAATTAGAATGGATAGTACGAATGAAGTAGAATGGATCGTATGAATGAATTAGAATGGATACATTCGTGCGAATGAATTAGAATGGATCATATGAATGAATTAGAATGGATCATACGAATGAATTAGAGTAGATCGTGCGAATGAATTAGAATGGATCGTACGAATGAATTAGAATGGATCGTACGAATGAACTAGAATGGATACATTCGTGCGAATGAATTAGAATGGATCGTACGAATGAATTAGAATGGATCGTACGAATGAATTAGAATGGATCGTACGAATGAATTAGAATGGATCGTAGAATGAATTAGAATGGATCGTGCTAATGAATTAGAATGGATCGTACGAATGAATTAGAATGGATCATATTAATGAATTAGAATGGATCGTACAAATGAATTAGAATGGATCGTACGAACGAATTAGAATGGATCGTACGAAGGAATTAGAATGGATCGTACGAATGAATTAGAATGGATATGTTCGTGCAAATGAATTAGAATGGATCGTATGAATGAATTAGAATGGATCGTACGAATGAATTAGAATGGATATATTCGTGCAAATGATTTAGAATGGATGGTATGAATGTATTAGAATAGATCGTATGAGTGAATTAGAATGGATCGTACGAATGAATTAGAATGGATCATACGAATGAATTAGAATGGATCGTGTGAAAGAATTAGAATAGATTGTATGAATGAATTAGAATAGATCGTATGAATGAATTAGAATGGATCGTACGAATGAATTAGAATGGATCGTACGAATGAATTTGAATGGATACATTTGTGCGAATGAATCTAAATGGATTGTATGAATGAATTACAATGGATCGTACGAATGAATTAGAATGGATCGTACAAATGAATTAGAATAGCTCATACGAATGAATTAGAATGAATCGTATGAATGAATTAGAATGGTTACATTCGTGCGAATGAATTAGAATAGATCGTACGAATGAATTAGAATGGATCGTACGAATAAATTAGAATGGATCGTGGGAATGAATTAGAATGGATCGTACGAATGAATTAGAATGGATCCACCGAATGAGTTAGAATGAATCGTACGAATGTATTAGAATGGATCGTACGAATGAATTAGAATGAATCGTACGATCCATTCTAATTCAATCGTCCGTACAATATATTCTATTTCATTCGTACGATCCATTCTTACTCATTCGTATGATCCATTCTAATTCATTCGGACGAATGTATCCATTCTAATTTATTCCTACGATCCATTCTAATTCATTCGTTTGATCCATTCTAATTCATTCGTACGATCCATTCTTACTCATTCGTATGATCCATTCTAATTCATTCGTACGATCCATTCTAATTCATTTGTACGATCCATTCTAATTCATTCATACAATCCATTCTATTTCATTCATACGATCCATTCTAATTCATTCATATAATCCATTCTAATTCTTTCACACGATCCATTCTAATTCATTCGTAGGATCCATTCTAATTCATTCGTCCAATCCATTCTATTTCATTTGTATGATCCATTCTTACTCATTCGTATGATCCATTCTAATTCATTTGTACGATCCATTCTAATTCATTCTAATTCATTCGTACGATCCATTCAACGATCCATTCTAATTCATTCGTATATTCCATTCTAATTCATTAGCGCGATCCATGCTAATGAATTAGAATGGATCATGTGAATGAATTAGAATGGATCTTATGAATGAATTAGAATGGATCGTGCGAATAAATTCGAATGGATCGCATGATCCATTCGAATAGAATGGATCGTATGAATGAATTAGAATGGATCGGGCGAATGAATTAGAATGGATTGTAGGAATGAATTAGAATGGATCGTATGAATGAATTAGAATGGATCGAGCGAATGAATTAGAATGGATTGTAGGAATGAATTAGAATGGATCGTATGAACGAATTAGAATGGATCGTATGAATGAATTAGAATAGATCGTGCGAATGAATTAGAATGGATCGTACGAATGAATTAGAATGGATCGTACGAATGAATTAGAATGGATCATACGAATGAGTAAGAATGGATCGTACGAATGAAATAGAATGGATTGTACGAATGAATTTGAATGGATACATTCGTGCGAATGAATTAGATTGGATCGTACGAATGAATTAGAATGGATCGTACGAATGAATTAGAATGGATCGTACGAATGAATTAGAATGGATCTTACGAATGAATTAGAATGGATCGTACGAATGAATTAGAATGGATCGTACGAATGAATTAGAATGGATACATTCGTGCGAATGAATTAGAATGGATCGGACGAATGAATTAGAATGGATCGTACGAATGAATTAGAATGGTTATATTCATGCGAATGAATTAGAATGGATCGTACGAATGGATTAGAATGGATACATTCGAGCGAATGAATTAGAATGGATCGTACAAATGAATTAGAATGGATCGTACGAATGGATTAGAATGGATCCTACGAATGGATTAGAATGGATACCTTTGTGCAGAATGAATCGTACGAATGAATTAGAATAGATACATTCGTGCACGATCCATTCTAATTCATTCGCATGAATGTATCCATTCTAATTCACTCGTACGGTCCATTCTAATTCATTCATTTGATCCATTCTAATTCATTCGTACGATCCATTCTAATTCATTCGTTCGATCCATTCTAATTCATTCGCACGAATGTATCCATTCTAATTCATTCGTACGATCCATTCTAATTCATTCGTACGATCCATTCTAATTCATTCGTAAGATCCATTCTAATTCATTTGTACGATCCATTCTAATTCATTCGTACAATCCATTCTAATTCATTCGCACGAATGTATCCATTTTAGTTCATTCGTACGATTCATTCTAATTCATTCGTACGATCCGTACGAATCAAATAGAATGGATTGTACGAATGAATTAGAATGGATCGTGCGAATGAATTTCAGTGGATCGTACGAATGAATTAGAATGGATCGTGCTAATGAATTAGAATTGATCGTACGAATGAATTAGAATGGATCGTGCGAATGAATTAGAATGGATCGTACGAATGAATTAGAATAGATACATTCGTGCGAATGAATTAGAATGGATACATTCATGCGAAAGAATTAGAATAGATCGTATGAATAAATTAGAATGGATCCTATGAATGAATTAGAATGGATCGTGCGAATGAATTAGAATGGATCGTACGAATGAATTAGAATGGATCGTGCTAATGAATTAGAATTGATCGAACGAATGAATTAGCTTGGATTGTACGAATGAATTAGAATGGATCAGAGGAATGAATTAGAATGGATCATACGAATGAGTAAGAATGGATCGTACGAATGAAATAGAATAGATCGTACGAATGAATTAGAATGGATCGTACGAAGGAATTAGAATGGATCGTACGAATGAATTAGAATGGATATATTCGTGCAAATGAATTAGAATGGATCGTATGAATGTATTAGAATGGATCGTATGAGTGAATTAGAATGGATCGTACGAATGAATTAGAATGGATCGTATGAATGAATTAGAATGGATACATTCGTGTGAATTAATTAGAATGGATCGTATGAATGAATTAGAATTGATTTTGTGAATGAATTAGAACTGATCGTACGAATGAATTAGAATGGATACATTCGTGCGAATGAATTAGAATGGATCCTATGAATGAATTAGAATGGATCCTATGAATGAATTAGAATGGATACATTCGTGCGAATGAATTAGAATTGATCGTACGAATTAATTAGAATGGATCGTGCGAATGAATTAGAATGGATCGTACGAATGAATTAGAATGGATACATTCGTGCGAATGAATTAGAATGGATACATTCGTGCGAAAGAATTAGAATAGATCGTATGAATGAATTAGAATGGATCCTATGAATGAATTAGAATGGATCGTGCGAATGAATTAGACTGGATCGTACGAATGAATTAGAATGGATCGTGCTAATGAATTAGAATTGATCGAACGAATGAATTAGCATGGATCGTGCTAATGAATTAGAATGGAACGTACGAATGAATTAGAATGGATCGTGTGAAGGAATTAGAATGGATTGTATGAATGAATTAGAATGAATTCGTACGATCCATTCGAATTCATTCGCACGATCCATTCTAATTCATTCATACGATCCATTCTAATTCATTCATACAATCCATTCTAATTCTTTCACACGATCCATTCTAATTCATTCGTAGGATCCATTCTAATTCATTCGTACAATCTATTCTATTTCATTCGTACGATCCATTCTTACTCATTCGTATGATCCATTCTAATTCATTCGGACGAATGTATCCATTCTAATTTATTCGTACGATCCATTCAAATTCATTCGTACGATCCATTCTTACTCATTCGTATGATCCATTCTAATTCATTCGTACGATCCATTCTAATTCATTCGTACGATCCATTCTAATTCATTCGCACAATCTATTCTAATTCATTCGTACGATCCATTCTAATTCATTCGTACGATCGTACGAATGAATTAGAATGGATCGTACGGAATGAATTAGAATGGATTGTATGAATGAATTAGAATGGATACATTCGTGCGAATGAATTAGAATGGATCATACGAATGAGTAAGAATGGATCGTACGAATGAAATAGAATGGATTGTACGAATGAATTAGAATGGATCGTACAAATGAATTAGAATGGATCGTACGAATGAATTAGAATGGATCATACGAATGAGTAAGAATGGATCGTACAAATGAAATAGAATGGATTGTACGAATGAATTAGAAAGGATCGTACGAATGAAGTAGAATGGATCGTGTGAAAGAATTAGAATGCATTGTATGAATGAATTAGAATGGATCGTATGAATGAATTAGAATGGATCGTGCGAATGAATTCGAATGGATCGCATGATCCATTCGAATAGAATGGATCGTATGAATGAATTAGAATGGATCGGGCGAATGAATTAGAATGGATTGTAGGAATGAATTAGAATAGATCGTATGAATGAATTAGAATGGATCGTATGAATGAATAAGAATGGATCGTGCGAATGAATTAGAATGGATCGTATGAATGAATTAGAATGGATCGTACGAATGAATTAGAATGGATCATACGAATGAATTAGAATGGATCATACGAATGAGTAAGAATGGATCGTACAAATGAAATAGAATGGATTGTACAAATGAATTAGAATGGATACATTCATGCGAATGAATTAGAATGGATCGGACTATTGAATTAGAATGGATCGTACGATTCATTCTAATTCATTCATACGATCCATTCTAATACATTCGTACGATTCATGCTAATTCATTCGCACGATCCATTCTAATTCATTCGTACGATCCATTCTTATTGATTCATACGATCCATTCTTATTCATTCGCACAATCTATTCTAATTCATTCGTACAATCCATTCTAATTCATTCGTATGATCCATTCTAACTCATTCGGTGGATCCATTCTAATTCATTCGTACGATCCATTCTAATTCATTACCACGATCCATTCTAATTTATTCGTACGATCCATTCTAATTCATTCGTACGATCTATTCTAATTCATTCGCACGAATGTAACCATTCTAATTCATTCATACGATTCATTCTAATTCATTCGTATGAGCTATTTTAATTCATTCGTACGATCCATTCTAATTCATTCGTACGATCCATTGTAATTCATTCATACAATCCATTTAGATTCATTCGCACAAATGTATCCATTCAAATTCATTCGTACGATCCAGTCTAATTCATTCGTACGATCCATTCTAATTCCTTCTTACGATCCATTCTAATTCATTCGTACGATCTATTCTAATTCATTTCGTACGATCCATTCTAATTCATTCGTACGATCCATTCTAATTCATTCGTACAAATGAATTAGAATGGATTGTAGGAATGAATTAGAATGGATCGTATGAATGAATTAGAATGGATCGTATAAATGAATTAGAATGGATCGTGCGAATGAATTAGAATGGATCGTACGAATGAATTAGAATGGATCGTGTGAAAGAATTAGAATGGATCGTACGAATGAATTAGAATGGATCATACAAATGAGTAAGAATGGATCGTACAAATGAAATAGAATGGATTGTACGAATGAATTAGAATGGATACATTCATGCGAAGGAATTAGAATGGATCGGACGATTGAATTAGAATGGATCATACGATTCATTCTAATTCATTCATACGATCCATTCTAATACATTCGTACGATTCATGCTAATTCATTCATACGATCCATTCTAATTCATTCGTATGATCCATTCTTATTCATTCATACGATCCATTCTTATTCATTCGCACAATCCATTCTAATTCATTCGTACAATCCATTCTAATTCATTCGTATGATCCATTCTAACTCATTCGGTGGATCCATTCTAATTCATTCGTACGATCCATTCTAATTCATTCCCACGATCCATTCTAATTTATTCGTACGATCCATTCTAATTCATTCGTACGATCTATTCTAATTCATTCGCACGAATGTAACCATTCTAATTCATTCATACGATTCATTCTAATTCATTCGTATGAGCTATTCTAATTCATTCGTACGATCCATTCTAATTCATTCGTACGATCCATTGTAATTTATTCATACAATCCATTTAGATTCATTCGCACAAATGTATCCATTCAAATTCATTCGTACGATCCAGTCTAATTCATTCGTACGATCCATTCTAATTCCTTCGTACGATCCATTCTAATTCATTCGTACGATCTATTCTAATTCATTTCGTACGATCCATTCTAATTCATTCGTACGATCCATTCTAATTCCTTCATACTATCCATTCTAATTCATTCGTACGATCCATTCTAATTCATTCGTACAATCTATTCTAATTCATTCGTAGGAATGAATACATTCGTGTGAATGAATTAGAATGGATCGTACGAATGAGTAAGAATGGATCGTACGAATGAAATAGAATGGATTGCACGAATGAATTAGAATGTATCGTACGAATGAATTAGAATGGATCGTGTGAAAGAATTAGAATGGATTGTAGGAATGAATTAGAATGGATCGTACGAATGAATTAGAATGGATCGTACGAAGGAATTAGAATGGATCGTACGAATGAATTAGAATGGATCGTACGAATGAATTAGAATAGATCGTACGAAGGAAATAGAATGGATCATACGAATGAGTAAGAATGGATCGTATGAATGAATTAGATTGGATACATTTGTGCGAATGAATTAGAATGGATCGAACGAATGAATTAGAATGGATCGTATGAATGAATTAGAATGGATCGTACGAATGAATTAGAATGGATCGTGCGAATGAATTAGAATGGATCGTACGAATGAATTAGAATGGATCATGTGAAAGAATTAGAATGGATCGTACGAATGAATTAGAATGGATCGTGCGAATGAATTAGAATGGATCGTATGAATGAATTAGAATAGATTTTGTGAATGAATTAGAACTGATCGTACGAATGAATTAGAATGGATCGTACGAATGAATTAGAATGGATCGTATGAATGAATTAGAATGGATACATTCGTGCGAATGAATTAGAGTGGATCGTGCGAATCCATTAGACTGGATCGTGCGAATGAATAAGAATGGATCATACGAATGAATTAGAATGGATCGTACGAATTAATTAGAATGGATACATTCGTGCGAATGAATTAGAATTGATTGTATGAATGAATTAGAATGGATCGTACGAATGAATTAGAATGGATCATATGAATTAATTAGAATGGATCATACGAATGAATTAGAATGGATCGTACGAATGAATTAGAATGGATCGTACGAATGAACTAGAATGGATCATACGAATGAAATAGAATAGATTGTACGAATGAATTAGAATGGATTCGTACGAATGAATTAGAATGGGTACATTCGTGCGAAACAATTAGAATAGATCGTATGAATGAATTAGAATGGATCTTATGAATGAATTAGAATGGATCGTGCGAATGAATTATAATGGATCGTACGAATGAATTAGAATGGATCGTGCTAATAAATTAGAATTGATCGAACGAATGAATTAGCATTGATCGTGCTAATGAATTAGAATGGATCGTACGAATGAATTAGAATAGATCAAATGAATGAATTAGAATGGTTACATTCATGCGAATGAATTAGAATGGATCGTACGAATGGATTAGAATGGATCGTACGAATGGATTAGAATGGGTATATTCGAGCGAATGAATTAGAATGGATCGTACGGAATGAATTAGAATGGATTGTATGAATGAATTAGAATGGATCGTGCGAATGAATTAGAATGGATCGTACGAATGAATTAGAATGGATCTGACGAATGAATTAGAATGGATCGTACGAATGAGTAAGAATGGATCGTACGAATGAAATAGAATGGATTGTACGAATGAATTAGAATGGATTCGTACGAATGAATTAGAATGGATACATTCGTGCGAATGAATTAGAATGGATCATACGAATGAGTAAGAATGGATCGTACGAATGAAATAGAATAGATTGTACGAATGAATTAGAATGGATCCTACGAATGAATTAGAATGGATCGTGTGAAAGAATTAGAATGGATTGTATGAATGAATTAGAATGGATCGTACGAATGAATTAGAATGGATACATTCGTGCGAATGAATTAGAATTGATCGTACGAATGAATTAGAATGGATCGTACGAATGAATTAGAATGGATCTTACGAATGAACTAGAATGGATACATTCGTCCGAATGAATTAGAATGGATCGTACGAATGAATTAGAATGGATCGTATGAATGAATTAGAATGGATCTTACGAATGAATTAGAATGGATCGTTCGAATGAATTAGAATGGATACATTCGTGCGAATGAATTAGAATGGATCGGACGAATGAATTAGAATGGATCGTACGAATGAATTAGAATGGATCGTACAAATAAATTAGAATGGATAAATTCGTCCGAATGAATTAGAATGGATCATACGAATGAGTAAAAATGGATCGTACGAATGAAATAGAATTGATCGTACGAATGAACTAGAATGGATACATTCGTGCGAATGAATTAGAATGGATCGGACGAATGAATTAGAATGGATCGTACGAATGAATTAGAATGGATCGTATGAATGAATTAGAATGGATCGTATGAATGAATTAGAATGGATACATTCGTGCGAATGAATTAGAATGGATCGTACGAATGAATTAGAATGGATCGTATGAATGAATTAGAATGGATCTTATGAATGAATTAGAATGGATCGTACGAATGAATTAGAATGGATACATTCGTGCGAATTAATTAGAATGGATCAGACGAATGAATTAGAATGGATCGTACGAATGAATTAGAATGGATCAAATGAATGAATTAGAATGGTTACATTCATGCGAATGAATTAAAATGGATCGTACGAATGGATTAGAATGGATACATTCAAGCGAATGAATTAGAATGGATCGTATGAATGAATTAGAATGGATCGTACGAATGGATTAGAATGGATCCTACAAATAGGTTAGAATGGATACCTTTGTGCATATGAATTAGAATGGATCGTACGAATGAATTAGAATGGATCATATTAATGAATAAGAATGGATCGTAAGAATGAATTAGAATGGATACATTCGTGCACGATCCATTCTAATTCATTCGCACGAATGTATCCATTCTAATTCATTCGTACGATCCATTCTAATTCATTAATATTATCCATTCTAATTCATTCGTACGATCCATTCTAACTCAACATTCGTGCGAATGAATTAGAATGGATTGTGCGAATGAATTAGAATGGATCGTACGAATGAATTAGAATGGATCATATTAATGAATTAGAATGGATCGTACGAATGAATTAGAATGGATACATTCGTGCGAATGAATTAGAATGGATCGTGCACGAACGTATCCATTCTAATTCATTCGTACGATCCATTCTAATTCATTAATATGATCCATTCTAATTCATTCGTATGATCCATTCTAATTCATATGCACAAAGGTATCCATTCTAATCCATTCGTAGGATCCATTCTAATCCATTCGTACGATCCATTCTAATTCATTCGTACGATCAATTCTAATTCTTTCGCTCGAATGTATCCATTCTAATCCATTCGTACGATCCATTCTAATCTATTCGTACGATCCATTCTAATTCATTCACATGAATGTAACCATTCTAATTTATTCATTTGATCCATTCTAATTCATTCGTACGATCCATTCTAATTCATTCGTCCGATCCATTCTAATTCATTTGCACGAATGTATCCATTCTAAGTCATTCGTACGATCCATTCTAATTCATTCGTACGATCCATTCTAATTCATTCGTAAGATCCATTCTAATTCATTCGTACGATCCATTCTAATTCATTCGTACGATCCATTCTAATTCATTCACACGAATGTATCCATTCTAGTTCATTCGTACGATCCATTCTAATTCATTCGTACGATCCATTCTAATTTATTCGCACGATCCATTCTAATTCATTCGTACGATCAATTCTAATTCATTCGCACGAATGTATCCATTCTAATTCATTCATACGATCCATTCTAATTCATTCGTACGATCTATTCTAATTCACTCGTACGATCCATTCTAATTCATTCGTCCGATCCATTCTAATTCATTCGCACGAATGTATCCATTCTAGTTCATTCGTACGATCCATTCTATTTCATTCGTACGATCCATTCTTACTCATTCGTCTGATCCATTCTAATTCATTCGGACGAATGTATCCATTCTAATTTATTCGTCTGATCCATTCTAATTCATTCGTACGATCCATTCTAATTCATTCGTATGATCCATTCTAATTCATTCGTCCGATCCATTCTAATTCATTAGCACGAATGTATCCATTCTAATTCATTCGTACGATCCATTCTAATTCATTCGTACGATCCATTCTAATTCATTCGCACGAATGTATCCATTCTAGTTCATTCGTACGATCCATTCTAATTCATTCGTACGATCCATTCTAATTCATTCGCATGATCCATTCTAATTCATTCGTACGATCAATTCTAATTCATTCGCATGAATATATCCATTCTACTTCATTCGTACGATCCATTCTAATTCATTCGTACGATCCATTCTAATTCTTTCACACGATCCATTCTAATTCTTTCACACGATCCATTCTAATTCATTCGTAGGATCCATTCTAATTCATTCGTACAATCTATTCTATTTCATTCGTATGATCCATTCTTACTCATTCGTATGATCCATTATAATTCATTCTCACGAATGTATCCATTCTAATTTATTCGTACGAATCCCTTCTAATTCATTCGTACAATCCATTCTATTTCATTCGTACGATCCATTCTTACTCATTCGTACGATCCATTCTAATTCATTCGTAAGATCCATTCTAATTCATTCGTACGATCCATTCTAATTCATTCGCACAATCCATTCTAATTCATTCATACAATCCATTCTAATTCATTATGTACGATCTATTCTAATTCATTCGCTCGAATGTATCCATTCTAATCCATTCGTACGATCCATTCTAATTCATTCGCATGAATGTAACCATTCTAATTCATTCATTTGATCCATTCTAATTCATTCGTACGATCCATTCTAATTCATTAGCACGATCCATGCTAATTCCTTCGTTCGATCAATTCTAATTCATTAGCACGATCCATTCTAATTCATTCGTACGATCCATTCTAATTCATTCGCACGATCCATTCTAATTCATTCATAGGATCCATTCTAATTTATTTAGACGATCTATTCTAATTCTTTCGCACGAATGTATCCATTCTAATTCATTCGCACGAATGTATGCATTCTAATTCATTCGTACGAATCCATTCTAATTCATTCGTACAATCTATTCGATTTCATTCGTACGATCAATTCTAGTTCATTCGTACGATCCATTCTAATTCATTCGTACGATCCATTCTAATTCATTCGTATGATCCATTCTAATTAATTCGTATGATCCATTCTAATTCATTCGTACGATCCATTCTAATTCATTCATACAATCCATTCTAATTCATTCGCACGAATGTATCCATTCTAATTAATTCATACGATCCATTCTAATTCATTCGTATGATCCATTCATATTCATTCGCACGATCCAGTCTAATGGATTCGCACGATCCACTCTAATTCATTCGCACGAATGTATCCATTCTAATTCATTCATACGATCCATTCTAATTCATTCGTACGATCCATTCTAATTCATTCGCACAAATGTATCCATTCTAATTCCTTCGTACGATCCATTCTAATTCATTCGTACGATCAGTTCTAATTTATTCACAAAATCTATTCTAATTCATTCATACGATCCATTCTAATTCATTCGCACGATCCATTCTAATTCATTCGTACGATCCATTCTAATTCTTTCACACGATCCATTCTAATTCATTCGTACAATCCATTCTAATTCATTCGCACGATCCATTCTAATTCATTCGTACGATCCATTCTAATTCATTCATACGATCCATTCTAATTCATTCGTACGATCCATTCTTATTCATTCGCACAAATGTATCCAATCTAATTCATTCATACGATCCATTCTTACTCATTCGTATGATCCATTCTATTTCATTCATACGATCAATTCTAATTCATTCGTACGATCCATTCTAATTCATTCGTACGATCCATTCTAATTCCTTCGTACGATCCATTCTAATTCATTCGTACAATCCATTCTAATTCATTCATACAATCCATTCTAATTCTTTCACACGATCCATTCTAATTCATTCGTATGATCCATTCTAATTCATTCGTGCAATCCATTCTATTTCATTCGTACGATCCATTATTATTCATTCGTACGATCCATTCTAATTCATTCACACGAATGTATCCATTCGTACGAATGAATTAGAATAGATTGCAAGAATGAATTTGAATGGATCGTACGAATGAATTAGAATGGATCGTACGAAGGAATTAGAATGGATCGTACGAATGAATTAGAATGGATCGTACGAATGAATTAGAATAGATCGTACGAATGAATTAGAATGGATCGTACGAAGGAGTTAGAATGGATCGTACGAATGAATTAGACCGGATCGTACGAATGAATTTGAATGGATACATGGATCGTACGAATGAATTAGAATGGATCGTACGAATGAATTAGAATGCATCGTACGAAAGAATTAGAATGGATATATTCGTGCGAATGAATTAGAATGGATCGTACGAATGAATTAGACTGGATCGTACGAATGAATTTGAATGGATACATTTGTGCGAATGAATCTAAATGGATTGTATGAATGAATTACAATGGATCGTACGAATGAATTAGAATGGATCGTAGGAATAAATTAGAATGGATCAAATGAATGAATTAGAATGGTTACATTCATGCGAATGAATTAGAATGGATCGTACGAATGGATTAGAATGGATCGTATGAGTGAATTAGAATGGATACGAAGGAATTAGAATGGATCGTACGAAGGAATTAGAATGGATCATACGAATGAAATAGAATGGATCGTACGAAGGAATTAGAATGGATCGTACGAAGGAATTAGAATGCATTCGTATGATCCATTCTAATTCATTCGAACGAATGTATCCATTCTAATTTATTCGTACGATCCATTCTAATTCATTCATACGATCCATTCTAATTCATTCGTACGATCCATTCTTACTCATTCGTATGATCCATTCTAATTCATTTGTACGATCCATTCTAATTCATTCGCACGAATGTATCCATTCCATTCGTACGATCCATTCATACGATCCATTCTAATTCATTCATACAATCCATTCTAATTCTTTCACACGATCCATTCTATTTCATTCGTACGATCCATTCTAATTCATTCGTACGATCCATTCTAATTCATTCGTACGATCCATTCTAATTCATTCTAATTCATTTGTACGATCCATTCTAATTCATTCGTATGATCCATTCTAATTCATTCGAACGATCTAATCTAATTCATTTGTAAGATCCATTCTAATTCATTCGTACGATCCATTCTAATTCATTCGTACGATCCATTCTAATTCATTAATATGATCCATTCTAATTCATTCGTACGATCCATTCTAATGAATTAGAATTGATCGTACGAATGAAATAGAATGGATTGTGCGAATGAATTAGAATGGATTGTACGAATGAACTAGAATTGATCGTGTGAAAGAATTAGAATGGATTGTATGAATGAATTAGAATAGATCGTTTGAATGAATTAGAATGGATCGTATGAGTGAAGTAGAATGGATACGAAGGAATTAGAATGGATCGTACGAAGGAATTAGAATGGATCATACGAATGAATTAGAATGGATCATGCTAATGAATTAGAATTGATCGAACGAATTCATTCTAATTCATTCATACAATCCATTCTAATTCTTTCACACGATCCATTCTAATTCATTCGTACGATCCAATCTTACTCATTGGTACGATCCATTCTAATTCATTCGTACGAATGTATCCATTCTAATTCATTCGTACGAATCCATTCTAATTCATTCGTACGATCCATTCTAATACATTCATACGATCCATTCTAATTCATTTGCACGAATATATCCATTCTAATTCATTCGTACGATCCATTCTAATTCCTTCGTACGATCCATTCTAATTCATTCATACGATCTATTCTAATTCATTCGTATGATCCATTCGAATTCATTCGTACGATCCATTCTAATTCATTCATACGATCTATTCTAATTCTTTCGCACGATTCATTCTAATTCATTCATACGATCCTACTATCCATTCTAATTCATTCGCATGAATGTAACCATTCTAATTCATTCATTTGATCCATTCTAATTCATTCGTTCGATCCATTCTAATTCATTCGTCCGATCCATTCTAATTCATTCGTACGATCCATTTTAATTCCTTCGTACGATCCATTCTAATTCATTCGTACGATCTATTCTAATTCATTCGTATGATCCATTCTAATTCATTCGTACGATCCATTCTAATTCATTCGTACGATCCATTCTAATTCATTCGTACGATCCATTCTAATTCATTCGCACGATCCATTCTAATTCATTCATACGATCCATGCTAATTCATTCATACGATCCATTCTAATTCATTCCTACAATCCATTCTAATTCATTCGCCCGATCCATTCTAATTCATTCATACGATCCATTCTATTCGAATGGATCATGCGATCCATTCGAATTCATTCACACGATCCATTCTAATTCATTCATACGATCCATTCTAATTCATTCATACAATGCATTCTAATTCATTCATACGATCCATTCTAATTCATTTGCACGAATATATCCATTCTAATTCATTCGTACGATCCATTCTAATTCCTTCGTACGATCCATTCTAATTCATTCGTACGATCTATTCTAATTCATTCGTACGATCCATTCTAATTCATTCGTACGATCCATTCTAATTCCTTCGTACGATCCATTCTAATTCATTCGTACGATCCATTCTAATTCATATGCACAAAGGTATCCATTTTAATCCATTCGTAGGATCCATTCTAATCCATTCGTACGATCCATTCTAATTTATTTGTACGATCCATTCTAATTCATTCGCTCGAATGTATCCATTCTAATCCATTCGTACGATCCATTCTAATTCATTAGCATGAATGTAACCATTCTAATTCATTCATTTGATCTATTCTAATTCATTCGTACGATCCATTCTAATTCATTCGTCCGAGCCATTCTAATTCATTCGCACGAATGTATCCATTCTAATTCATTCATACGATCTATTCTAATTCATTCGTACGATCCATTCTAATCCATTCGCACAAATGTATCCATTCTAATTCATTCGTACGATCCATTCTAATCCATTCGGACGATCCATTCTAATTCATTCGCATGAATGTATCCATTCAAATACATTCACACAATCCATTCTAATTCATTCGTACGATCCATTCAAATTCATTCGTATGATCCATTGTAATTCATTCGTATGATCCATTCTAATTCATTCCTACGATCTATTCTAATTCATTCGCTCGAATATATCCATTCTAATTCATTCATTCGATCCATTCTAATTCATTCGCATGATCCATTCTAATTCATTCGTATGATCCATTCTAATCCATTCGTACGATCCATTCTAATTCATTCGTATGATCCATTCTAATTCATTCGTACGATCCATTCTAATTCATTCGCACGAATATATCCATTCTAGTTCATCCGTACGATCCATTCTAATTCATTCGTACGATCCATTCTAATTCATTCGCACGATCCATTCTAATCCATTCGTACGAACCATTCTAATTCATTCATACGATCCATTCTAATTCATTCGTACGATCCATTCTAATTCATTCGCACAAATGTATCCATTCTAATTCATTCGTACGATCCATTCTAATTCATTTGCACGATCCATTCTAATTCATTCGTACGATCCATTCTAATTCTTTCACACGATCCATTCTAATTCATTCGTACGATCCATTCTAATTCATTCGCACGATCCATTCTAATTCATTCGTACGATCCATTCTAATTCATTCATACGATCCATTCTAATTCATTCGTACGTTCCATTCTAATTCATTCGCACAAATGTATCCATTCTAATTCATTCGTACGATCCATTCTAATTCATTCGCACGATCCATTCTAATTTATTCGTACGATCCATTCTAATTCATTCGTACGATCCATTCTAATTCATTCGTACGATCCATTCTAATTCATTCGTATGATCCATTCTAATTCATTCGTACGATCCATTCTAATTCATTCATACAATCCATTCTAATTCATTCGCACGAATGTACCCATTCTAATTAATTCGTACGATCCATTCTAATTCATTCGTATGATCTATTCTTATTCATTCGCACGATCCAGTCTAATTGATTCGCACGATCCATTCTAATTCATTCGCACGAATGTATCCATTCTAATTCATTCGTACGATCCATTCTAATTCATTAATATGATCCATTCTAATTCATTCGTACGATCCATTCTAATTCATATGCACAAAGGTATCCATTTTAATTCATTCGCACGAAAGAATTAGAATGGATTGTATGAAAGAATAGATCATATGAATGAATTAGAATGGATCGTACGGAATGAATTAGAATGGATTGTATGAATGAATTAGAATGAATCGTACGAATGAGTAAGAATGGATCGTACGAATGAATTAGAATGGATCATACGAATAAATTAGAATGGATCGTACGAATTAATTAGAATGGATCATACGAATGAAATAGAATGGATCGTACGAAGGAATTAGAATGGATCGTACGAAGGAATTAGAATAGATCGTACGAATGAATTAGAATGGATATATTCGTGCAAATGAGTTAGAATGGATCGTATGAATGAATTAGAATGGATTGTATGAGTGAATTAGAACGTAGTACGAATGAAGTAGAATAGATCGTATGAATGAATTAGAATGGATACATTCGTGCGAATGAATTAGAATGGATCGTATGAATGAATTAGAATGGATCGTACGAATGAATTAGAATGGATCGTGCGAATGAATTAGAATGGATCGTACGAATGAATTAGAATGGATCGTACGAATGAACTAGAATGGATACATTCGTGTGAATGAATTAGAATGGATCGTACGAATGAATTAGAATGGATCGTACAAATGAATTAGAATCGATCTTACGAATGAATTAGAATGGATCGTACGAATGAATTAGATTGGATCGTACGAATGAATTAGAATGGATACATTCGTGCGAATGAATTAGAATGGATCGTACGAATGAATTAGAATGGATCGTACGAATGAATTAGAATGGATCAAATGAATGAATTAGAATGGATCGTACGAATAAATTAGAATGGATACATTCGTCCGAATGAATTAGAATGGATCGTACGAATGAATTAGAATGGATCGTACGAATGAATTAGAATGGATAGTGCGAATGAATTAGAATCGATCGTATGAATGAATTAGAATGGATCGTACGAATGAATTAGAATGGATCATACGAATGAGTAAGAATGGATCGTACGAAAGAATTAGAATGGATCGTACGAATGAATTAGAATGGATCGTACGAATAAATTAGAATGGATACATTCGTCCGAATAAATTTGAATGGATCATACAAATGAGTAAGAATGGATCGTACGAATGAAATAGAATAGATTGTACGAATGAATTAGAATGGATCCTACAAATGAATTAGAATGGATCGTGTGAAAGAATTAGAATGGATTTTACGAATGGATTAGAATGGATCGTATGAATGAATTAGAATGGATCGTACGAATAAACTAGAATGGATACATTCGTGCGAATGAATTAGAATGGATCGTACGAATGAATTAGAATGGATCGTACGAATGAATTAGAATGGATCTTACGAATGAATTAGAATGGATCGTACGAATGAATTAGAATAGATCGTACGAATGAATTAGAATGGATCGTACGAAGGAATTAGAATGGATCGTACGAATGAATTAGAATGGATCATACGAATGAATTAGAATAGATCGTACGAATAAATTAGAATGGATCTTACGAATGAATTAGAATGGATCGTACGAATGAATTAGAATAGATCGTACGAATGAATTAGAATGGATCGTACGAAGGAATTAGAATGGATCGTACGAATGAATTAGAATGGATCATACGAATGAATTAGAATAGATCGTACGAATGAATTAGAATGGATCTTACGAATGAATTAGAATGGATCGTACGAATGAATTAGAATAGATCGTACGAATGAATTAGAATGGATCGTACGAAGGAATTAGAATGGATCGTACGAATGAATTAGAATGGATCATACAAATGAATTAGAATAGATCATACGAATGAATTAGAATGGATCGTACGAAGGAATTAGAATGGATCGTACGAATGAATTAGAGTGGATTGTACGAATGAATTAGAATAGATCATACGAATGAATTAGAATGGATCGTGTGAAAGAATTAGAATGGATTGTATGAATGAATTAGAATGGATCATATGAATGAATTAGAATGGATACATTCGTGCGAATGAATTAGAATGGATCGTACGAATGAATTAGAATGGATCGTACGAATGAATTAGATTGGATCGTACGAATGAATTAGAATGGTTACATTCATGCGAATGAATTAGAATGGATCGTACGAATGGATTAGAATGGATACATTCGAGCGAATGAATTAGAATGGAATGAATTAGAATGGATCGTACTAATGAGTAAGAATGGATCGTACTAATGAAATAGAATAGATTGTACGAATGAATTAGAATGGATCCTACGAATGAATTAGAATGGATTCTGTGAAAGAATTAGAATGGATTGTATGAATGAATTAGAATGGATCCTACGAATGAATTAGAATGGATCCTACGAATGAATTAGAATGGATTGTATGAATGAATTAGAATGGATCGTACGAATGAACTAGAATGGATACATTCGTGCGAATGAATTAGAATGGATCGTACGAATGAATTAGAATGGATCGTACGAATGAATTAGAATGGATCTTACGAAAGAATTAGAATGGATCGTACGATTGAATTAGAATGGATCGTACGAATGAATTAGAATGGATACATTCGTGTGAATGAATTAGAATGGATCGGACGAAGGAATTAGAATGGATCGTACGAATGAATTAGAATGGATCGTACGAATGAATTAGAATGGATCGTACGAATAAATTAGAATAGATACATTCGTCCGAATGAATTAGTATGGATCATACGAATGAGTAAGAATGGATCGTACGAATGAAATAGAATAGATTGTATGAATGAATTAGAATGGATCCTACGAATGAATTAGAATGGATCGTGTGAAAGAATTAGAATGGATTGTATGAATGAATTAGAATGGATCGTATGAATGAATTAGAATGGATCGTGCGAATGAATTCGAATGGATCGTACGAATTCATTCTAATTCATTCATACAATCCATTCTAATTCTTTCACATGATCCATTCTAATTCATTCGTACGTTCCATTCTAATTCATTAGCACGATCCATGCTAATTCATTCGTTCGATCAATTCTAATTCATTAGCACGATCCATTCTAATTCATTCGTACGATCCATTCTAATTCATTCGCACGATCCATTCTAATTCATTCATAGGATCCATTCTAATTCATTCATACAATCCATTCTAATTCATTCATACAATCCATTCTAATTCTCTCACATGATCCATTCTAATTCATTCGTAGGATCCATTCTAATTCATTCGTACAATCTATTCTATTTTATTCGTACGATCCATTCTTACTCATTCGTATGATCCATTCTAATTCATTCGGACGAATGTATCCATTCTAATTTATTCATACGATCCATTCTAATTCATTCGTACGATCCATTCTATTTCATTCGTCCGATCCATTCTAATTCATTCGCACGAATGTATCCATTCTAATTCATTCGTACGATCCATTCTAATTCATTCGTACGATCCATTCTAATTCATTCGTAAGATCCATTCTAATTCATTCGTACGATCCATTCTAATTCATTCTTACGATCCATTCTAATTCATTTGCACGAATGTATCCATTCTAGTTCATTCGTACGATCCATTCTAATTCATTCATACAATCTATTCTAATTCATTCGCACGAATGTATCCATTCTAATTCATTCGTACGATCAGTTCTAATTCATTCACAAAATCTATTCTAATTCATTCATATGATCCATTCTAATTTATTCACACGAATGTATCCATTCTAATTCATTCATACGATTCATTCTATTTCATCCATTCTTATTCATTCATACGATCCATTCTTATTCATTCGCACAATCCATTCTTATTCATTCGCACAATCCATTCTAATTTATTCGTACGATCCATTCTAATTCATTCGTACGATCTATTCTAATTCATTCGCACGAATGTAACCATTCTAATTCATTCATACGATTCATTCTAATTCATTCGTATGAGCTATTCTAATTCATTCGTACGATCCATTCTAATTCATTCGTAAGATCCATTCTAATTCATTCGTACGATCCATTCTAATTCATTCGTACGATCCATTCTAATTCATTCGCAAGAATGTATCCATTCTAATTCATTAATATGATCCATTCTAATTCATTCGTACGATCCATTCTAATTCATATGCACAAAGGTATCCATTCTAATCCATTCGTAGGATCCATTCTAATCCATTCGTACGATCCATTCTAATTCATTCGTACGATCCATTCTAATTCATTCGCTCGAATGTATCCATTCTAATCCATTCGTACGATCCATTCTAATCCATTCGTACGATCCATTCTAATTCATTCGCATGAATGTAACAATTCTAATTCATTCATATGATCCATTCTAATTCATTCGTACGATCCATTCTAATTCATTCGTCCGATCCATTCTAATTCATTCGCACGAATGTATCCATTCTAATTCATTCGTACGATCTATTCTAATTCATTCGTACGATCCATTCTAATTCATTCGTAAGATCCATTCTAATTCATTCGTACGATCCATTCTAATTCATTCGCACGATCCATTCTAATTCATTTGCATGAAGATATCCATTCTAATTCATTCATACGATTCATTCTAATTCCTTCGTACGATCCATTCTAATTCATTCGTACGATCTATTCTAATTCATTCGTATGATCCATTCTAATTCATTCGCACGATCCATTCTAATTCATTCATAGGATCCATTCTAATTCATTCATACGATCTATTCTAATTCTTTCGCACGAATGTATCCATTCTAATTCATTCGCACGAATGTATCCATTCTATTTCATTCGTACGAATCCATTCTAATTCATTCGTACAATCTATTCTATTTCATTCGTTCGATCCATTCTAGTTCATTCGTACGATCCATTCTAATTCATTCATACGTATTTCATTCGTACGATCCATTCTTACTCATTCGTATGATCCATTATGGATACATTCGTGCGAATGAATTAGAATGGATCATACAAATAAGTAAGAATGGATCGTACGAATGAAATAGAATGGATTGTGCGAATGAATTAGAATGGATCGTAGAATGGATCAGAATAGATCGTGTGAAAGAATTAGAATTGATTGTATGAATGAATTAGAATGAATTCGTACGATCCATTCGAATTCATTCGCACGATCCATTCTAATTCATTCATATGATCCATTCTAATTCTTTCACACGATCTATTCTGATCCAATCTACGATCCATTCTAATTCATTCGCACAATCCATTCTATTTCATTCGTACGATCCATTCTTACTCATTCGTATGATCCATTCTAATTCATTCGCACGAATGTAACCATAATAGATCATACGAATGAGTAAGAATGGATCGTACGAATAAAATAGAATGGATTGTACGAATGAATTAGAATGGATCGTGCGAATGAATTAGAATGGATCGTACGAATGAATTAGAATGGATCGTACGAATGAACTAGAATGGATACATTCATGCGAATGAATTAGAATGGATCGTACGAATGAATTAGAATGGATCGTACGAATGAATTAGAATGGATCATACAAATGAATTAGAATGGATACATTCGTGCGAATGAATTAGAATGGATCGGACAAATGAATTAGAATGGATCGTACGAATGAATTAGAATGGATTGTACGAATAAATTAGAATGGATACATTCGTCCGAATGAATTAGAATGGATCATACGAATGAGTAAGAATGGATCGTACGAATGAAATAGAATAGATTATACGAATGAATTAGAATGGATCCTACGAATAAATTAGTATGGATCGTGTGAAAGAATTAGAATGGATTGTATGAATGAATTAGAATGGATCGTATGAATGAATTAGAATGGATCGTGCGAATGAATTCGAATGGATCATACGAATTCATTCTAATTCATTCGTACGTTCCATTCTAATTCATTAGCACGATCCATGCTAATTCATTCGTTCGATCAATTCTAATTCATTAGCACGATCTATTCTAATTCATTCGTACGATCCATTCTAATTCATTCGCACGATCCATTCTAATTCATTCATAGGATCCATTCTAATTCATTCATACGATCTATTCTAATTCTTTCGCACAAATGTATCCATTCTAATTCATTCGCACGAATGTATCCATTCTAATTGATTCGTACGATCCATTCTAATTCATTCGTACGATCCATTCTAATTCATTCATATGATCTATTCTAATTCATTCATACAATCCATTCTAATTCTTTCACACGATCTATTCTAATTCATTCGTACGATCCATTCTAATTCATTCGCACAATCCATTCTATTTCATTCGTACGATCCATTCTTATTCATTGGTACGATCCATTCTAATTCATTCGTAATTTGATCGTAAGAATGAATTAGAATGGATCATACGAATGAATAAGAATGGATCATACGAATGAGTAAGAATGGATCGTACAAATGAAATAGAATGGATTGTACGAATGAATTAGAATGGATCCTACGAATGAATTAGAATAGATCGTGTGAAAGAATTAGAATGGATTGTATGAATGAATTAGAATGAATTCGTACGATCCATTCGAATTCATTCGCACGATCCATTCTAATTCATTCATACGATCCGTTCGAATTCATTCATATAATCCATTCTAATTCACTCATATGATCTATTCTATTTCATTCGTGCGATCCATTCTTACTCATTTGTATGATCCATTCTAATTCATTCGGACGAATGTATCCATTCTAATTTATTCGTACGATCTATTCTAATTCATTCGTACGATCTATTCTTATTCATTCGTATGATCCATTCTAATTCATTCGTCCGATCCATTCTAATTCATTCGCACGAATGTATCCATTCTAATTCATTCGTACGATCCATTCTAATTCATTCGTACGATCCATTCTAATTCATTCGTAAGATCCATTCTAATTCATTCGTACGATCCATTCTAATTCATTCGTACGATCCATTCTAATTCATTCGCACGAATGTATCCATTCTAGTTCATTCATACGATCCATTCTAATTCATTTGTACGATCCATTCTAATTCATTCGTACGATCCATTCTAATTCATTCATACGATCTATTCTAATTCATTTATACAATCCATTCTAATTCTTTCACACGATCCATTCTAATTCATTCGTAGGATCCATTCTAATTCATTCGTACGATACATTCTAATTCATTTGTACGATCCATTCTAATTCATTCGTACAATTCATTCTATTTCATTCGTACGATCCATTCTTACTCATTCGTATGATCCATTCTAATTCATTCGCACGAATGTATCCATTCTAATTCATTCACACGATTGTATGAATTAGAATGGATACATTCGTGCGAATGAATTAGAATGGATCGTGCGAATCCATTAGACTGGATCGTGCGAATGAATAAGAATGGATCATACGAATGAATTAGAATGGATCGTATGAATTAATTAGAATGGATACATTCGTGCGAATGAATTAGAATGGATTGTATGGATGAATTAGAATGGATTGAATGAATGAATTAGAATGGATCGTACAAATGAATTAGAATGGATCGTACGAATGAATTAGAATGGATCCTACGAATGAATTAGAATGGATCGTGTGAAAGAATTAGAATGGATTGTATGAATGAATTAGAATAGATCGTATGAATGAATTAGAATGGATCATACGAATGAATTAGAATGGATCGTACGAATGAATTAGAATAGATACATTCGTGCGAATGAATTAGAATGGATACATTCGTGCAAAAGAATTAGAATAGATCGTATGAATGAATTAGAATGGATCCTATGAATGAATTAGAATGGATCGTGCGAATGAATTAGAATGGATCGTACGAATGAATTAGAATAGATCGTACGAATGAATTACAATGGATCGTACGAAGGAATTAGAATGGATCGTACGAATGAATTAGAATGGATCGTATGAATGAATTAGAATGGATCGTGCGAATCAATTAGAATGGATCGTGCGAATCAATTAGACTGGATCATACGAATGAATAAGAATAGATCATACGAATGAATTAGAATGGATCGTACGAATTAATTAGAATGGATAATTCATGCGAATGAATTAGAATGGATTGTATGAATGAATTAGAATTCATCGTACGAATGAATTAGAATGGATCATACGAATTAATTAGAATGGATCGTACGAATGAATTAGAATGGATCGTACGAATGAATTAGAATGGATCGTACGAATGAATTAGAATGGATCGTGCGAATGAATTAGAATGGATCGTACGAATGAATTAGAATGGATACATTTGTGCGAATGAATTAGAATGGATCGTACAAATGAATTAGAATGGATCGTATGAATGAATTAGAATGGATCGTACGAATGAATTAGAATGGATCGTGCGAATGAATTAGAATGGATCTTACGAATGAATTAGAATGGATCGTGTGAAAGAATTAGAATGGATCGTACGAATGAATTAGAATGAATCGTGCGAATGAATTAGAATGGATCGTACGAATGAATTAGAATGGATACATTTGTGCGAATGAATTAGAATGGATCGTACGAATGAATTAGAATGGATCGTATGAATGAATTAGAATGGATCGTACGAATGAATTAGAATGGATCATGCGAATGAATTAGAATGGATCGTACGAATGAATTAGAATGGATTGTCCGAATGAACTAGAATGGATACATTCGTGCGAATGAATTAGAATGGATCGTACGAATAAATTAGAATGGATCATACGAATGAATTAGACTGGATCTTACGAATGAATTAGAATGGATCGTACGAATGAATTAGAATGGATCGTACGAATGAATTAGAATGGATACATTCGTGCGAATGAATTAGAATGGATCGGACGAATGAATTAGAATGGATCGTACGAATGAATTAGAATGGATCGTACGAATAAATTAGAATGGATACATTCGTCCGAATGAATTAGAATGGATCATACGAATGAGTAAGAATGGATCGTACGAATGAAATAGAATAGATTGTACGAATGAATTAGAATGGATTCGTACAAATGAATTACAATGGATACATTCGTGCGAATGAATTAGAATGGGTCGTACCAATGAGTAAGAATGGATCGTACGAATGAAATAGAATGGATTATGCGAATGAATTAGAATGGATCGTACGAATGAATTAGAATGGATCGTGTGAAAGAAGTAGAATGGATTGTATGAATGAATTAGAATAGATCGTATGAATGAATTAGAATGGATCGTACGAATGAATTAGAATGGATCGTACGAATGAGTAAGAATGGATCGTACGAATGAAATAAAATGGATTGCATGAATGAATTAGAATGGATCGTACGAATGAATTAGAATGGATCGTGTGAAAGAATTAGAATGGATTGTATGAATGAATTAGAATGGATCGTACGAATGAATTAGAATGGATCGTACGAAGGAATTAGAATGGATCGTACGAATGAATTAGAATGGATCGTACGAATGAATTAGAATAGATCGTACGAATGAATTAGAATGGATCGTACGAAGGAATTAGAATGGATCGTACAAATAAATTAGAATGGATATATTCGTGCAAATGAATTAGAATGGATCGTATGAATGTATTAGGATGGATCGTATGAGTGAATTAGAATGGATCATACGCATGAATTAGAATGGATCGTATGAATGAATTAGAATGGATCGTGCGAAAGAATTAGAATGCATTGTATGAATGAATTAGAATGGATCGTATGAATGAATTAGAATGGATCGTGCGAATAAATTCGAATGGATCACATGATCCATTCGAATAGAATGGATCATATGAATGAATTAGAATGGATCGGACGAATGAATAGAATTGATTGTAGGAATGAATTAGAATGGATCGTATGAATGAATTAGAATGGATCGTATGAATGAAATAGAATGGATCGTGCGAATGAATTAGAATGGATCGTACGAATGAATTAGAATGGATCGTACGAATGAATTAGAATGGATCATACGAATGAATTAGAATTGATCATACGAATGAGTAAGAATGGATCGTACGAATGAAATAGAATGGATTGTACGAATGAATTAGAATGGATACATTCATGCGAATGAATTAGAATGGATCGGACGATTGAATTAGAATGGATCGTACAATTCATTCTAATTCATTCGTACGATCCATTCTAATACATTCGTACGATTCATGCTAATTCATTCGCACGTTCCATTCTAATTCATTCGTACGATCCATTCTTATTCATTCATACGATCCATTCTAATTCATTCGCACAATCCATTCTAATTCATTCGTACAATCCATTCTAATTCATTCGTATGATCCATTCTAACTCATTTGGTGGATCCATTCTAATTCATTCGTACGATCCATTCTTATTCATTCTCACGATCCATTCTAATTTATTCTTACGATCCATTCTAATTCATTCGTACGATCTATTCTAATTCATTCGCACGAATGTAACCATTCTAATTCATTCATATGATTCATTCTAATTCATTCGTATGAGCTATTCTAATTCATTCGTACGATCCATTCTAATTCATTCGTACGATACATTGTAATTCATTCATACAATCCATTTAGATTCATTCGCACAAATGTATCCATTCAAATTCATTCGTACGATCCAGTCTAATTTATTCGTACGATCCATTCTAATTCCTTCGTACGATCCATTCTAATTCATTCGTACGATCTATTCTAATTCATTCGTACGATCCATTCTAATTCATTCGTACGATCCATTCTAATTCCTTCGTACGATCCATTCTAATTCATTCGTACGATCCATTCTAATTCATTCGTACAATCTATCATTCGTACGAATGGATACATTCGTGTGAATGAATTAGAATGGATTGTACGAATGAGTAAGAATGGATTGTACAAATGAATTAGAATGGATCGTACGAATGAATTAGAATGGATCGTGTGAAAGAATTAGAATGGATTGTATGAATGAATTAGAATGGATCGTATGAATGAATTAGAATGGATCGTACGAAGGAATTAGAATGGATCGTAGGAATGAATTAGAATGGATTGTTCGAATGAATTAGAATAGATCGTACGAATGAATTAGAATGGATCGCACGAATGAATTAGAATGGATACATTCGTGCAAATAAATTAGAATGGATCGTATGAATATATTAGAATGGATCGTATGAGTGAATTAGAATGGATCGTACGAATGAATTAGAATGGATCGTATGAATGAATTAGAATGGATACATTCGTGTGAATGAATTCGAATGGATCGTATAATTGAATTAGAATAGATTTTGTGAATGAATTAGAACTGATCATACGAATAAATTAGAATGGATACATTCGTGCGAATGAATTAGAATGGATTATATGAATGAATTAGAATGGATCGTATGAATGAACAAGGATGGATACATTCGTGCGAATGAATTCGAATGGATCGTACGAATGAATTAGAATGGATCGTACGAATGAATTAGAATGGATCTTACGGATGAATTAGAATGGATCGTACGAATGAGTTAGAATGGATCGTACGAATGAATTAGAATGGATACATTCGTGCGAATGAATTAGAATGGATCAGACGAATGAATTAGAATGGATCGTACGAATGAATTAGAATCAATCGTACGAATGAATTAGAATGGATCGTACGAATAAATTAGAATGGATACATTCGTCCGAATGAATTAGAATGGATCATACGAATGAGTAAGAATGGATCGTACGAATGAAATAGAATAGATTGTACGAATGAATTAGAATGGATCCTACGAATGAATTAGAATGGATCGTATGAAAGAATTAGAATGGATTGTATGAATGAATTAGAATGGATTGTATGAATGAATTAGTACAGATCGTGCGAATGAATTCGAATGGATCATACGAATTCATTCTAATTCATTCATACAATCCATTCTAATTCTTTCACACGATTCATTCTAATTCATTCGTACGCTCCATTCTTATTCATTAGCACGATCCATGCTAATTCATTCGTTCGATAATTTCTAATTCATTAGCACGATCTATTCTAATTCATTCGTACGATCCATTCTAATTCATTCGCACGATCCATTCTAATTCATTCATAGGATCCATTCTAATTCATTCATATGATTTATTCTAATTCTTTCGCACGAATGTATCCATTCTAATTCATTCGCACGAATGTATCCATTCTAATTCATTCGTACGATCCATTCTAATTCATTCGTACGATCCATTCTAATTCATTCATACGATCTATTCTAATTCATTCATACAATCCATTCTAATTCTTTCACACGATCCATTCTAATTCATTCGTACGAATCCATTCTAATTCATTCGTACAATCCATTCTATTTCATTCGTACGATTCATTCTTACTCATTCGTATGATCCATTCTAATTCATTCGCACGAATGTATCGATTCTAAATCATTCGTACGATCCATTCTAATTTATTCGTACGATCCATTCTAAATCATTCGTACAATCCATTCTATTTCATACGTACGATCAATTCTAATTCATTAGCACGATCCATTCTAATTCATTCGTACGATCCATTCCAATTCATTCGCACGATCCATTCTAATTCATTCGTACAATCCATTCTATTTTATTCGTACGATCCATTCTTACTCATTCGTATGATCCATTCTAATTCATTCGCACGAATGTATCCATTCTAATCCATTCGTATGATCCATTCTAATCCATTCGTACGATCCATTCTAATTCATTCGCATGAATGTAACCATTCTAATTCATTCATTTGATCCATTCTAATTCATTCGTACAATCCATTCTAATTCATTCGTCCGATCCATTCTAATTCATTCGCACGAATGTATCCATTCTAAACCATTCATATGATCCATTCTAATTTATTCGTACGATCCATTCTAATTCATTCGTAAGATCCATTCTAATTCATTCGTACGATCCATTCTAATTCATTCGTACGATCCATTCTAATTCATTCGCACGAATGTATCCATTCTAGTTCATTCGTACGATCCATTCTAATTCATTCGTACGATCCATTCTAATTCGTTCGTACGATCCATTCTAATTCATTCGCACGAATGTATCCATTCTAATTCATTCGTACATATGATCCATTCTAATTCATTCGCACGAATGTATCTATTCTAATTCATTTGTATAATCCATTCTATTTTATTCGTACGATCCATTCTTACTCATTCGTATGATCCATTCTAATTCATTCGCACGAATGTTTCCATTCTAATTCATTCGTACGATCCATTCTAATTCATTCGCACTATCCATTCTAATTTATTCGTACGATCCATTCTAATTCATTCGTATGATCCATTCTAATTTATTCATTCAAATATATCCATTCTAATTCATTCGTACGATCCATTCTAATTCATTCGCACGATCCATTCTAATTCATTCGCACGAATGTATCCATTCTAATTCATTTGCATGATCCATTCTAATTCATTCCTATGATCTATTCTAATTCATTCTTACGATCCATTCTAATTCATTCGCTCGAATGTATCCATTCTAATTCATTCGCACGATCCATTCTAATTCGTTCATATGATCCATTCTAATCCGTTCGTACCATCCATTCTAATTCGTTCGTACGATCCATTCTAATTCATTCGTATGATCCATTCTAATTCATTCCTACGATCTATTCTAATTCATTCGCTCGAATATATCCATTCTAATTCATTCGTTCGATCCATTCTAATTCATTCGCACGATCCATTCTAATTCATTCGTATGATCCATTCTAATCCATTCGTACGATCCATTCTAATTCATTCGTAGGATCCATTCTAATTCATTCGCACGAATGTATCCAATCTAGTTCATTCGTACGATCCATTCTAATTCATTCGTACGATCCATTCTAATTCATTCGCACGATCCATTCTAATTCCTTCGTACGATCCATTCTAATTCATTCGTACGATCCATTCTAATTCATTCGTATGATCCATTCTAATTCATTCGTACGATCCATTCTAATTCATTCGTACAATCTATTCTAATTCATTCGTACGAATAGATACATTCGTGTGAATGAATTAGAATGGATCGTACGAATGAATTTGAATGGATACCTTTGTGCAAATGAATTAGAATGGATCGTATGAATGAATTAGAATGGATCGTATGAGTGGAATAGAACGGATAGTACGAATAGATCGTACGAATGAATTAGAATGGATCGTGTGAAAGAATTAGAATGGATTGTATGAATGAATTAGAATGGATCGTACGAAGGAATTAGAATGGATCGTACGAATGAATTAGAATGGATATATTCGTGCAAATGAATTAGAATGGATCGTATGAATGTATAAGAATGGATCGTATGAGTGAATTAGAATGGATCGTACGAATGAATTAGAATGGATCGTATAAATGAATTAGAATGGATCGTGCGAAAGAATTAGAATGCATTGTATGAATGAATTAGAATGGATCGTGTGAATGAATTAGAATGGATCGTGCAAATGAATTCGAATAGATCGCATGATCCATTCGAATAGAATAGATCGTATGAATAAATTAGAATGGATCGGGCGAATGAATTAGAATGGATTGTAGGAATGAATTAGAATGGATCGTATGAATGAATTAGAATGGATTGTATGAATGAATTAGAATGGATCATGCGAATGAATTAGAATGGGTCGTACGAATGAATTAGAATGGATCGTACGAATGAATTAGAATGGATCATACGAATGAATTAGAATGGATCATACGAATGAGTAAGAATGGATCATACGAATGAAATGGAATGGATTGTATGAATGAATTAGAATGGATACATTCATGCGAATGAATTAGAATGGATCGGACGATTGAATTAGAATGGATCCTACGATTCATTCTAATTCATTCGTACGATCCATTCTAATACATTCGTACGATTCATGCTAATTCATTCGCACGATCCATTCTAATTCATTCGTACGATCCATTCTTATTCATTCATACGATCCATTCTAATTCATTCGCACAATCCATTCTAATTCATTCGTACAATCCATTCTAATTCATTCGTATGATCCATTCTAACTCATTCGGTGGATCCATTCTAATTCATTCGTACGATCCATTCTAATTCATTCCCACGATCCATTCTTATTTATTCGTACGATCCATTCTAATTCATTCTTACGATCTATTCAAATTCATTCGCACGAATGTAACCATTCTAGGTCATTCATACGATTCATTCTAATTCATTCATATGAGCTATTCTAATTCATTCGTACGATCCATTCTAATTCATTCGTACGATTTGTTGTAATTCATTCATACAATCCATTTAGATTCATTCGCACAAATGTATCCATTCAAATTCATTCGTACGATCCAGTCCAATTCATTCGTACGATCCATTCTAATTCCTTCGTACGATCCATTCTAATTCATTCGTACGATCTATTCTAATTTATTCGTACGATCCATTCTAATTCATTCGTACGATCCATTCTAATTCCTTCGTACGATCCATTCTAATTTATTCGTACGATCCATTCTAATTCATTTGTACAATCTATTCTAATTCATTCGTACGAATGGATACATTCGTGTGAATGAATTAGAATGGATCGTACGAATGAGTAAGAATGGATCGTACGAATGAAATAGAATGGATTGCACGAATGAATTAGAATGGATCGTACGAATGAATTAGAATGGATCGTGTGAAAGATTTAGAATGGATCGTATGAATGAATTAGAATGGATCGTACGAACGAATTAGAATGGATCGTACGAAGGAATTAGAATCGATCGTACGAATGAATTAGAATGGATTGTGCGAATGAATTAGAATGGATCGTACGAATGAATTAGAATGGATTGTGCGAATGAATTAGAATGGATCGTACGAATGAATTAGAATGGATCGTGTGAAAGAATTAGAATGGATTGTATGAATGAATTAGAATAGATCGTATGAATGAATTAGAATGGATCGTACGAATGAATTAGAATGGATCGTACGAATGAACTAGAATGGATACATTCATGCGAATGAATTAGAATGGATCGTACGAATGAATTAGAATGGATCGTACGAATGAATTAGAATGGATCTTACGAATGAATTAGAATGGATCGTACGAATGCACGATCCATGCTAATTCATTCGTTCGATCAATTCTAATTCATTAGCACGATCCATTCTAATTCATTCGTACGATCCATTCTAATTCATTCGCACGATCCATTCTAATTCATTCGTACGATCCATTCTAATTCTTTCACACGATCCATTCTAATTCATTCGTACGATCCATTCTAATTCATTCGTACGATCTATTCTAATTCATTCGTATGATCCATTCTAATTCATTCGTACGATCCATTCTAATTCCTTCGTACGATCCATTCTAATTCATTCATACAATCTATTCTAATTCATTCATACAATCCATTCTTATTCTTTCACACGATCCATTCTAATTCATTCGTACGATCCATTCTAATTTATTCGCACAATCCATTCTAATGCATTCGCACGAATGTATCCATTCTAAATCATTCGTACAATCCATTCTATTTCATTCGTACGATCCATTCTTACTCATTGTACGAATGAATTAGAATGGATCCTACGAATGAATTAGAATGGATCGTGTGAAAGAATTAGAATGGATTGTATGAATGAATTAGAATAGATCGTATGAATGAATTAGAATGGATCGTACGAATGAATTAGAATGGATACATTCGTGCGAATGAATTAGAATTGATCGTATGAATGAATTAGAATGGATCATGCGAATGAATTTGAATGGATCGTACGTATGAATTAGAATGGATCGTACGAATAAACTAGAATGGATACATTCGTGCGAATGAATTAGAATGGATCGTACGAATGAATTAGAATGGATCGTACGAATGAATTAGAATGGATCTTACGAATGAATTAGAATGGATCGTACGAAAGAATTAGAATGGATCGTACGAATGAATTAGAATGGATACATTCGTACGAATGAATTAGAATGGATCATACGAATGAATTAGAATGGATCGTACGGAATGAATTAGAATGGATATATTTGAACGAATAAATTAGAATTGATCATACGAATGAATTAGAATGGATCGTACGAATGAATTAGAATGGATAGTGCGAATGAATTAGAATCGATCGTACGAATGAATTAGAATGGATCGTACGAATGAATTAGAATGGATCATACGAATGAGTAAGAATGGATCGTACAAATGAAATAGAATGGATGGTACGAATGAATTAGAATGGATCCTACGAATGAATTAGAATAGATCGTGTGAAAGAATTAGAGTGGATTGTATGAATGAATTAGAATGAATTCGTACGATCCATTCGAATTCATTCGCACGATCCATTCTAATTCATTCATACGATCCATTCTAATTCATTCATACAATCCATTCTAATTCACTCATATGATCTATTTTATTTCATTCGTGCGATCCATTCTTACTCATTTGTATGATCCATTCTAATTCATTCGGACGAATGTATCCATTTTAATTTATTCGTACGATCCATTCTAATTCATTCGTACGATCCATTCTAATTCATTCGTACGATCCATTCTAATTCATTCGTCCGATCCATTCTAATTCATTCGCATGAATGTATCCATTCTAATTCATTCGTACGATCTATTCTAATTCATTCATACGATCCCTTCTAATTCATTCGTAAGATCCATTCTAATTCATTCGTACGATCCATTCTAATTCATTCGTACGATCCATTCTAATTCATTCGCATGAATGTATCCATTCTAGTTCATTCGTACGATCCATTCTAATTCATTCGTACGATCCATTCTAATTCATTCGCACGATCCATTCTAATTCATTCGTACGATCCATTCTAATTCATTCGTCCGATCCATTTTAATTCATTCACACGAATGTATCCATTCTAATTTATTCGTACGATCTATTCTAATTCTTTCACACGATCCATTCTAATTCATTCATACGATCCATTCTAATTCATTCGCATGATCCATTCTAATTCATTCGTACGATCCATTCTAATTCATTCATACGATCCATTCTAATTCATTCGCACAAATGTATCCATTCTAATTTATTCGTACGATCCATTCTAATTCATTCGCACGATCTATTCTAATTCATTCGTACGATCCATTCTAATTCATTCGTACGATCCATTCTAATTCATTTGTATGATCCATTCTAATTAATTCGTATGATCCATTTTAATTCATTCGTACGATCCATTCTAATTCATTCATATAATCCATTCTAATTCATTCGCACGAATGTATCCATTCTAATTAATTCGTACGATCCATTCTAATTCATTCGTATGATCTATTCTTATTCATTCGCACGATCCAGTCTAATTGATTCGCACGATCCAGTCTAATTCATTCGCACGAATGTATCCATTCTAATTCATTCGTACGATCCATTTTAATTCATTAATATGATCCATTCTAATTCATTCGTACGATCCATTCTAATTCATATGCACAAAGGTATCCATTCTAATTCATTCGTACGATCCATTCTAATTCATTCGTACGATCCATTCTAATTCTTTCACACGATCCATTCTAATTCATTCGTACGATCCATTCTAATTCATTCGCACGATCCATTCTAATTCATTCATACGATCCATTCTAATTCATTCATACGATCCATTCTAATTCTTTCATACGATCCATTCTAATTCATTCGCACAAATGTATCCATTCTAATTCATTCGTACGATCCATTATAATTCATTCGTACGATCCATTCTATTTCATTCGTACGATCCATTCTAATTCTTTCACACGATCTATTCTATTCCATTCTAATTCATTCATACGAATCCATTCTAATTCATTCATACAATCTATTCTATTTCATTCGTACGATCCATTCTTACTCATTCGTATGATCCGTTCTAATTCATTCGGACGAATGTATCCATTCTAATTTATTCGTACGATCCATTCTAATTCATTCGCATGAATGTAACCATTCTAATTCATTCATTTGATCCATTCTATTTCATTCGTACGATCCATTCTAATTCATTCGTCCGATCCATTCTAATTCATTCACACGAATGTATCCATTCTAATTCATTCGTACGATCCATTCTAATTCATTCGCGCGATCCATTCTAATCCATTCGTACGATCCTTTCTAATTCATTCGTACGATCCATTCTAATTCATTCGCTCGAATGTAGCCATTCTAAACCATTCGTATGATCCATTCTAATCTATTCGTACGATCCATTCTAATTCATTCGCATGAATGTAACCATTCTAATTCATTCATTTGATCCATTCTAATTCATTCGTACGATCCATTCTAATTCATTCGTCCGATCCATTCTAATTCATTCGCACGAATGTATCCATTCTAATTCATTCGCACGATCCATTCTAATTCATTCGTACGATCCATTCTAATTCATTCGTATAATCAATTCTAATTCATTCGTAGGATCCATTCTAATTCATTCGTACAATCTATTCTATTTCATTCGTACGATCCATTCTTACTCATTCGTATGATCCAATCTAATTCATTCGGACGAATGTATCCATTCTAATTTATTCGTACGATCCATTCTAATTCATTCCTACGATCCATTCTTACTCATTCGTACGATCCATTCTAATTCCTTCGTACGATCTTCGTACGATCCATTCTAATTCATTCGCACGATCCATTCTAATTCTTTCATACAATCCATTCTAATTCTTTCGTGCGAATGAATTAGAATGGATACCTTTGTGCATATGAATTAGAATAGATCGTACGAATGAATTAGAATGGATCATATTAATGAATTAGAATGGATCGTACGAATGAATTAGAATGGATACATTAGTGCGAATGAATTAGAATGGATCGTGCGAATCAATTAGACTGGATCGTGCGAATGAATAAGAATAGATCATACGAATGAATTAGAATGGATCGTACGAATTAATTAGAATGGATACATTCATGCGAATGAATTATAATGGATTGTATGAATGAATTAGAATGGATCGTACGAATGAATTAGAATGGATCATACGAATTAATTAGAATGGATCGTACGAACGAATTAGAATGGATCGTACGAATGAATTAGAATGGATCGTGCGAATGAATTAGAATGGATACATTTGTGCGAATGAATTAGAATGGATCGTTTGAATGAATTAGAATGGATCGTATGAATGAATTAGAATGGATCGTGCGAATGAATTAGAATGGATCGTACGAATGAATTAGAATGGATCGTGTGAAAGAATTAGAATGGATCGTACGAATGAATTAGAATGGATCGTGCGAATGAATTAGAATGGATCGTATGAATGAATTAGAATAGATTTTGTGAATGAATTAGAACTGATCGTACGAATGAATTAGAATGGATCGTACGAATGAATTAGAATGGATACATTTGTGCGAATGAATTAGAATGGATCGTACGAATGAATTAGAATGGATCATACGAATTAATTAGAAAGGACCATACGAATGAATTAGAATGGATCATACGAATGAATTAGAATGGATCGTACGAATCAACTAGAATGGATCGTACGAATGAACTAGAATGGATACATTCGTGCGAATGAATTAGAATGGATCGTACGAATGAATTAGAATGGATCGTACGATTCATTCTAATTCATTCGTACGATCCATTCTAATACATTCGTACGATTCATGCTAATTCATTCGCACGATCCATTAGAATGGATCGTGTGAAAGAATTAGAATGGATTGTATGAATGAATTAGAATGAATTCGTACGATCCATTCGAATTCATTCGCACGATCCATTCTAATTCATTCATACGATCCATTCTAATTCATTCATACAATCCATTCTAATTCTTTCACACGAGCCATTCTAATTCATTCGTAGGATCCATTCTAATTCATTCGTACAATCTATTCTATTTCATTCGTACGATCCATTCTTACTCATTCGTATGATCCATTGTAATTCATTCGGACGAATGTATCCATTCTAATTTATTCGTACGATCCATTCTAATTCATTCGTACGATCCATTCTAATTCATTCGTACGATCCATTCTTACTCATTCGTATGATCCATTCTAATTCATTCGTACGATCCATTTAATTCATTCGTATGATCCATTCTAATTCATTCGCACAATCTATTCTAATTCATTCGTACGAATGAATTAGAATAGATCGTGTGAAAGAATTAGAATGGATTGTATGAATGAATTAGAATGGATCGTACGAATAAATTAGAATGGATCGTACGAAGGAATTAGAATGGATCGTACGAATGAATTAGAATGGATCGTACGAATGAATTAGAATAGATCGTACGAATGAATTTGAATGGATTGTACGAAGGAATTAGAATGGATCGTACGAATGAATTAGAACGGATCGTATGAATGAATTAGAATGGATACATTCGTGTGAATGAATTAGAATGGATCGTATGAATGAATTAGAATAGATTTTGTGAATGAATTAGAACTGATCGTACGAATGAATTAGAATGGATACATTCGTGCGAATGAATTAGAATGGATTGTATGAATGAATTAGAATGGATCCTATGAATGAATTAGAATGGATCATACGAATGAATTAGAATGGATACATTCGTGCGAATGAATTAGAATTGATCGTACGAATGAATTAGAATGGATCGTGCGACTGAATTAGAATGGATCGTACGAATGAATTAGAATGCATACATTCGTGCAAATGAATTAGAATGGATACATTCGTGCAAAAGAATTAGAATAGATCGTATGAATGAATTAGAATGGATCCTATGAATGAATTAGAATAGATCGTACGAATGAATTAGAATGGATCGTACGAATGAATTAGAATGGATACATTCGTGCGAATGAATTAGAATGGATTCGTACGAATGAATTGGAATGGATCTTACGAATGAATTAGAATGGATCATACGAATGAAATAGAATGGATCGTACGAATGAATTAGAATGGATACATTCGTGCGAATGAATTAGAATGGATCGGACGAATAAATTAGAATGGATCGTACGAATGAATTAGAATGGATCGAACGAATGAATTAGAATGGATCCTATGAATAAATTAGAATGGATACATTCGTGCGAATGAATTAGAATGGATCGTACGAATGAATTAGAATGGATCTTACGAATGAATTAGAATGGATCGTACGAATGAATTAGAATGGATCGTACGAATGAATTAGAATGGATACATTTGTACGAATCAGTTAGAATGGATCGGACGAATGAATTAGAATGGATCGTACGAATGATTTAGAATGGATCGTACGAATGAATTAGAATGGATCGTACGAATAAATTAGAATGGATACATTCGTCCGAATAAATTAGAATGGACCATACGAATGAGTAAGAATGGATCGTACGAATGTATTAGAATAGATTGTACGAATGAATTAGAATGGATTAGACGAATGAATTAGTATGGATCGTGTAAAAGAATTAGAATGGGTTGTATGAATGAATTAGAATGGATCGTATGAATGAATTAGAATGGATCGTGCGAATGAATTCGAATGGATCGTACGAATTCATTCTAATTCATTCATACAATCCATTCTAATTCTTTCACACGATCTATTCTAATTCATTCGTAGGATCCATTCTAATTAATTCGTACAATCTATTCTATTTCATTCGTACGATCCATTCTTACTCATTCGTATGATCCATTCTAATTCATTCGCACGAATGTATCCATTCTAGTTCATTCGTACGATCCATTCTAGTTCATTCGTATGATCCATTCTAATTCATTCGTATGATCCATTCTAATTCATTCATATGATCCATTCTAATTAATTCGTATGATCCATTCTAATTCATTCGTACGATCCATTCTAATTCATTCGTACGATCTATTCTTACTCATTCGTATGATCCATTCTAATTCATTCGTACGATCCATTCTAATTCATTCGTACGATCCATTCTTACTCATTCGTATGATCCATTCTAATTCATTCGGACGAATGTATCCATTCTAATTTATTCGTACGATCCATTCTAATTCATTCTTACGATCCATTCTAATTCATTCGTACGATCCATTCTTACTCATTCGTATGATCCATTCTAATTCAATCGAATGAACTGGAATGGATCGAATGAATTAGAATGGATCATATTAATGAATTAGAATGGATCGTACGAATGAATTAGAATGGATACATTCGTGCGAATAAATTAGAATGGATTGTATGAATGAATTAGAATGGATCATACGAATGAATTAGAATGGATCGTACGAATGAATTAGAATAGATTGCGCGAATGAATTAGAATAGATCGTACGAATGAATTAGAATGGATCGTACGAAGGAATTAGAATGGATCGTATGAATAAATTAGAATGGATCGTACGAAGGAATCAGAATGGATCGTACGAAGGAATTAGAATGGATCGTACGATTGAATTAGAATGGATTATACGAATGAGTAAGAATGGATCGTATGAATGAATTAAATTGGATCGTACGATCCATTCTAATTCATTAGCATGGATCGTGCTATTGAATTAGAATGGAATATACGAATGAATTAGAATGGATCGTAGAATGGATCGTACGAATGAATTAGAATAGATCATAGGAATGAATTAGAATGGATCGTGCAAATGAATTAGAATGGATACATTCGTGCGAATAAATTAGAATGGATTGTATGAATGAATTAGAATGGATCATACGAATGAATTAGAATGGATCGTACGAATGAATTAGAATAGATTGCGCGAATGAATTAGAATGGATCGTGCGAATGAAATAGAATGGATACAAATGAATTAGAATGGATCATACGAATGAGTTAGAATGACGATCCATTCTTACTCATTCGTATGATCCATTCTATTTCATTCCCACGAATGTAACCATTCTAATTCATTCGTACGATCCATTCTAATTCATTCATAGGATCCATTCTAATTCATTCATACAATCCATTCTAATTCATTCGCACGAATGTATCCATTCTAATTCATTCGTACGATCAGGTCTAATTCATTCACAAAATCTATTCTAATTCATTCATACGATCCATTCTAATTCATTCACACGAATGTATGCATTCTAATTCATTCATACGATCTATTTTAATTCATTCGTACGATCCATTGTAATTCACTCATACGATCCATTCTAATACATTCATACGATCCATTCTAATTCATTTGCACGAATATATCCATTCTAATTCATTCGTACGATCCATTCTAATTCCTTCGTACGATCCATTCTAATTCATTCGTATGATCTATTCTAATTCATTCGTACGATCCATTCTAATTCATTCGTACGATCCATTCTAATTCCTTCGTACGATCCATTCTAATTCATTCGTACGATCCATTCTAATTCATTCGTACGATCCATTCTAATTCATTCGTACAATCTATTCTAATTCATTCGTACGAATGGATACATTCATGTCAATGAATTAGAATTGATCGTACGAATGAGTAAGAATGGATCATACGAATGAAATAGAATGGATTGCACGAATGAATTAGAATGGATCGTACGAATGAATTAGAATGGATCGTGTGAAAGAATTAGAATGGATTGTATGAATGAATTAGAATGGATCGTACGAATGAATTAGAATGGATCGTACGAAGGAATTAGAATGGTCGTACGAATGAATTAGAATGGATCATACGATTGAATTAGAATAGATCGTACGAATGAATTAGAATGGATCGTACGAAGGAATTAGAATGGATCGTACGAATGAATTAGAATGGATCGTATGAATGAATTAGAATGGATACATTCGTGTGAATGAATTAGAACGGATCGTATGAATGAATTAGAATAGATTTTGTGAATGAATTAGAACTGATCGTACGAATGAATTAGAATGGATACATTCGTGCAAATGAATTAGAATAGATTGTATGAATGAATTAGAATGGATCCTATGAATGAATTAGAATGGATCGTACGAATGAATTAGAGTGGATCGTACGAATGAATTAGAATGGATATATTCGTGCAAATGAATTAGAATGGATCGTACGAATGAATTAGAATGGATTGTATGAATGAATTAGAATGGATACATTCGTGCGAATGAATTAGAATGGATCATACGAATGAATTAGAATAGATCGTACGAAGAAATTAGTATGGATCGTATGAATGAATTAGAATGGATAGTGCGAATGAATTAGAATGGATCGTACCAATGGATTAGAATGGATCCTATGAATGGATTAGAATGGATACCTTTGTGCATATGAATTAGAATGGATCGTACGAATGAATTACAATGGATCATATTAATGAATTAGAATGGATCGTACGAATGAATTAGAATGGATACATTTGTGCGAATGAATTAGAATGGATTGTACGAATGAATTAGAATGGATTGTGCGAATGAATTAGAATAGATCGTACGAAGGAATTAGAATGGATCGTACGAATGAATTAGAATGGATCGTACGAATGAATTAGAATAGATCGTACGAATGAATTAGATTGGATCGTACAAAGGAATTAGAATGGATCGTACGAATGAATTAGAATGGATCGTATGAATGAACTAGAATGGATATATTCGTGCGAATGAATTAGAATGGATCGTACGAATGAATTAGAATGGATCGTACGAATGATTTAGAATGTCTAATTCATTCGCGCAATCTATTTTTATTCATTCGTACGATCCATTCTAATTCATTCGTACGATCCATTCTAATTCATTCGCACGAATGTATCCATTCTAATTTATTCGTACGATCCATTCTAATTCATTCACACAATCTATTCTAATTCATTCATACGATCCATTCTAATTCATTCGAACGAATGTTTCCATTCGTGCGAATGAATTAGAATGGATCGTATGAATGAATTAGAATAGATTGTGCGAATGAATTAGAATGGATCGTACGAATGAATTAGAATGGATACATTCGTGCGAATAAATTAGAATGGATTGTATGAATGAATTAGAATGGATCGTACGAATGAATTAGAATGGATCATAAGAATGAATTAGAATGGATCCTACGAATGAATTAGAATAGATTGCGCGAATGAATTAGAATGGATCGTGCGAATGAAATAGAATGGATACAAATGAATTAGAATGGATCATACGAATGAATTAGAATGACGATCCATTCTTACTCATTCGTATGATCCATTCTAATTTATTCGCACAAATGTATCCATTCTAATTCATTCGTACGTCTAATTCATTCGTACGGTCCATTCTAATTCATTCGTACAACCCATTCTATTTCATTCGTATGATCCATTCTTACTCATTCGTATGATCCATTATGGATACATTCGTGCGAATGAATTAGAATGGATCATACGAATGAGTAAGAATGGATCGTACGAATGAAATAGAATGGATTGTGCGAATGAATTAGAATGGATCATACGAATGAATTAGAATGGATCGTGTGAAAGAATTAGAATGGATTGTATGAATGAATTAGAATAGATCGTATGAATGAATTAGAATGGATCGTACGAATGAATTAGAATGGATCGTACGAATAAATTAGAATGGATCGTACGAATGAATTAGAATGGATACATTTGTGCGAATGAATTAGAATGGATACATTCGTGCGAAAGAATTAGAATAGATCGTATGAATGAATTAGAATGGATCCTATGAATGAATTAGAATAGATCGTACGAATGAATTAGAATGGATCGTACGAATGAATTAGAATGGATACATTCGTGCGAATGAATTAGAATGGATTCGTACGAATGAATTAGAATGGATCGTACGAATAAATTAGAATGGATCTTACGAATGAATTAGAATGGATCGTACGAATTAATTAGAATGGATCGTACGAATGAATTAGAATTGATACATTCGTGCGAATGAATTAGAATTGATCGGACGAATGAATTAGAATGGATCGTACGAATGAATTAGAATGGATCGTACGAATGAATTAGAATGGATCGTACGAATAAATTAGAATGGATATATTCGTGCGAATGAATTAGAATGGATCGTACGAATGAATTAGAATGGATCGTACGAATGAATTAGAATGGATACATTCGTGCGAATGAATTAGAATGGATCGGACGAATGAATTAGAATGGATCGTACGAATGAATTAGAATGGATCGTACGAATAAATTAGAATGGATACATTCGTCCGAATGAATTAGAATGGATCATACGAATGAGTAAGAATGGATCGTACGAATGTATTAGAATAGATTGTACGAATGAATTAGAATGGATTAGACGAATGAATTAGAATGGATCGTGTGAAAGAATTAGAATGGATTGTATGAATGAATTAGAATGGATCGTATGAATGAATTAGAATGGATCGTGCGAATGAATTTGAATGGATCGTACGAATTTATTCTAATTCATTCATACAATCCATTCTAATTCTTTCACACGATCTATTCTATTTCATTCGTACGATCCATTCTTACTCATTCCTATGATCCATTCTAATTCATTCGTACGATCCATTCTAATTCATTTGTACGATCCATTCTAATTCATTCGTACAATCTATTCTATTTCATTCGTACGATCCATTCTTACTCATTCGTATGATCCATTCTAATTCATTCGGACGAATGTTTTTTTTTTTAATAAAAGCTACGGGGATTTTATTGGGGACCCCGCCCCTAAAACGATGCAAACCATTACAGCTCTGGCCTTTTATATATAAGGCATCAGAGAGAGAAGTAAACAAAAGAAAACAAAACCAAGCATTAACACCCCTCACAACCACAAGCACAATCCTCAGATTTCCCTTTCATATTCCCTACCGGCATTGTTATGCTCTATAGCAATCTTCAGATTTTCCTTGAAGGCTACTGAATAGAGAGAAGTAATAGTATTGCTGTGAAGTCCCATTTTAGACAAAATGTCAGCTGGTTGGTTCCCTTCACGCCATATATGTGTAATCTGCACTTTTGTAAGCTTGTTCATTTGATGTATCCATTCTCATTTATTCGTACGATCCATTCTAATTCATTCGTACGATCCATTCTAATTCTTTCGTACGATCCATTCTAATTCATTCGTACGATCCATTCTAATTCATTCATACGATCCATTCTAATTCATTCATACGATCCATTGTAATTCATTTGCACAAATGTATCCATTCTTATTCATTCGTACGAAGGAATTAGAATGGATCGTACGAATGAATTAGAATGGATCGTACGAATGAATTAGAATGGATCTTACGAATGAATTAGAATGGATCGTACGAATGAATTAGAAAGGATCGTACAAATGAATTAGAATGGATATATTCGTGCAAATGAATTAGAATGGATCATACGAATGAGTAAGAATGAATAAGAATGGATCGTACGAATGAATTAGAAAGGATCGTACGAATGAACTAGAATAGAATGGATCGTACGAATGAATTAGAATGGATCATACGAATGAGTAAGAATGGATCATACGAATAAATTAGAATGGAATAGAATAGATTGTACGAATGAATTAGAATGGATTCGTACGAATGAATTAGAATGGATACATTCGTGCGAATGAATTAGAATGGATCGTACCAATGAGTAAGAATGGATCGTACGAATGAATTAGAATGGATCGTGTGAAAGAATTAGAATGGATTGTATGAATGTATTAGAATGAATTCGTTCGATCAATTCTAATTCATTAGCACGATCTATACTTATTCATTCGCACGATCCAGTCTAATTGATTCGCACGATCCATTCTAATTCATTCGCACGAATGTATCCATTCTAATTCATTCGTAGTATCCATTCTAATTCATTAATATGATCCATTCTAATTCATTCGTACGATCCATTCTAATTCATATGCACAAAGGTATCCATTCTAATTCATTCGCACGAAAGAATTAGAATGGATTGTATGAAAGAATAGATCGTATGAATGAATTAGAATGGATCGTACGGAATGAATTAGAATGGATTGTATGAATGAATTAGAATGGATCGTACGAATGAGTAAGAATGGATAGTACGAATGAATTAGAATGGATCGTACGAATGAATTAGAATGGATCGTACGAATTAATTAGAATGGATCATACGAATGAAATAGAATGGATCGTACGAAGGAATTAGAATGGATCGTACGAAGGAATTAGAATGGATCGTACGAATGAATTAGAATGGATATATTCGTGCAAATGAATAAGAATGGATCGTATGAATGAATTAGAATGGATCGTATGAGTGAATTAGAACGGATAGTATGAATGAAGTAGAATGGATCGTATGAATGAATTAGAATGGATACATTCGTGCGAATGAATTAGAATGGATCGTATGAATGAATTAGAATGGATCGTGTGAATGAATTAGAATGGATCGTACGAATGGATTAGAATGGATCGTACGAATGAACTAGAATGGATACATTCGTGCGAATGAATTAGAATGGATCGTACGAATGAATTAGAATGGATACATTCGTGCGAATGAATTAGAATGGATCGGACAAATGAATTAGAATGGATCGTACGAATGAATTCGAATGGATCAAATGTATGAATTAGAATGGATCGTACGAATGAATTAGAATGGATACATTCGTCCAAATGAATTAGAATGGATCGTACAAATGAATTAGAATGGATCGTACGAATGAATTAGAATGGATCGTACGAATGAATTAGAATGGATATATTCGTACGAATGAATTAGAATGGATCGTACGAATGAATTAGAATGGATCGTACGGAATGAATTAGAATGGATATATTTGAACGAATAAATTAGAATGGATCATACGAATGAATTAGAATGGATCGTACGAATGAATTAGAATGGATAGTGCGAATGAATTAGAATCGATCGTACGAATGAATTAGAATGGATCGTTTGAATGAATTAGAATGGATCATACGAATGAATTAGAATGGATCCTACGAATGAATTAGAATGGATCGTGTGAAACATTTAGAATGGATTGTATGAATGAATTAGAATGGATCGTATGAATGAATTAGAATGGATCGTACGAATGGATTAGAATAGATCGTACGAATGAATTAGAATGGATCGTACGAATGAACTAGAATGGATACATTCGTGCGAATGAATTAGAATGGATCGTACGAATGAATTAGAATGGATCTTACGAATGAATTAGAATGGATCGTACAAATGAATTAGAATGGATCGTACGAATGAAATAGAATAGATCGTACGAATGAATTAGAATGGATCCTACGAAGGAATTAGAATGGATCGTACGAATGAATTAGAATGGATCGTATGAATGAATTAGAATGGATACATTCGTGCGAATGAATTAGAATGGATTGTACGATTGAATTAGAATGGATCGTACGAATGAATTAGAATGGATCGTGTGAAAGAATTAGAATGGATTGTATGATTGAATTAGAATGGATCATATAAATGAATTAGAATGGATACATTCGTGCGAATGAATTAGAATGGATCGTACGAATGAATTAGAATGGATCGTACGAATGAATTAGAATGGATCGTATGAATGAATTAGAATGGTTACATTCATGCGAATGAATTAGAATGGATCGTACGAATGGATTAGAATGGATACATTCGAGCGAATGAATTAGAATGGATCGTACGAATGAATTAGAATGGATCGTACGAATGGATTAGAATGGATCCTACGAATGGATTAGAATGGATACCTTTGTGCATATGAATTAGAATGGATCGTACGAATGAATTTGAATGGATCATATGAATGAATTAGAATGGATCGTGTGAAAGAATTAGAATGGATTGTATGAATGAATTAGAATAGATCGTATGAATGAATTAAAATGGATCGTACGAATGAATTAGAATGGATCGTAAGAATGAATTAGAATGGATCGTACGAATGAATTAGAATGGATCGTGCGAATGAATTAGAATGGATCGTACTAATGAATTAGAATGGATACATTTGTGCGAATGAATTAGAATGGATCATACGAATGAATTAGAATGGATCGTATGAATGAATTAGAATGGATCGTGCGAATGAATTAGAATGGATCGTGCGAATGAATTAGAATGGATCGTACGAATGAATTAGAATGGATCGTGTGAAAGAATTAGAATGGATCGTACGAATGAATTAGAATGGATCGTGCGAATGAATTAGAATGGATCGTACAAATGAATTAGAATGGATACATTTGTGCGAATGAATTAGAATGGATCGTACGAATGAATTAGAATGGATCGTGTGAATGAATTAGAATGGATCATGCGAATGACTTAGAATGGATCGTACGAATGAATTAGAATGGATCGTACGAATGAACTAGAATGGATACATTCGTGCGAATGAATTAGAATGGATCGTACGAATGAATTAGAATGGATCGTACGAATGAATTAGAATGGATCATACGAATGGATTAGAATGGATCATCCGAATGAATTAGAATGGATCGTGCGAATGAATTAGAATGGATCGAACGAATGAATTAGAATGGATATATTCGAGCGAATGAATTAGAATAGATCGTAGGAATGAATTAGAATGGATCATACGAATGAATTACAATGGATTGTACGAATGAATTAGAATGGATTGTACGAATGAATTAGAATGGATCGTGTGAATGTATTAGAATAGATACATTCATGCGAATGAATTAGAATGGATCGTACGAATGGATTAGAATGGATCGTACGAATGAATTAGAATGGATACATTTGTGCGAATGGATTAGAATGGATCGTACGAATGAATTAGAATGGATCGTATGAATGAATTAGAATGGATACATTCGTGCGAATGAATTAGAATGCATCGGACGAATGAATTAGAATGGATCGTACGAATGAATTAGAATGGATCAAATGAATGAATTAGAATGGTTACATTCATGCGAAAGAATTAGAATGGATCGTACGAATGGATTAGAATGGATCGTACGAATGGATTAGAATGGATACATTTGAGCGAATGAATTAGAATGGATCGTACGATTGAATTAGAATGGATCGTACGAATGGATTAGAATGGATCCTACGAATGGATTAGAATGGATACCTTTGTGCATATGAATTAGAATGGATCGTACGAATGAATTTGAATGGATCATATGAATGAATTAGAATGGATCGTGTGAAAGAATTAGAATGGATTGTATGAATGAATTAGAATAGATCGTATGAATGAATTAAAATGGATCGTACGAATGCATTAGAATGGATCGAAAGAATGAATTAGAATGGATCGTATGAATGAATTAGAATGGATCGTGCGAATGAATTAGAATGGATCGTACGAATGAATTAGAATGGATACATTTGTGCGAATGAATTAGAATGGATCGTACGAATGAATTAGAATGGATCGTATGAATGAATTAGAATGGATCATACGAATGAATTAGAATGGATCGTGCGAATGAATTAGAATGGATCATTTGAATGAATTAGAATGGATCGTGTGAAAGAATTAGAATGGATCGTACGAATGAATTAGAATGGATCGTGCGAATGAATTAGAATGGATCGTACGAATGAATTAGAATGGATACATTTGTGCGAATGAATTAGATTGGATCGTACGAATGAATTAGAATGGATCATATGAATGAATTAGAATGGATCGTATGAATGAATTAGAATGGATCATGCGAATGAATTAGAATGGATCGTACGAATGAATTAGAATGGATCGTACGAATGAACTAGAATGGATACATTCGTGCGAATGAATTAGAATGGATCGTACGAATGAATTAGAATGGATCGTACGAATGAATTAGAATGGATCATACGAATGGATTAGAATGGATCATACGAATGAATTAGAATGGATCGTGCGAATGAATTAGAATGGATCGAACGAATGAATTAGAATGGATATATTCGAGCGAATGAATTAGAATAGATCATAGGAATGAATTAGAATGGATCATACGAATGAATTACAATGGATTGTACGAATGAATTAGAATGGATCATACGAATGAATTAGAATGGATCGTGTGAATGTATTAGAATAGATACATTCATGTGAATGAATTAGAATGGATCGTATGAATGGATTAGAATGGATAGTACAAATGAATTAGAATAGATACATTTGTGCGAATGGATTAGAATGGATCGTACGAATGAATTAGAATGGATCGTATGAATGAATTAGAATGGATACATTCGTGCGAATGAATTAGAATGGATCGGACGAATGAATTAGAATGGATCGTACAAATGAATTAGAATGGATCAAATGAATGAATAAGAATGGTTACATTCATGCGAAAAAATTAGAATGGATCGTACGAATGGATTAGAATGGATCGTACGAATGGATTAGAATGGTTACATTCGAGCGAATGAATTAGAATGGATCGTACGAATGAATTAGAATGGATCGTACGAATGGATTAGAATGGATCCTACGAATGGATTAGAATGGATACCTTTGTGCATATAAATTAGAATGGATCGTACGAATGAATTATAATGGATCATATTAATGAATAAAAATGGATCGTACGAATGAATTAGAATGGATCGTACGAATGAATTTGAATGGATCATACGAATGAATTAGAATGGATCGTACGAAGGAATTAGAATGGATCGTACGAATGAATTAGAATGGATCGTATGAATGAATTAGAATAGATCGTACGAATGAATTAGAATAGATCGTATGAAGGAATTAGAATGGATCGTACGAATGAATTAGAATGGATATATTCGTGCAAATGAATTAGAATGGATCGTATGAAAGAATTAGAATGCATTGTATGAATGAATTAGAATGGATCGTATGAATGAATTAGAATGGACCGTGCGAATGAATTCGAATGGATCGCATGATCCATTCGAATAGAATGGATCGTATGAATGAATTAGAATGGATCATATGAATGAATTAGAATGGATTGTAGGAATGAATTAGAATGGATTAGAATGGATTGTAGGAATGAATTAGAATGGATTGTAGGAATGAATTAGAATGGATCGTATGAATGAATTAGAATGGATCGTATGAATGAATTAGAATGGATCGTGCGAATGAATTAGAATGGATCGTACGAATGAATTAGAATTTATCGTACGAATGAATTAGAATGGATCGTACGAATGGATTAGAATGGATCGTACGAATGAATTAGAATGGATCGTACGAATGAATTAGAATGGATCGTACGAATGGATTAGAATGGATTGTACGAATGGATTAGAATGGATACATTCGAGCGAATGAATTAGAATGGATCGTACGATTGAATTAGAATGGATCGTAGGAATGTATTGTAGGAATGAATTAGAATGGATTGTAGGAATGGATTATAGGAATGAATTAGAATGGATCGTGCGAATGAATTAGAATGGATCGTACGAATGAATTAGAATGGATCGTACGAATGGATTAGAATGGATCGTACGAATGGATTAGAATGGATACATTCGAGCAAATGAGTTAGAATGGATCGTACGAATGAATTAGAATGGATCGGACGAATGAATTAGAATGGATCGTACGAATGAATTAGAATGGATCAAATGAATGAATTAGAATGGTTACATTCATGCGAATGAATTAGAATAGATCGTACGAATGAAATAGAATGGATTGTGCGAATGAATTAGAATGGACCGTACGAAAGAATTAGACGTACGAATGAATTAGAATGGATACATTCGTGCTAATAAATTAGAATGGATCATACGAATGAGTAAAAATGGATCGTCATTCTAATTCATTCGTATGATCCATTCTAATTCATTTGTATCCATTCTATTTCATTCGCACGATCCATTCTAATTCATTCGCGCAATCTATTCTAATTCATTCGTACGATCCATTCTAATTCATTCGTACGATCCATTCTAATTCATTCATACAATCCATTCTAATTTATTCGCACGAATGTATCCATTCTAATTCATTCGTACGATCCATTCTAATTCATTCGCACAATCTATTCTAATTCATTCATACGATTCATTCTAATTCATTCGCACGAATGTATCCATTCTAATTCATTCATACGATCCATTCTACTTCATTCGTACTATCGGTTCTAATTCACTCATACGATCCATTCTAATTCATTCATACGATCTATTCTAATTCATTTGCATGAATATATCCATTCTAATTCATTCGTACGATCCATTCTAATTCCTTCGTACGATCTATTCTAATTCCTTCGTACGATCCATTCTATTTCATTCGTATGATCCATTCTAATTCCTTCGTACGATCCATTCTAATTCCTTTGTATCCATTCTAATTCACTCATACGATCCATTCTAATTCCTTCGTACGAAGGAATTAGAATGGATCGTACGAAGGAATTAGAATGGATCGTACGAATGAATTAGAATGGATATATTCGTGCAAATGAATTAGAATGGATCGTATGAATGAATTAGAATGGATCATTTGAGTGAATTAGAACGGATAGTACGAATGAAGTAGAATGGATCGTATGAATGAATTAGAATGGATACATTCGTGCGAATGAATTAGAATGGATCGTATGAATGAATTAGAAAAGATTGTGCGAATGAATTAGAATGGATCGTACGAATGAATTAGAATGGATACATTCATGCGAATAAATTAGAATGGATTGTATGAATGAATTAGAATAGATCGTACGAATGAATTAGAATAGATTGCGTGAATGAATTAGAATGGATCGTGCGAATAAAATAGAATGGATACAAATGAATTAGAATGGATCATACGAATGAATTAGAATGATGATCCATTCTTACTCATTCGTATGATCCATTCTAATTTATTCGCATGAATGTATCCATTCTAATTCATTCGTACGTCTAATTCTTTCGTACGGTCCATTCTAATTCATTCGCACAATCCATTCTATTTCATTCGTACGATCCATTCTTACTCATTCGTATGATCCATTATGGATACATTCATTCGAATGAATTAGAATGGATCATACGAATGAGTAAGAATGGATCGTACGAATGAAATATAATGGGTTGTGCGAATGAATTAGAATGGATCGTACGAATGAATTAGAATAGATCGTGTGAAAGAATTAGAATGGATTGTATGAATGAATTAGAATAGATCGTATGAATGAATTAGAATGGATCGTACGAATGAATTTGAATGGATTGTACGAATGAATTAGAATGGATCGTACGAATGAATTAGAATGGATACATTCGTGCGAATGAATTAGAATGGATAAATTCGTGCGAAAGAATTAGAATAGATCGTATGAATGAATTAGAATGGATCCTATGAATGAATTAGAATGGATCGTGCGAATGAATTAGAATGGATCGTACGAATGAATTAGAATGGATCGTGCTAATGAATTAGAATTGATCGAACAAATGAATTAGCATGGATCGTGCTAATGAATTAGAATGGAACGTACGAATGAATTAGAATGGATCGTGTGAAAGAATTAGAATGGATTGTACGAATGAATTAGAATGAATTCGTACGATCCATTCGAATTCATTCGCACGATCCATCCTAATTCATTCATACGATCCATTCTAATTCATTCATACAATCCATTCTAATTCTTTCACACGATCCATTCTAATTCATTCGTAGGATCCATTCTAATTCATTCGTACAATCTATTCTATTTCATTCGTACGATCCATTCTTACTTATTCGTATGATCCATTCTAATTCATTCAGACGAATGTATCCATTCTAATTTATTCGTACGATCCATTCTAATTCATTCGTACGATCCATTCTAATTCATTCGTCCGATCCATTCTAATTCATTCGCACGAATGTATCCATTCTAATTCATTCGTACGATCCATTCTAATTCATTCGTACCATCCATTGTAATTCATTCGTAAGATCCATTTTAATTCATTCGTACGATCCATTCTAATTCATTCGTACGATCCATTCTAGTTCATTCGCACGAATGTATCCATTCTAGTTCATTCGTACGATCCATTCTAATTCATTCGGACGATCCATTCTAATTCATTTGCACGATCCATTCTAATTCATTCGTACGATCCATTCTAATTCATTCATACGATCCATTCTAATCCATTCGTACGATCCATTCTAATTCATTCGCATAAATGTATCCATTCTAATCCATTCGTACGATCCATTCTAATTCATTCGCACGATCCATTCTAATTCATTCGTACGATCCATTCTAATTCTTTTACACGATCCATTCAAATTCATTCGTACGATCCATTCTAATTCATTCGCACAATCCATTCTAATTCATTCGTACGATCCATTCTAATTCATTCATACGATCCATTCTAATTCATTCGTACGATCCATTCTAATTCATTCGCACAAATGTATCCATTCTAATTCATTCGTACGATCCATTCTAATTCATTCGCATGATCCATTCTAATTCATTCGTACGAGCCATTCTAATTCATTCGCACGATCTGTTCTTATTCATTCGCACAATCCATTCTAATTCATTCACACGAATGTATCTATTCTAATTCATTCGTACGATCCATTCTAATTCATTCGTACGATCCATTCTAATTCATTCGTATGATCCATTCTAATTCATTCGTATGATCCATTCTAATTCATTCGTACGATCCATTATAATTCATTCCTACAATCCATTCTAATTCATTCGTACGATCCATTCTAATTCACTCATACGATCCATTCTAATTCATTCATACGTTCCATTCTAATTCATTTGCACAAATATATCCATTCTAATTCATTCGTACGATCCATTCTAATTCATTCGTACGATCTATTCTAATTCATTCGTACGATCCATTCTAATTCATTCGTACGATCCATTCTAATTCCTTCTTACGATCCATTCTAATTCCTTCGTACGATCCATTCTAATTCATTCGTACAATCTATTCTAATTCATTCGTACGAATGGATACATTCGTGTGAATGAATTAGAATGGATCGTACGAATGAGTAAGAATGGATCGTACGAATGAAATAGAATGGATTGCACGAATGAATTAGAATGGATCGTACGAATGAATTAGAATGGATCGTGTGAAAGAATTAGAATGGATCGTACGAATGAATTAGAATGGATCGTACGAAGGAATTAGAATGGATCGTCCGAATGAATTAGAATGGATCGTACGAAGGAATTAGAATGGATCGTACGAATGAATTAGAATGGATATATTCGTGCAAATGAATTAGAATGGATCGTATGAATGTATTAGAATGGATCGTATGAGTGAATTAGAATGGATCGTACGAATGAATTAGAATTGAACGTACAAATGAATTAGAATGGATCGTGCGAATGAATTAGAATGGATCGTATGAATGAATTAGAATGGATCGTACGAATGAACTAAAATGGATACATTCGTGCGAATCAATTAGAATAGATCGTACGAATGAATTAGAATGGATCGTACGAATGAATTAGAATGGATACATTCGTGCGAATGAATTAGAATGGATCGGACGAATGAATTAGAATGGATCGTACGAATGAATTAGAATGGATCGTACCAATGAATTAGAATGGATCGTATGAATGAATTAGAATGGATACATTCGTGCGAATGAATTAGAATTGATCATACGAATGAATTAGAATGAATCGTGCGAATGAATTAGAATGCATCGTACGAATGAATTAGAATGGATCGTACGAATGAACTAGAATGGATACATTCGTGCGAATGAATTAGAATGGATCGTACGAATGAATTAGAATGGATCATACGAATAAATTAGAATAGATCTTACGAATGAATTAGAATGGATCGTACGATTGAATTAGAATGGATCGTACGAATGAATTAGAATGGATACATTCGTGCGAATGAATTAGAATGGATCGGACGAATGAATTAGAACGGATCATACGAATGAATTAGAATGGATCGTACGAATAAATTAGAATGGATCGTGTGAATGGTTTAGAATGGATACATTCGTGCGAATGAATAAGAATGGATCGGACGAATGAATTAGAATGGATCGTACGAATGAATTAGAATGGATCGTACGAATGAATTAGAATGGATCAAATGAATGAACTAGAATGGTTACATTCATGCGAATAAATTAGAATGGATCGTACGAATGGATTAGAATGGATCGTACGAATGGATTAGAATGGATACATTCGTGCGAATGAATTAGAATGGATCATACGAATGAGTAAGAATGGATCGTACGAATGAAATAGAATGGATTGTACGAATGAATTAGAATGGATCGTGCGAATGAATTTGAATGGATCGTACGAATGAATTAGAATGAATCGTGCTAATGAATTAGAATTGATCGTACGAATGAAATAGAATGGATTATACGAATGATTTAGAATGGATCGTACGAATGAATTAGAATGGATCGTACGAATGATTTAGAATGGATACATTCATGCGAATGAATTAGAATGGATCATACGAATGAGTAAGAATGGATCGTATGAATGAAATAGAATGGATTGTACGAATGAATTAGAATGGATACATTCGTTTGAATGAATTAGAATGGATCGTACCAATGAGTAAGAATGGATCGTACGAATGAAATAGAATGGATTATGCGAATGAATTAGAATGGATCGTACGAATGAATTAGAATGGATCGTGTGAAAGACTTAGAATGGATTGTATGAATGAATTAGAATAGATCGTATGAATGAATTAGAATGGATCGTACAAATGAATTAGAATGGATCGTACGAATGAATTAGAATCGATCGTACGAATGAATTAGAATGGATACATTCGTGCGAATGAATTAGAATGGATACATTCGTGCGAAAGACTTAGAATAGATCATATGAATGAATTAGAATGGATCCTATGAATGAATTAGAATGGATCGTGCGAATGAATTAGAATGGATCGTACGAATGAATTAAAATGGATCGTGCTAATGAATTAGAATTGATCGAACGAATGAATTAGCATGGATCATGCTAATGAATTAGAATGGAACGTACGAATGAATTACAATGGATCGTGTGAAAGAATTAGAATGGATTGTATGAATAAATTAGAATGATTTCGTACGATCCATTCGAATTCATTCGCACGATCCATTCTAATTCATTCATACGATCCATTCTAATTCATTCATACAATCCATTCTAATTCTTTCACACGATCTATTCTAATTCATTCGTAGGATCCATTCTAATTCATTCGTACAATCTATTCTATTTCATTCGTATGATCGATTCTTACTCATTCGTATGATCCATTCTAATTCATTCGGACGAATGTATCCATTCTAATTTATTCGTACGATCCATTCTAATTCATTCGTACGATCCATTCTAATTCATTCGTACGATCCATTCTAATTCATTCGTCTGATCTATTCTAATTCATTCGCACGAATGTATCCATTCTAATTCATTCGTACGATCCATTCTAATTCATTCGTACGATCCAATCTAATTCATTCGTAAGATCCATTATAATTCATTCGTACAATCCATTCTAATTCATTCGTACGATCCATTCTAATTAATTCGCACGAATGTATCCATTCTAGTTCATTCGTACGATCCATTCTAATTCATTCGTACGATTCATTCTAATTCATTCGCACGATCCATTCTAATTCATTCGTACGATCCATTCTAAGTCATTCATACGATCCATTCTAATTCATTCGTACGATCCATTCTAATTCATTCGCACAAATGCATCCATTCTAATTCATTCGTACGATCCATTCTAATTCATTCGCACGATCCATTCTAATTCATTCGTACGATCCATTCTAATTCATTCGCACGATCTGTTCTTATTTATTCGCACAATCCATTCTAATTCATTCGCAAGAATGTATCCATTCTAATTCATTCGTACGATCCATTCTAATTGATTCGTACGATCCATTCTAATTCATTCGTATGATCCATTCTAATTAATTCGTATGATCCATTCTAATTCATTCGTACGATCCATTCTAATTCATTCATACAATCCATTCTAATTCATTCGCATGAATGTATCCATTCTAATTAATTCGTACGATCCATTCTAATTCATTCGTATGATCTATTCTTATTCATTCGCACAATCCAGTCTAATTAATTCGCACGATCCATTCTAATTCATTCGCACAAATGTATCCATTCTAATTCATTCGTACGATCCATTCTAATTCATTAATATGATCCATTCTAATTCTTTCGTACGATCCATTCTAATTCATATGCACAAAGGTATCCATTCTAATCCATTCGTAGGATCCATTCTAATTCATTCGTACGATCCATTCTAATTCATTCGCTCGAATGTACCCATTCTAATCCATTCGTACGATCCATTCTAATCCATTCGTACGATCCATTCTAATTCATTCGCATGAATGTAACCATTCTAATTCATTCATTTGATCCATTCTAATTCATTCGTACGATCCATTCTAATTCATTCGTCCGATCCATTCTAAATCATTCGCACGAATGTATCCATTCTAATTCATTCATATGATCCATTCTTCTTCATTCGTACGATCCATTCTAATTCATTCGCATGAATGTAATCATTCTAATTCATTCATTTGATCCATTCTAATTCATTCGTACGATCCATTCTAATTCATTCGTCCGATCCATTCTTACTCATTCGTATGATCAATTCTAATTCATTCGCACGAATGTATCCATTCTAATTCATTCGTACGATCCTGAATTAGAATGGATCGTACGAATGAATTAGAATGGATACCTTTGTGCATTTGAATTAGAATGGATCGTACGAATGAATTAGAATGGATACATTCGTGCGAAAGAATTAGAATGGATTGTGCGAATGAATAAGAACAGATCGTGCGAATGAATTAGAATGGATCGTACGAATGAATTAGAATGGATCGTATGCACGAATGAATTAGAATGGATACATTCGTGCGAATGAATTAGAATGGATCGTATGAAAGAATTAGAATGGATCGTGCGAATGAATTAGAATGGATCGTACGAATGAACTAGAATGGATACATTCGTGCGAATGAATTAGAATGGATCGTACGAATGAATTAGAATGGATCTTACGAATGAATTAGAATGGATCGTACGAATAAATTAGAATGGATCGTATGGATGGTTTAGAATGGATACATTCGTGCGAATGAATTAGAATGGATCGGACGAATGAATTAGAATGGATCGTATGAATGAATTAGAATGGATCAAATGAATGAATTAGAATGGTTACATTCATGCGAATGAATTAGAATGGATCGTACGAATGGATTAGAATGGATCGTACGAATGGATTAGAATGGATACATTCGTGCGAATGAATTAGAATGGATCATACGAATGAGTAAGAATGGATCGTACGAATGAAATAGAATGGATTGTAAGAATGAATTAGAATGGATCGTGCGAATAAATTTGAATGGATCGTACGAATGAATTAGAATGGATCGTGCTAATGAATTAGAATTGATCGTACGAATGAAATAGAATGGATTGTACGAATGATTTAGAATGGATCGTACGAATGAATTAGAATGGATCGTACGAATGATTTAGAATGGATACATTCGTGCGAATGAATTAGAATGGATCATACGAATGAGTAAGAATGGATCGTACGAATGAAATTGAATGGATTGTACGAATGAATTAGAATGGATTCGTACGAATGAATTAGAATGGATACATTCGTGCGAATGAATTAGAATAGATCGTACCAATGAGTAAGAATGGATCGTACGAATGAAATAGAATGGATTGTGCGAATGAATTAGAATGGATCGTACGAATGAATTAGAATGGATCGTGTGAAAGAATTAGAATGGATCGTACGAATGAATTAGAATGGATCGTACGAATGAACTAGAATGGATACATTCGTGCGAATGAATTTGAATGGATCGTACGAATGAATTAGAATGGATCGTACGAATGAATTAGAATGGATACATTCGTGCGAATGAATTAGAATGGATCGGAGGAATGAATTAGAATGGATCGTACGAATGAATTAGAATGGATCATATGAATTCATTAGAATGGTTACATTCATGCGAATGAATTAGAATGGATCGTACGAATGGATTAGAATGGATCGTACGAATGGATTAGAATGGATACATTCGAGCGAATGAATTAGAATGGATCGTACGAATGAATTAGAATGGATCGTACGAATGGATTAGAATGGATCCTACGAATGGATTAGAATGGATACCTTTGTGCATATGAATTAGAATGGATCGTACGAATGAATTAAAATGGATCATATTAATGAATTAGAATGGATCGTACGAATGAATTAGAATGGATACATTTGTGCACGATCCATTCTAATTCATTCGCACAAATGTATCCATTCTAATTCATTCGTACGATCCATTCTAATTCATTAATATGATCTATTCTAATTCATTCGTACGATCCATTATAATTCATATGCACAAAGGTATCCATTCTAATTCATTCGTACGATCCATTCTAATTCAGGATCGTACGAATGAATTAGAATGGATACATTCGTGCGAATGAATTAGAATTGATCGTACGAATGAATTAGAATGGATCGTGCGAATGAATTAGAATGGATCGTACGAATGAATTAGAATGGATCGTACAAATGAACTACAATGGATACATTCGTGCGAATGAATTAGAATGGATCGTACGAATGAATTAGAATGGATCGTACGAATGAGTTAGAATGGATCGTACGAATGAATTAGAATGGATCGTACGAATGAATTAGAATGGATACATTCGTACGAATGAATTAGAATGGATCGTACGAATGAATTAGAATGGATCGTACGGAATGAATTAGAATGGATATATTTGAACGAATAATTTAGAATGGATCATACGAATGAATTAGAATGGATCGTACGAATGAATTAGAATGGATAGTGCGAATGAATTAGAATCGATCGTACGAATGAATTAGAATGGATTGTACGAATGAATTAGAATGGATCATACGAATGAGTAAGAATGGATCGTATGAATGAATTAGAATGGATCGTACGAATAAATTAGAATGGATACATTCGTCCGAATGAATTAGAATGGATCATACGAATGAGTAAGAATGGATCGTACGAATGAAATAGAATAGATTATACGAATGAATTAGAATGGATTCTACGAATGAATTAGAATGGATCGTGTGAAAGAATTAGAATGGATTGTATGAATGAATTAGAATGGATCGTATGAATGAATTAGAATGGATCGTACGAATGGATTAGAATAGATCGTACTAATGAATTAGAATGGATCGTACGAATGAACTAGAATGGATACATTCGTGCGAATGAATTAGATGGATCGTACGAATGAATTAGAATGGATCGTACGAATGAATTAGAATGGATCTTACGAATGAATTAGAATGGATCGTACGAATGAATTAGAATGGATCGTACGAATGAATTAGAATGGATCGTATGAAGGAATTAGAATGGATCGTACGAATGAATTAGAATGGATCATACGAATGAATTAGAATGGATACATTCGTGTGAATGAATTAGAATGGATCAGACGAATGAATTAGAATGGATCGTACGAATGAGTAAGAATGGATCGTACGAATGAAATAGAATAGATCGTACGAATGAATTAGAATGGATCGTACGAAGGAATTAGAATGGATCGTACGAATGAATTAGAATGGATCGTGCTAATGAATTAGAATTGATTGAACGAATGAATTAGCATGGATCGTGCGAATGAATTAGAATGGAACGTACGTATGAATTAGAATGGATCGTGTGAAAGAATTAGAATGGATTGAATGAATGAATTAGAATGAATTCGTATGATCTATTCGAATTCATTCGCACGATCCAATCTAATTCATTCATATGATCCATTCTAATTCATTCATACAATCCATTCTAATTCTTTCACATGATCCATTCTAATTCATTCGTAGGATCCATTCAAATTCATTCATACAATCTATTCTATTTCATTCGTACGATCCATTTTACTCATTCGTATGATCCATTCTAATTCATTCGGACGAATGTATCCATTCTGATTTATTCGTACAATCCATTCTAATTCATTCGTACGATCCATTCTAATTCATTCGTACGATCCATTCTTACTCATTCGTATGATCCATTCTAATTCATTCGTACGATCCATTCTAATTCATTCGTACGATCCATTCTAATTCATTCGCATAATCTATTCTAATTCATTCGTACGATCCATTCTAATTCATTCGTACGATCGTACGAATGAATTAGAATGGATCGTACGGAATGAATTAGAATGGATTGTATGAATGAATTAGAATGGATACATTCGTGCGAATGAATTAGAATGGATCATACGAATGAGTAAGAATGGATCGTACGAATGAAATAGAATGGATTGTACGAATGAATTAGAATGGATCGTACAAATGAATTAGAATGGATCGTACGAATGAATTAGAATGGATCATACGAATGAGTAAGAATGGATCGTACAAATGAAATAGAATGGATTGTAAGAATGAATTAGAATGGATCGTACGAATGAATTAGAATAGATCGTGTGAAAGAATTAGAATGCATTGTATGAATGAATTAGAATGGATCGTATGAATGAATTAGAATGGATCGTGCGAATGAATTCGAATGGATCGCATGATCCATTCGAATAGAATGGATCGTATGAATGAATTAGAATGGATCGGGCGAATGAATTAGAATGGATTGTAGGAATGAATTAGAATGGATCGTATGAATGAATTAGAATGGATCGATCCATTCTAATCTATTCGTACGATTCATTCTAATTCATTCGCATGAATGTAACCATTCTAATTCTTTCATTTGATCCATTCTAATTCATTCGTACGATCCATTCTAATTCATTCGTACGATCCATTCTAATTCATTCGTAAGATCCATTCTAATTCATTCGTACGATCCATTCTAATTCATTCGTACGATCCATTCTAATTCATTCATATGATCCGTTCTAATTCATTCACATGAATGTATCCATTCTAAATCATTCATACGATACATTCTAATTCATTTGTACGATCCATTCTAATTCACTCATACGATCCATTCTAATACATTCATACGATCCATTCTAATTCATTTGCACGAATATATCCATTCTAATTCATTCGTACGATCCATTCTAATTCATTCGTACGATCCATTCTAATTCATTCATACGATCAATTCTAATTCATTCACACGAATGTATGCATTCTAATTCATTCATACGATCTATTTTAATTCATTCGTACGATCCATTGTAATTCACTCATACGATCCATTCTAATACATTCATACGATCCATTCTAATTCATTTGCACGAATATATCCATTCTAATTCATTCGTACGATCTATTCTAATTCCTTCGTACGATCCATTCTAATTCATTCGTATGATCTATTCTAATTCATTCGTATGATCCATTCTAATTCATTCGTACGATCCATTCTAATTCCTTCGTACGATCCATTCTAATTCATTCGTACGATCCATTCTAATTCATTCGTACAATCTATTCTAATTCATTCGTACGAATGGATACATTCATGTCAATGAATTAAAATTGATCGCACGAATGAGTAAGAATGGATCATACGAATGAAATAGAATGGATTGCACGAATGAATTAGAATGGATCGTACGAATGAATTAGAATGGATCGTGTGAAAGAATTAGAATGGATTGTATGAATGAATTAGAATGGATCGTACGAATGAATTAGAATGGATCGTACGAAGGAATTAGAATGGTCGTACGAATGAATTAGAATGGATCGTACGAATGAATTAGAATAGATCGTACGAATGAATTAGAATGGATCGTACGAAGGAATTAGAATGGATCGTACGAATGAATTAGAATGGATCGTATGAATGAATTAGAATGGATACATTCGTGTGAATGAATTAGAATGGATCGTATGAATGAATTAGAATAGATTTTGTGAATGAATTAGAACTGATCGTACGAATGAATTAGAATGGATACATTCGTGCAAATGAATTAGAATGGATTGTATGAATGAATTAGAATGGATCCTATGAATGAATTAGAATGGATCGTACGAATGAATTAGAGTGGATCGTACGAATGAATTAGAATGGATATATTCGTGCAAATGAATTAGAATGGATCGTACGAATGAATTAGAATGGATCGTACGAATGAATTAGAATGGATTGTATGAATGAATTAGAATGGATACATTCGTGCGAATGAATTAGAATGGATCATACGAATGATTTAGAATAGATCGTACGAAGAAATTAGAATGGATCGTATGAATGAATTAGAATGGATAGTGCGAATGAATTAGAATGGATCGTACCAATGGATTAGAATGGATCCTATGAATGGATTAGAATGGATTCCTTTTAACATATGAATTAGAATGGATCGTACGAATGAATTACAATGGATCATATTAATGAATTAGAATGGATCGTACGAATGAATTAGAATGGATACATTCGTGCGAATGAATTAGAATGGATTGTACGAATGAATTAGAATGGATTGTGCGAATGAATTAGAATAGATCGTACGAAGGAATTAGAATGGATCGTACGAATGAATTAGAATGGATCGTACGAATGAATTAGAATAGATCGTACGAATGAATTAGATTGGATCGTACAAAGGAATTAGAATGGATCGTACGAATGAATTAGAATGGATCGTATGAATGAACTAGAATGGATATATTCGTGCGAATGAATTAGAATGGATCGTACGAATGAATTAGAATGGATCGTACGAATGAATTAGAATGTCTAATTCATTCGCGCAATCTATTTTTATTCATTCGTACGATCCATTCTAATTCATTCGTACGATCCATTCTAATTCATTCGCACGAATGTATCCATTCTAATTCATTCGTACGATCCATTCTAATTCATTCACACAATCTATTCTAATTCATTCATACGATCCATTCTAATTCATTCGAACGAATGTATCCATTCGTGCGAATGAATTAGAATGGATCGTATGAATGAATTAGAATAGATTGTGCGAATGAATTAGAATGGATCGTACGAATGAATTAGAATGGATACATTCGTGCGAATAAATTAGAATGGATTGTATGAATGAATTAGAATGGATCGTACGAATGAATTAGAATGGATCATACGAATGAATTAGAATGGATCCTACGAATGAATTAGAATAGATTGCGCGAATGAATTAGAATGGATCGTGCGAATGAAATAGAATGGATACAAATGAATTAGAATGGATCATACGAATGAATTAGAATGACGATCCATTCTTACTCATTCGTATGATCCATTCTAATTTATTCGCACGAATGTATCCATTCTAATTCATTCGTACGTCTAATTCATTCGTACGGTCCATTCTAATTCATTCGTACAACCCATTCTATTTCATACGTATGATCCATTCTTACTCATTCGTATGATCCATTATGGATACATTCGTGCGAATGAATTAGAATGGATCATACGAATGAGTAAGAATGGATCGTACGAATGAAATAGAATGGATTGTGCGAATGAATTAGAATGGATCATACGAATGAATTAGAATGGATCGTGTGAAAGAATTAGAATGGATTGTATGAATGAATAAGAATGGATCGTATGAATGAATTAGAATGGATCGTACGAATGAATTAGAATGGATCGTACGAATGAATTAGAATGGATCGTACGAATGAATTAGAATGGATTCATTTGTGCGAATGAATTAGAATGGATACATTCGTGCGAAAGAATTAGAATAGATCGTATGAATGAATTAGAATGGATCCTATGAATGAATTAGAATAGATCGTACAAATGAATTAGAATGGATACATTCGTGCGAATGAATTAGAATGGATTCGTACGAATGAATTAGAATGGATCGTACGAATAAATTAGAATGGATCTTACGAATGAATTAGAATGGATCGTACGAATTAATTAGAATGGATCGTACGAATGAATTAGAATTGATACATTCGTGCGAATGAATTAGAATTGATCGGACGAATGAATTAGAATGGATCGTACGAATGAATTAGAATGGATCGTACGAATGAATTAGAATGGATCATACGAATAAATTAGAATGGATACATTCGTGCGAATGAATTAGAATGGATCGTACGAATGAATTAGAATGGATCGTACGAATGAATTAGAATGGATCGTACGAATGAATTAGAATGGATACATTCGTGCGAATGAATTAGAATGGATCGGACGAATGAATTAGAATGGATCGTACGAATGAATTAGAATGGATCGTACGAATAAATTAGAATGGATACATTCGTCCGAATGAATTAGAATGGATCATACGAATGAGTAAGAATGGATCGTACGAATGTATTAGAATAGATTGTACGAATGAATTAGAATGGATTAGACGAATGAATTAGAATGGATCGTGTGAAAGAATTAGAATGGATTGTATGAATGAATTAGAATGGATCGTATGAATGAATTAGAATGGATCGTGCGAATGAATTTGAATGGATCGTACGAATTTATTCTAATTCATTCATACAATCCATTCTAATTCTTTCACACGATCTATTCTATTTCATTCGTACGATCCATTCTTACTCATTCGTATGATCCATTCTAATTCATTCGTACGATCCATTCTAATTCATTTGTACGATCCATTCTAATTCATTCGTACAATCTATTCTATTTCATTCGTACGATCCATTCTTACTCATTCGTATGATCCATTCTAATTCATTCGGACGAATGTTTTTTTTTTTAATAAAAGCTACGGGGATTTTATTGGGGACCCCGCCCCTAAAACGATGCAAACCATTACAGCTCTGGCCTTTTATATATAAGGCATCAGAGAGAGAAGTAAACAAAAGAAAACAAAACCAAGCATTAACACCCCTCACAACCACAAGCACAATCCTCAGATTTCCCTTTCATATTCCCTACCGGCATTGTTATGCTCTATAGCAATCTTCAGATTTTCCTTGAAGGCTACTGAATAGAGAGAAGTAATAGTATTGCTGTGAAGTCCCATTTTAGACAAAATGTCAGCTGGTTGGTTCCCTTCACGCCATATATGTGTAATCTGCACTTTTGTAAGCTTGTTCATTTGATGTATCCATTCTCATTTATTCGTACGATCCATTCTAATTCATTCGTACGATCCATTCTAATTCTTTCGTACGATCCATTCTAATTCATTCGTACGATCCATTCTAATTCATTCATACGATCCATTCTAATTCATTCGTACGATCCATTGTAATTCATTTGCACAAATGTATCCATTCTAATTCATTCGTACGAAGGAATTACAATGGATCGTACGAATGAATTAGAATGGATCGTACGAATGAATTAGAATGGATCTTACGAATGAATTAGAATGGATCGTACGAATGAATTAGAAAGGATCGCACAAATGAATTAGAATGGATATATTCGTGCGAATGAATTAGAATGGATCGTACGAATGAATTAGAATGGATCGTACGAATGAACTAGAATAGAATGGATCGTACGAATGAATTAGAATGGATCATACGAATGAGTAAGAATGGATCGTACGAATAAATTAGAATGGAATAGAATAGATTGTACGAATGAATTAGAATGGATTCGTACGAATGAATTAGAATGGATACATTCGTGCGAATGAATTAGAATGGATCGTACCAATGAGTAAGAATGGATCGTACGAATGAATTAGAATGGATCGTGTGAAAGAATTAGAATGGATTGTATGAATGTATTAGAATGAATTCGTTCGATCAATTCTAATTCATTAGCACGATCTATACTTATTCATTCGCACGATCCAGTCTAATTGATTCGCACGATCCATTCTAATTCATTCGTACGATCCATTCTAATTCATTAATATGATCCATTCTAATTCATTCGTACGATCCATTCTAATTCATATGCACAAAGGTATCCATTCTAATTCATTCACACGAAAGAATTAGAATGGATTGTATGAAAGAATAGATCGTATGAATGAATTAGAATGGATCGTACGGAATGAATTAGAATGGATTGTATGAATGAATTAGAATGGATCGTACGAATGAGTAAGAATGGATCGTACGAATGAATTAGAATGGATCATACGAATGAATTAGAATGGATCGTACGAATTAATTAGAATGGATCATACGAATGAAATAGAATGGATCGTACGAAGGAATTAGAATGGATCGTACGAAGGAATTAGAATGGATCGTACGAATGAATTAGAATGGATATATTCGTGCAAATGAATGAGAATGGATCGTATGAATGAATTAGAATGGATCGTATGAGTGAATTAGAACGGATAGTATGAATGAAGTAGAATGGATCGTATGAATGAATTAGAATGGATACATTCGTGCGAATGAATTAGAATGGATCGTATGAATGAATTAGAATGGATCGTGTGAATGAATTAGAATGGATCGTACGAATGGATTAGAATGGATCGTACGAATGAACTAGAATGGATACATTCGTGCGAATGAATTAGAATGGATCGTACGAATGAATTAGAATGGATACATTCGTGCGAATGAATTAGAATGGATCGGACAAATGAATTAGAATGGATCGTACGAATGAATTCGAATGGATCAAATGTATGAATTAGAATGGATCGTACGAATGAATTAGAATGGATACATTCGTCCAAATGAATTAGAATGGATCGTACGAATGAATTAGAATGGATCGTACGAATGAATTAGAATGGATACATTCGTACGAATGAATTAGAATGGATCGTACGAATGAATTAGAATGGATCGTACGGAATGAATTAGAATGGATATATTTGAACGAATAAATTAGAATGGATCATACGAATGAATTAGAATGGATCGTACGAATGAATTAGAATGGATAGTGCGAATGAATTAGAATCGATCGTACGAATGAATTAAAATGGATCATTTGAATGAATTAGAATGGATCATACGAATGAATTAGAATGGATCCTACGAATGAATTAGAATGGATCGTGTGAAACAATTAGAATGGATTGTATGAATGAATTAGAATGGATCGTATGAATGAATTAGAATGGATCGTACGAATAGATTAGAATGGATCGTACGAATGAATTAGAATGGATCGTACGAATGAACTAGAATGGATACATTCGTGCGAATGAATTAGAATGGATCGTACGAATGAATTAGAATGAATCTTACGAATGAATTAGAATGGATCGTACAAATGAATTAGAATGGACGTACGAATGAAATAGAATAGATCGTACGAATGAATTAGAATGGATCGTACGAAGGAATTAGAATGGATCGTACGAATGAATTAGAATGGATCGTATGAATGAATTAGAATGGATACATTCGTGCGAATGAATTAGAATGGATTGTACGATTGAATTAGAATGGATCGTACGAATGAATTAGAATGGATCGTGTGAAAGAATTAGAATGGATTGTATGATTGAATTAGAATGGATCATATGAATGAATTAGAATGGATACATTCGTGCGAATGAATTAGAATGGATCGTACGAATGAATTAGAATGGATCGTACGAATGAATTAGAATGGATCGTATGAATGAATTAGAATGGTTACATTCATGCGAATGAATTAGAATGGATCGTACGAATGCATTAGAATGGATACATTCGAGCGAATGAATTAGAATGGATCGTACGAATGAATTAGAATGGATCGTACGAATGGATTAGAATGGATCCTACGAATGGATTAGAATGGATACCTTTGTGCATATGAATTAGAATGGATCGTACGAATGAATTTGAATGGATCATATGAATGAATTAGAATGGATCGTGTGAAAGAATTAGAATGGATTGTATGAATGAATTAGAATAGATCGTATGAATGAATTAAAATGGATCGTACGAATGAATTAGAATGGATCGTAAGAATGAATTAGAATGGATCGTACGAATGAATTAGAATGGATCGTGCGAATGAATTAGAATGGATCGTACGAATGAATTAGAATGGATACATTTGTGCGAATGAATTAGAATGGATCATACGAATGAATTAGAATGGATCGTATGAATGAATTAGAATGGATCGTGCGAATGAATTAGAATGGATCGTGCGAATGAATTAGAATGGATCGTACGAATGAATTAGAATGGATCGTGTGAAAGAATTAGAATGGATCGTACGAATGAATTAGAATGGATCGTGCGAATGAATTAGAATGGATCGTACAAATGAATTAGAATGGATACATTTGTGCGAATGAATTAGAATGGATCGTACGAATGAATTAGAATGGATCGTGTGAATGAATTAGAATGGATCATGCGAATGACTTAGAATGGATCGTACGAATGAATTAGAATGGATCGTACGAATGAACTAGAATGGATACATTCGTGCGAATGAATTAGAATGGATCGTACGAATGAATTAGAATGGATCGTACGAATGAATTAGAATGGATCATACGAATGGATTAGAATGGATCATACGAATGAATTAGAATGGATCGTGCGAATGAATTAGAATGGATCGAACGAATGAATTAGAATGGATATATTCGAGCGAATGAATTAGAATAGATCGTAGGAATGAATTAGAATGGATCATACGAATGAATTACAATGGATTTGTACGAATGAATTAGAATGGATTGTACGAATGAATTAGAATGGATCGTGTGAATGTATTAGAATAGATACATTCATGCGAATGAATTAGAATGGATCGTACGAATGGATTAGAATGGATCGTACGAATGAATTAGAATGGATACATTTGTGCGAATGGATTAGAATGGATCGTACGAATGAATTAGAATGGATCGTATGAATGAATTAGAATGGATACATTCGTGCGAATGAATTAGAATGCATCGGACGAATGAATTAGAATGGATCGTACGAATGAATTAGAATGGATCAAATGAATGAATTAGAATGGTTATATTCATGCGAAAGAATTAGAATGGATCGTACGAATGGATTAGAATGGATCGTACGAATGGATTAGAATGGATACATTCGAGCGAATGAATTAGAATGGATCGTACGAATGAATTAGAATGGATCGTACGAATGGATTAGAATGGATCCTACGAATGGATTAGAATGGATACCTTTGTGCATATGAATTAGAATGGATCGTACGAATGAATTTGAATGGATCATATGAATGAATTAGAATGGATCGTGTGAAAGAATTAGAATGGATTGTATGAATGAATTAGAATAGATCGTATGAATGAATTAAAATGGATCGTACGAATGCATTAGAATGGATCGAAAGAATGAATTAGAATGGATCGTATGAATGAATTAGAATGGATCATGCGAATGAATTAGAATGGATCGTACGAATGAATTAGAATGGATACATTTGTGCGAATGAATTAGAATGGATCGTATGAATGAATTAGAATGGATCGTATGAATGAATTAGAATGGATCATACGAATGAATTAGAATGGATCGTGCGAATGAATTAGAATGGATCGTACGAATGAATTAGAATGGATCGTGTGAAAGAATTAGAATGGATCGTACGAATGAATTAGAATGGATCGTGCGAATGAATTAGAATGGATCGTACGAATGAATTAGAATGGATACATTTGTGCGAATGAATTAGATTGGATCGTACGAATGAATTAGAATGGATCGTATGAATGAATTAGAATGGATCGTACGAATGAATTAGAATGGATCATGCGAATGAATTAGAATGGATCGTACGAATGAATTAGAATGGATCGTACGAATGAACTAGAATGGATACATTCGTGCGAATGAATTAGAATGGATCGTACGAATGAATTAGAATGGATTGTACGAATGAGTTAGAATGGATCATACGAATGGATTAGAATGGATCATACGAATGAATTAGAATGGATCGTGCGAATGAATTAGAATGGATCGAACGAATGAATTAGAATGGATATATTCGAGCGAATGAATTAGAATAGATCGTAGGAATGAATTAGAATGGATCATACGAATGAATTACAATGGATTGTACGAATGAATTAGAATGGATCGTATGAACGAATTAGAATGGATCGTGTGAATGTATTAGAATAGATACATTCATGCGAATGAATTAGAATGGATCGTATGAATGGATTAGAATGGATAGTACAAATGAATTAGAATAGATACATTTGTGCGAATGGATTAGAATGGATCGTACGAATGAATTAGAATGGATCGTATGAATAAATTAGAATGGATACATTCGTGCGAATGAATTAGAATGGATCGGACGAATGAATTAGAATGGATCGTACAAATGAATTAGAATGGATCAAATGAATGAATTAGAATGGTTACATTCATGCGAAAAAATTAGAATGGATCGTACGAATGGATTAGAATGGATCGTACGAATGGATTAGAATGGATACATTCGAGCGAATGAATTAGAATGGATCGTACGAATGAATTAGAATGGATCGTACGAATGGATTAGAATGGATCCTACGAATGGATTAGAATGGATACCTTTGTGCATATAAATTAGAATGGATCGTACGAATGAATTAGAATGGATCATATTAATGAATAAAAATGGATCGTACGAATGAATTAGAATGGATCGTACGAATGAATTTGAATGGATCATACGAATGAATTAGAATGGATCGTACGAAGGAATTAGAATGGATCGTACGAATGAATTAGAATGGATCGTATGAATGAATTAGAATTGATCGTACGAATGAATTAGAATAGATCGTATGAAGGAATTAGAATGGATCGTACGAATGAGTTAGAATGGATATATTCGTGCAAATGAATTAGAATGGATCGTATGAATGAATTAGAATGCATTGTATGAATGAATTAGAATAGATCGTATGAATGAATTAGAATGGACCGTGCGAATGAATTCGAATGGATCGCATGATCCATTCGAATAGAATGGATCGTATGAATGAATTAGAATGGATCGTATGAATGAATTAGAATGGACTGTAGGAATGAATTAGAATGGATTAGAATGGATTGTAGGAATGAATTAGAATGGATTGTAGGAATGAATTAGAATGGATCGTATGAATGAATTAGAATGGATCGTATGAATGAATTAGAATGGATCGTGCGAATGAATTAGAATGGATCGTACGAATGAATTAGAATTTATCGTACGAATGAATTAGAATGGATCGTACGAATGGATTAGAATGGATCGTACGAATGAATTAGAATGGATCGTACGAATGAATTAGAATGGATCGTACGAATGGATTAGAATGGATTGTACGAATGGATTAGAATGGATACATTCGAGCGAATGAATTAGAATGGATCGTACGATTGAATTAGAATGGATCGTAGGAATGTATTGTAGGAATGAATTAGAATGGATTGTAGGAATGGATTGTAGGAATGAATTAGAATGGATTGTAGGAATGAATTAGAATGGATCGTATGAATGAATTAGAATGGATCGTATGAATGAATTAGAATGGATCGTGTGAATGAATTAGAATGGATCGTACGAATGAATTAGAATGGATCGTACGAATGGATTAGAATGGATCGTACGAATGGATTAGAATGGATACATTCGAGCAAATGAGTTAGAATGGATCGTACGAATGAATTAGAATGGATCGGACGAATGAATTAGAATGGATCGTACGAATGAATTAGAATGGATCAAATGAATGAATTAGGATGGTTACATTCATGCGAATGAATTAGAATGGATCGTACGAATGAATTAGAATGGATTGTGCGAATGAATTAGAATGGACCGTCGGAAAGAATTAGACGTACGAATGAATTAGAATGGATACATTCATGCTAATAAGTTAGAATGGATCATACGAATGAGTAAAAATGGATCGTCATTCTAATTCATTCGTATGATCCATTCTAATTCATTTGTATCCATTCTATTTCATTCGCACGATCCATTCTAATTCATTCGCGCAATCTATTCTAATTCATTCGTATGATCCATTCTAATTCATTCGTACGATCCATTCTAATTCATTCATACAATCCATTCTAATTTATTCGCACGAATGTATCCATTCTAATTCATTCGTACGATCCATTCTAATTCATTCGCACAATCTATTCTAATTCATTCATACAATTCATTCTAATTCATTCGCACGAATGTATCCATTCTAATTCATTCATACGATCCATTCTACTTCATTCGTACTATCGGTTCTAATTCACTCATACGATCCATTCTAATTCATTCATACGATCCATTCTAATTCATTTGCATGAATATATCCATTCTAATTCATTCGTACGATCCATTCTAATTCCTTCGTACGATCTATTCTAATTCCTTCGTATGATCCATTCTATTTCATTCGTATGATCCATTCTAATTCCTTCGTACGATCCATTCTAATTCCTTCGTATCCATTCTAATTCACTCATACGATCCATTCTAATTCCTTCGTACGAAGGAATTAGAATGGATCGTACGAAGAAATTAGAATGGATCGTACGAATGAATTAGAATGGATATATTCGTGCAAATGAATTAGAATGGATCGTATGAATGAATTAGAATGGATCATTTGAGTGAATTAGAACGGATAGTTCGAATGAAGTAGAATGGATCGTATGAATGAATTAGAATGGATACATTCGTGCGAATGAATTAGAATGGATCGTATGAATGAATTAGAAAAGATTGTGCGAATGAATTAGAATGGATCGTACGAATGAATTAGAATGGATACATTCATGCGAATAAATTAGAATGGATTGTATGAATGAATTAGAATAGATCGTACGAATGAATTAGAATAGATTGCGTGAATGAATTAGAATGGATCGTGCGAATGAAATAGAATGGATACAAATGAATTAGAATGGATCATATGAATGAATTAGAATGATGATCCATTCTTACTCATTCGTATGATCCATTCTAATTTATTCGCACGAATGTATCCATTCTAATTCATTCGTACGTCTAATTCTTTCGTACGGTCCATTCTAATTCATTCGCACAATCCATTCTATTTCATTCGTACGATCCATTCTTACTCATTCGTATGATCCATTATGGATACATTCATGCGAATGAATTAGAATGGATCATACGAATGAGTAAGAATGGATCGTACGAATGAAATAGAATGGATTGTGCGAATGAATTAGAATGGATCGTACGAATGAATTAGAATAGATCGTGTGAAAGAATTAGAATGGATTGTATGAATGAATTAGAATAGATCGTATGAATGAATTAGAATGGATCGTACGAATGAATTTGAATGGATCATACGAATGAATTAGAATGGATCGTACGAATGAATTAGAATGGATACATTCGTGCGAATGAATTAGAATGGATAAATTCGTGCGAAAGAATTAGAATAGATCGTATGAATGAATTAGAATGGATCCTATGAATGAATTAGAATGGATCGTGCGAATGAATTAGAATGGATCGTACGAATGAATTAGAATGGATCGTGCTAATGAATTAGAATTGATCGAACAAATGAATTAGCATGGATCGTGCTAATGAATTAGAATGGAACGTACGAATGAATTAGAATGGATCGTGTGAAAGAATTAGAATGGATTGTACGAATGAATTAGAATGAATTCGTACGATCCATTCGAATTCATTCGCACGATCCATTCTAATTCATTCATACGATCCATTCTAATTCATTTATACAATCCATTCTAATTCTTTCACACGATCCATTCTAATTCATTCGTAGGATCCATTCTAATTCATTCGTACAATCTATTCTATTTCATTCGTACGATCCATTCTTACTTATTCGTATGATCCATTCTAATTCATTCGAACGAATGTATCCATTCTAATTTATTCGTATCCATTCTAATTCATTCGTACGATCCATTCTAATTCATTCGTCCGATCCATTCTAATTCATTCGCACGAATGTATCCATTCTAATTCATTCGTACGATCCATTCTAATTCATTCGTACCATCCATTGTAATTCATTCCTAAGATCCATTCTAATTCATTCGTACGATCCATTCTAATTCATTCGTACGATCCATTCTAATTCATTCGCACGAATGTATCCATTCTAGTTCATTCGTACGATCCATTCTAATTCATTCGGACGATCCATTCTAATTCATTTGCACGATCCATTCTAATTCATTCGTACGATCCATTCTAATTCATTCATACTATCCATTCTAATTCATTCGTACGATCCATTCTAATTCATTCGCATAAATGTATCCATTCTAATCCATTCGTACGATCCATTCTAATTCATTCGCACGATCCATTCTAATTTATTCGTACGATCCATTCTAATTCTTTTACACGATCCATTCAAATTCATTCGTACGATCCATTCTAATTCATTCGCACAATCCATTCTAATTCATTCGTACGATCCATTCTAATTCATTCATACGATCCATTCTAATTCATTCGTACGATCCATTCTAATTCATTCGCACAAATGTATCCATTCTAATTCATTCGTACGATCCATTCTAATTCATTCGCACGATCCATTCTAATTCATTCGTACGAGCCATTCTAATTCATTCGCACGATCTGTTCTTATTCATTCGCACAATCCATTCTAATTCATTCACACGAATGTATCTATTCTAATTCATTCGTACGATCCATTCTAATTCATTCGTACGATCCATTCTAATTCATTCGTATGATCCATTCTAATTCATTCGTATGATCCATTCTAATTCATTCGTACGATCCATTATAATTCATTCATACAATCCATTCTAATTCATTCGTACGATCCATTCTAATTCACTCATACGATCCATTCTAATACATTCATACGATCCATTCTAATTTATTTGCACAAATATATCCATTCTAATTCATTCGTACGATCCATTCTAATTCATTCGTACGATCTATTCTAATTCATTCGTACGATCCATTCTAATTCATTCGTACGATCCATTCTAATTCCTTCTTACGATCCATTCTAATTCTTTCGTACGATCCATTCTAATTCATTCGTACAATCTATTCTAATTCATTCGTACGAATGGATACATTCGTGTGAATGAATTAGAATGGATCGTACGAATGAGTAAGAATGGATCGTACGAATGAAATAGAATGGATTGCACGAATGAATTAGAATGGATCGTACGAATGAATTAGAATGGATCGTGTGAAAGAATTAGAATGGATCGTACGAATGAATTAGAATGGATCGTACGAAGGAATTAGAATGGATCATCCGAATGAATTAGAATGGATCGTACGAATGAATTAGAATGGATATATTCGTGCAAATGAATTAGAATGGATCATATGAATGTATTAGAATGGATCGTATGAGTGAATTAGAATGGATCGTACGAATGAATTAGAATTGAATGTACAAATGAATTAGAATGGATCGTGCGAATGAATTAGAATGGATCGTATGAATGAATTAGAATGGATCGTACGAATGAACTAAAATGGATACATTCGTGCGAATCAATTAGAATAGATCGTACGAATGAATTAGAATGGATCGTACGAATGAATTAGAATGGATACATTCGTGCGAATGAATTAGAATGGATCGGACGAATGAATTAGAATGGATTGTACGAATGAATTAGAATGGATCGTACGAATGAATTAGAATGGATCGTATGAATGAATTAGAATGGATACATTCGTGCGAATGAATTAGAATTGATCATACGAATGAATTAGAATGAATCGTGCGAATGAATTAGAATGCATCGTACGAATGAATTAGAATGGATCGTACGAATGAACTAGAATGGATACATTCGTGCGAATGAATTAGAATGGATCGTACGAATGAATTAGAATGGATCATACGAATAAATTAGAATAGAACTTACGAATGAATTAGAATGGATCGTACGATTGAATTAGAATGGATCGTACGAATGAATTAGAATGGATACATTCGTGCGAATGAATTAGAATGGATCGGACGAATGAATTAGAATGGATCGTACGAATGAATTAGAATGGATCGTACGAATAAATTAGAATAGATCGTGTGAATGGTTTAGAATGGATACATTCTTGCGAATGAATTAGAATGGATCGGACGAATGAATTAGAATGGATCATACGAATGAATTAGAATGGATCGTACGAATGAATTAGAATGGATCAAATGAATGAACTAGAATGGTTACATTCATGCGAATAAATTAGAATGGATCGTACGAATGGATTAGAATGGATCGTACGAATGGATTAGAATGGATACATTCGTGCGAATGAATTAGAATGGATCATACGAATGAGTAAGAATGGATCGTACGAATGAAATAGAATGGATTGTACGAATGAATTAGAATGGATCGTGCGAATGAATTTGAATGGATCGTACGAATGAATTAGAATGGATCGTGCTAATGAATTAGAATTGATCGTACGAATGAAATAGAATGGATTATACGAATGATTTAGAATGGATCGTACGAATGAATTAGAATGGATCGTACGAATGATTTAGAATGGATACATTCGTGCGAATGAATTAGAATGGATCATACGAATGAGTAAGAATGGATCGTATGAATGAAATAGAATGGATTGTACGAATGAATTAGAATGGATACATTCGTTTGAATGAATTAGAATGGATCGTTCCAAAGAGTAAGAATGGATCGTACGAATGAAATAGAATGGATTATGCGAATGAATTAGAATGGATTGTACGAATGAATTAGAATGGATCGTGTGAAAGACTTAGAATGGATTGTATGAATGAATTAGAATAGATCGTATGAATGAATTAGAATGGATCGTACAAATGAATTAGAATGGATCGTACGAATGAATTAGAATCGATCGTACGAATGAATTAGAGTGGATACATTCGTGCGAATGAATTAGAATGGATACATTCGTGCGAAAGACTTAGAATAGATCATATGAATGAATTAGAATGGATCCTATGAATGAATTAGAATGGATCGTGCGAATGAATTAGAATGGATCGTACGAATGAATTAAAATGGATCGTGCTAATGAATTAGAATTGATCGAACGAATGAATTAGCATGGATCATGCTAATGAATTAGAATGGAACGTACGAATGAATTAGAATGGATCGTGTGAAAGAATTAGAATGGATTGTATGAATAAATTAGAATGAATACGTACGATCCATTCGAATTCATTCGCACGATCCATTCTAATTCATTCATACGATCCATTCTAATTCATTCATACAATCCATTCTAATTCTTTCACACGATCTATTCTAATTCATTCGTAGGATCCATTCTAATTCATTCGTACAATCTATTCTATTTCATTCGTATGATCGATTCTTACTCATTCGTATGATCCATTCTAATTCATTCGGACGAATGTATCCATTCTAATTTATTCGTACGATCTATTCTAATTCATTCGTACGATCCATTCTAATTCATTCGTACGATCCATTCTAATTCATTCGTCCGATCCATTCTAATTCATTCGCACGAATGTATCCATTCTAATTCATTCGTACGATCCATTCTAATTCATTCGTACGATCCAATCTAATTCATTCGTAAGATCCATTATAATTCATTCGTACAATCCATTCTAATTCATTCGTACGATCCATTCTAATTAATTCGCACGAATGTATCCATTCTAGTTCATTCGTACGATCCATTCTAATTCATTCGTACGATTCATTCTAATTCATTCGCACGATCCATTCTAATTCATTCGTACGATCCATTCTAAGTCATTCATACGATCCATTCTAATTCATTCGTACGATCCATTCTAATTCATTCGCACAAATGCATCCATTCTAATTCATTCGTACGATCCATTCTAATTCATTCGCACGATCCATTCTAATTCATTCGTACGATCCATTCTAATTCATTCGCACGATCTGTTCTTATTCATTCGCACAATCCATTCTAATTCATTCGCACGAATGTATCCATTCTAATTCATTCGTACGATCCATTCTAATTGATTCGTACGATCCATTCTAATTCATTCGTATGATCCATTCTAATTAATTCGTATGATCCATTCTAATTCATTCGTACGATCCATTCTAATTCATTCATACAATCCATTCTAATTCATTCGCATGAATGTATCCATTCTAATTAATTCGTACGATCCATTCTAATTCATTCGTATGATCTATTCTTATTCATTCGCACAATCCAGTCTAATTGATTTGCACGATCCATTCTAATTCATTCGCACAAATGTATCCATTCTAATTCATTCGTACGATCCATTCTAATTCATTAATATGATCCATTCTAATTCTTTCGTACGATCCATTCTAATTCATATGCACAAAGGTATCCATTCTAATCCATTCGTAGGATCCATTCTAATTCATTCGTACGATCCATTCTAATTCATTCGCTCGAATGTACCCATTCTAATCCATTCGTACGATCCATTCTAATCCATTCGTACGATCCATTCTAATTCATTCGCATGAATGTAACCATTCTAATTCATTCATTTGATCCATTCTAATTCATTCGTACGATCCATTCTAATTCATTCGTCCGATCCATTCTAAATCATTCGCACGAATGTATCCATTCTAATTCATTCATATGATCCATTCTTCTTCATTCGTACGATCCATTCTAATTCATTCGCATGAATGTAATCATTCTAATTCATTCATTTGATCCATTCTAATTTATTCGTACGATCCATTCTAATTCATTCGTCCGATCCATTCTTACTCATTCGTATGATCAATTCTAATTCATTCGCACGAATGTATCCATTCTAATTCATTCGTACGATCCTGAATTAGAATGGATCGTACGAATGAATTAGAATGGATACCTTTGTGCATTTGAATTAGAATGGATCGTACGAATGAATTAGAATGGATACATTCGTGCGAATGAATTAGAATGGATTGTGCGAATGAATAAGAACATATCGTGCGAATGAATTAGAATGGATCGTACGAATGAATTAGAATGGATCGTATGCACGAATGAATTAGAATGGATACATTCGTGCGAATGAATTAGAATGGATCGTATGAAAGAATTAGAATGGATCGTGCGAATGAATTAGAATGGATCGTACGAATGAACTAGAATGGATACATTCGTGCGAATGAATTAGAATGGATCGTACGAATGAATTAGAATGGATCTTACGAATGAATTAGAATGGATCGTACGAATAAATTAGAATGGATCGTATGGATGGTTTAGAAAGGATACATTCGTGCGAATGAATTAGAATGGATCGGACGAATGAATTAGAATGGATCGTATGAATGAATTAGAATGGATCAAATGAATGAATTAGAATGGTTACATTCATGCGAATGAATTAGAATGGATCGTACGAATGGATTAGAATGGATCGTATGAATGGATTAGAATGGATACATTCGTGCGAATGAATTAGAATGGATCATACGAATGAGTAAGAATGGATCGTACGAATGAAATAGAATGGATTGTACGAATGAATTAGAATGGATCGTGCGAATAAATTTGAATGGATCGTACGAATGAATTAGAATGGATCGTGCTAATGAATTAGAATTGATCGTACGAATGAAATAGAATGGATTGTACGAATGATTTAGAATGGATACATTCGTGCGAATGAATTAGAATGGATCATACGAATGAATTAGAATTGAAATGAAATAGAATGGATCGTACGAATGATTTAGAATGGATACATTCGTGCGAATGAATTAGAATGGATCATACGAATGAGTAAGAATGGATCGTACGAATGAAATAGAATGGATTGTACGAATGAATTAGAATGGATTTGTACGAATGAATTAGAATGGATACATTTGTGCGAATGAATTAGAATAGATCATACCAATGAGTAAGAATGGATCGTACGAATGAAATAGAATGGATTGTGCGAATGAATTAGAATGGATCGTACGAATGAATTAGAATGGATCGTGTGAAAGAATTAGAATGGATCGTACGAATGAATTAGAATGGATCGTACGAATGAACTAGAATGGATACATTCGTGCGAATGAATTTGAATGGATCGTACGAATGAATTAGAATGGATCGTACGAATGAATTAGAATGGATACATTCGTGCGAATGAATTAGAATGGATCGGAGGAATGAATTAGAATGGATCGTACGAATGAATTAGAATGGATAATATGAATTCATTAGAATGGTTACATTCATGCGAATGAATTAGAATGGATCGTACGAATGGATTAGAATGGATCGTACGAATGGATTAGAATGGATACATTCGAGCGAATGAATTAGAATGGATCGTACGAATGAATTAGAATGGATCGTACGAATGTATTAGAATGGATCCTACGAATGGATTAGAATGGATACCTTTGTGCATATGAATTAGAATGGATCGTACGAATAAATTAGAATGGATCATATTAATGAATTAGAATGGATCGTACGAATGAATTAGAATGGATACATTCGTGCACGATCCATTCTAATTCATTCGCACAAATGTATCCATTCTAATTCATTCGTACGATCCATTCTAATTCATTAATATGATCTATTCTAATTCATTCGTACGATCCATTATAATTCATATGCACAAAGGTATCCAATCTAATTCATTCGTACGATCCATTCTAATTCAGGATCGTACGAATGAATTAGAATGGATACATTCGTGCGAATGAATTAGAATTGATCGTACGAATGAATTAGAATGGATCGTGCGAATGAATTAGAATGGATCGTACGAATGAATTAGAATGGATCGTACGAATGAACTACAATGGATACATTCGTGCGAATGAATTAGAATGGATCGTACGAATGAATTAGAATGGATCGTACGAATGAGTTAGAATGGATCGTACGAATGAATTAGAATGGATCGTACGAATGAATTAGAATGGATCGTACGGAATGAATTAGAATGGATATATTTGAACGAATAATTTAGAATGGATCATACGAATGAATTAGAATGGATCGTACGAATGAATTAGAATGGATAGTGCGAATGAATTAGAATCGATCGTACGAATGAATTAGAATGGATTGTACGAATGAATTAGAATGGATCATACGAATGAGTAAGAATGGATCGTATGAATGAATTAGAATGGATCGTACGAATAAATTAGAATGGATACATTCGTCCGAATGAATTAGAATGGATCATACGAATGAGTAAGAATGGATCGTACGAATGAAATAGAATAGATTATACGAATGAATTAGAATGGATCCTACGAATGAATTAGAATGGATCGTGTGAAAGAATTAGAATGGATTGTATGAATGAATTAGAATGGATCATATGAATGAATTAGAATGGATCGTACGAATGGATTAGAATGGATCGTACTAATGAATTAGAATGGATCGTACGAATGAACTAGAATGGATACATTCGTGCGAATGAATTAGAATGGATCGTACGAATGAATTAGAATGGATCGTACGAATGAATTAGAATGGATCTTACGAATGAATTAGAATGGATCGTACGAATGAATTAGAATGGATCGTACGAATAAATTAGAATAGATCGTACGAATGAATTAGAATGGATCGTATGAAGGAATTAGAATGGATCGTACGAATGAATTAGAATGGATCATACGAATGAATTAGAATGGATACATTCGTGTGAATGAATTAGAATGGATCGGACGAATGAATTAGAATGGATCGTACGAATGAGTAAGAATGGATCGTACGAATGAAATAGAATAGATCGTACGAATGAATTAGAATGGATCGTACGAAGGAATTAGAATGGATCGTACGAATGAATTAGAATGGATCGTGCTAATGAATTAGAATTGATCGAACGAATGAATTAGCATGGATCGTGCGAATGAATTAGAATGGAACGTACGTATGAATTAGAAAGGATCGTGTGAAAGAATTAGAATGGATTGAATGAACGAATTAGAATGAATTCGTACGATCTATTCGAATTCATTCGCACGATCCAATCTAATTCATTCATATGATCCATTCTAATTCATTCATACAATCCATTCTAATTCTTTCACATGATCCATTCTAATTCATTCGTAGGATCCATTCAAATTCATTCATACAATCTATTCTATTCCATTCGTACGATCCATTTTACTCATTCGTATGATCCATTCTAATTCATTCGGACGAATGTATCAATTCTAATTTATTCGTACAATCCATTCTAATTCATTCGTACGATCCATTCTAATTCATTCGTACGATCCATTATTACTCATTCGTATGATCCATTCTAATTCATTCGTACGATCCATTCTAATTCATTCGTACGATCCATTCTAATTCATTCGCATAATCTATTCTAATTCATTCGTACGATCCATTCTAATTCATTCGTACGATCGTACGAATGAATTAGAATGGATCGTACAGAATGAATTAGAATGGATTGTATGAATGAATTAGAATGGATACATTCGTGCGAATGAATTAGAATGGATCATACGAATGAGTAAGAATGGATCGTACGAATGAAATAGAATGGATTGTACGAATGAATTAGAATGGATCGTACAAATGAATTAGAATGGATCGTACGAATGAATTAGAATGGATCATACGAATGAGTAAGAATGGATCGTACAAATGAAATAGAATGGATTGTAAGAATGAATTAGAATGGATCGTACGAATGAATTAGAATAGATCGTGTGAAAGAATTAGAATGCATTGTATGAATGAATTAGAATGGATCGTATGAATGAATTAGAATGGATCGTGCGAATAAATTCGAATGGATCGCATGATCCATTCGAATAGAATGGATCGTATGAATGAATTAGAATGGATCGGGCGAATGAATTAGAATGGATTGTAGGAATGAATTAGAATGGATCGTATGAATGAATTAGAATGGATCGATCCATTCTAATATATTCGTACGATTCATTCTAATTCATTCGCATGAATGTAACCATTCTAATTCTTTCATTTGATCCATTCTAATTCATTCGTACGATCCATTCTAATTCATTCGTCCGATCCATTCTAATTCATTCGCACGAATGTATCCATTCTAATTCATTCGTACGATCCATTCTAATTCATTCGTACGATCCATTCTAATTCATTCGTAAGATCCATTCTAATTCATTCGTACGATCCATTTTAATTCATTCGTACGATCCATTCTAATTCATTCATATGATCCGTTCTAATTCATTCACATGAATGTATCCATTCTAAATCATTCATACGATACATTCTAATTCATTTGTACGATCCATTCTAATTCACTCATACGATCCATTATAATACATTCATACGATCCATTCTAATTCATTTGCACGAATATATCCATTCTAATTCATTCGTACGATCCATTCTAATTCCTTCGTACGATCTATTCTAATTCATTCGTACGATCTATTCTATTTCATTCGTACGATCCATTCTAATTCCTTCGTACGATCCATTCTAATTCATTCGTACGATCAATTCTAATTCTTTCACACGATCCATTCTAATTCATTCGTACGATCCATTCTAATTCATTCGTACGATCCATTCTTACTCATTCGTACGATCCATTCTAATTCATTCACACGAATATATCCATTCGTACGAATGAATTAGAATAGATTGTACGAATGAATTAGAATGGATCGTACGAATGAATTAGAATGGATCGTACGAAGGAATTAGAATGGATCGTACGAATGAATTAGAATGGATCGTACGAATGAATTAGAATAGATCGTACGAATGAATTAGAATGGATCATATGAATGTATTAGAATGGATCGTACGAGTGAATTAGAATGGATCTTACGAATGAATTAGAATGGATCGTATGAATGTATTAGAATGGATATATTCGTGCAAATGAATTAGAATGGATCGTATGAATGTATTATAATGGATCGTATGAGTGAATTAGAATGGATCGTACGAATGAATTAGAATGGATCGTATGAATGAATTAGAATGGATACATTCGTGCGAATGAATTAGAATTGATCGAACGAATGAATTAGAATGGATCGTGCGAATGAATTAGAATGGATCGTACGAATGAATTAGAATCGATCGTACGAATGAACTAGAATGGATACATTCGTGCGAATGAATTAGAATGGATCGTACGAATGAATTAGAATGGATCGTACGAATGAATTAGAATGGATCTTACGAATGAATTAGAATGGATCGTACGAATGAATTAGAATGGATACATTCGTGCGAATGAATTAGAATGGATCGGACGAATGAATTAGAATGGATCGTACGAATGAATTAGAATAGATCAAATGAATGAATTAGAATGGTTACATTCCTGCGAATGAATTAGAATGGATCGTACGAATGGATTAGAATGGATCGTACGAATGGATTAGAATGGATACATTCGAGCGAATGAATTAGAATGGATCATAGGAATGAATTAGAATGGATCGTACGAATGGATTAGAATGGATCCTACGAATGGATTAGAATGGATACCTTTGTGCATATGAATTAGAATGGATCGTACGAATGAATTAGAATGGATCATATTAATGAATTAGAATGGATCGTACGAATGAATTAGAATGGATACATTCGTGCGAATGAATTAGAATGGATCGTACGAATGAATTAGAATGGATCGTGCGAATGAATTAGAATGGATCGTACGAATGAATTAGAATGGATCATACAAATGAACTAGAATGGATACATTTATGCGAATGAATTAGAATGGATCGTACGAATGAATTAGAATGGATCTTACGAATGAATTAGAATGGATCGTACGAATGAATTAGAATGGATCGTACGAATGAATTAGAATGGATACATTCGTGCGAATGAATTAGAATGGATCGGACGAATGAATTAGAATGGATCGTACGAATGAATTAGAATGGATCAAATGAATGAATTAGAATGGTTACATTCATGCGAATGAATTAGAATGGATCGTACGAATGGATTAGAATGGATCGTACGAATGGATTAGAATGGATACATTCGTGCGAATGAATTAGAATGGATTGTATGAATGAATTAGAATGGATTGTACGAATGAATTAGAATGGATCGTATGAGTGAATTAGAATGGATACGAAGGAATTAGAATGGATCGTACGAAGGAATTAGATTGGATCATACGAATGAAATAGAATGGATCGTACGAAGGAATTAGAATGGATCGTACGAAGGAATTAGAATGGATCGTACGAATGAATTAGAATGGATCGTGCGAATGAATTAGAATGGATCGTACGAATGAAGTAGAATGGATCGTATGAATGAATTAGAATGGATACATTCGTGCGAATGAATTAGAATGGATCGTATGAATGAATTAGAATAGATTGTGCGAATGAATTAGAATGGATCGTACGAATAAATTAGAATGGATACATTCGTGCGAATAAATTAGAATGGATTGTATGAATGAATTAGAATGGATCGTACGAATGAATTAGAATGGATCGTACGAATGAATTAGAATAGATTGCGCGAATGAATTAGAATGGATCGTGCGAATGAAATAGAATGGATACAAATGAATTAGAATGGATCATACGAATGAATTAGAATGACGATCCATTCTTACTCATTCGTATGATCCATTCTAATTTATTCGCTCGAATGTATCCATTCTAATTCATTCGTATGTCTAATTCATTCGTACGGTCCCTTCTAATTCATTCGCACAATCTATTCTATTTCATTCGTACGATCCATTCTTACTCATTCGTATGATCCATTATGGATACATTCGTGCGAATGAATTAAAATGGATCATACGAATGAGTAAGAATGGATCGTACGAATGAAATATAATGGATTGTGCGAATGAATTAGAATGGATTGTACGAATGAATTAGAATGGATCGTGTGAAAGAATTAGAATGGATTGTATGAATGAATTAGAATAGATCGTATGAATGAATTAGAATGGATCGTACGAATGAATTAGAATGGATCGTACGAATGAATTAGAATGGATACATTCGTGCGAATGAATTAGAATGGATACATTCGTGTGAAAGAATTAGAATAGATCGTATGAATGAATTAGAATGGATCCTATGAATGAATTAGAATGGATCGTGCGAATGAATTAGAATGGATCGTACGAATGAATTAGAATGGATCGTGCTAATGAATTAGAATTGATCGAACGAATGAATTAGCATGGATCATGCTAATAAATTAGAATGGAACGTACGAATGAATTAGAATGGATCGTGTGAAAGAATTAGAATGGATTGTATGAATGAATTAGAATGAATTCGTACGATCCATTCGAATTCATTCGCACGATCAATTCTAATTCATTCATACGATCCATTCTAATTCATTCATACAATCCATTCTAATTCTTTCACACGATCCATTCTAATTCATTCGTAGGATCCATTCTAATTCATTCGTACAATCTATTCTATTTCATTCGTACAATCCATTCTTACTCATTCGTATGATCCATTCTAATTTATTCGGACGAATGTATCCATTCTAATTTATTCGTACGATCCATTCTAATTCATTCGTACGATCCATTCTAATTCATTCATACGATCCATTCTAATTCTTTCGTCCGATCCATTCTAATTCATTCGCACGAATGTATGCATTCTAATTCATTCGTACGATCCATTCTAATTCATTCGTACGATCCATTCTAATTCATTCGTAAGATCCATCCTAATTCATTCGTATGATCCATTCTAATTCATTCGTACGATCCATTCTAATTCATTCGCACGAATGTATCCATTCTAGTTCATTCGTACGATCCAGTCTAATTCATTCGTACGATCCATTCTAATTCATTCGCACGATCCATTCTAATTCATTCGTATGATCCATTCTAATTCGTTCATACGATCCATTCTAATTCATTCGTACGATCCATTCTAATTCATTCGCACAAATGTATCCATTCTAATTTATTCGTACGATCCATTCTAATTCATTCGCACGATCCATTCTAATTCATTCATACGATCCATTCTAATTCTTTCACACGATCCATTCTAATTCATTCGTACGATCCATTCTAATTCATTCGCACGATCCATTCTAATTCATTCGTACTATCCATTCTAATTCATTCGCACGATCCATTCTAATTCATTCGTACGATCCATTCTAATTCATTCATACGATCCATTCTAGTTCATTCGTACGATCCATTCTAATTCATTCGCACAAATGTATCCATTCTAATTCATTCGTACGATCCATTCTAATTCATTCGCACGATCCATTCTAATTCATTCGTACGATCCATTCTAATTCATTCGCACGATCTGTTCTTATTCATTCGCACAATCCATTCTAATTTATTCGCACGAATGTATCCATTCTAATTCATTCGTACGATCCATTCTAATTCATTCGTACGATCCATTCTAATTCATTTGTATAATCGATTCTAATTAATTCGTATGATCCATTCTAATTCATTCGAACGATCCATTCTAATTCATTCATACAATCCCTTCTAATTCATTCGTACGATCCATTCTAATTCAATCATACGATCCATTCTAATACATTCAAATGATCCATTCTAATTCATTTGCACAAATATATCCATTCTAATTCATTCGTACGATCCATTCTAATTCCTTCGTACGATCCATTCTAATTCATTCGTACGATCTATTCTAATTCATTCGTACGATCCATTCTAATTCATTCGCACGATCCATTCTAATTCATTCATAGGATCCATTCTAATTTATTCATACGATCTATTCTAATTCTTTCGCACGAATGTATCCATTCTAATTCATTCGCACGAATGTATCCATTCTAATTTATTCGTACGATCCATTCCAATTCATTCGTACGATCCATTCTGATTCATTCGTACGATCCATTCTAATTCATTCATACGATCTATTCTAATTCATTCATACAATCCATTCTAATTCTTTCACACGATCCACTCTAATTCATTCGTACGATCCATTCTAATTCATTCGCACAATCCATTCTATTTCATTCGTACGATCCATTCTTACTCATTGGTACGATCCATTCTAATTCATTCCCACGAATGTATCCATTCTAATTCATTCGACCGAATCCATTCTAATTCATTCGTACAATCTATTCTATTTCATTTGTACGATCCATTCTTACTCATTCCTATGATCCATTCTAATTCATTCGGACGAATGTATCCATTCTAATTTATTTGTACGATCCATTCTAATTCATTGGTACGATCCATTCAAATTCATTCGTACGATCCATTCTAATTCATTCATTCGATCCATTCTAATTCATTCGCACGAATGTATCCATTCTAATTCATTCGTACGATCCATTCTAATTCATTCGTACGATCCATTCTAATTCATTTGTACGATCAATTCTAATTCATTCGTACGATCCATTCTAATTCATTCGCACGAATGTATCCATTCTAGTTCATTCGTACGATCCATTCTAATTCATTCGTACGATCCATTCTAATTCATTCGCATGATCCATTCTAATTCATTCGTACGATCCATTCTAATTCATTCATACGATCCATTCTAATTAATTCGTACGATCCATTCTAATTCATTCGCACAAATGTATCCATTCTAATTCATTTGTACGATCCATTCTAATTCATTCGCACGATCCATTCTAATTCATTCGTACGATCCATTCTAATTCTTTCACACAATCCATTCTAATTCATTCGTACAATCCATTCTAATTCATTCGCACGATCCATTCTAATTCATTCGTACGATCCATTCTAATTCATTAATACGATTCATTCTAATTCATTCGTACGATCCATTCTAATTCATTCGCACAAATGTATCCATTCTAATTCATTCGTACGATCCATTCTAATTTATTCGCACGATCCATTCTAAATCATTCGTACGATCCATTCTAATTCATTCGTACGATCCATTCTAATTTATTCGTATGATCCATTCAAATTAATTCGTATGATCCATTCTAATTCATTCGTATGATCCATTATAATTCATTCATACAATCCATTCTAATTCATTCGCACGAATGTATCCATTCTAATTAATTCGTACGATCCATTCTAATTCATTCGTATAATCTATTCTTATTCATTCGCACGATCCAGTCTAATTGATTCGCACGATCCATTCTAATTCATTCGCACGAATGTATCCATTCTAATTCATTCATACGATCCATTCTAATTCATTAATATGATCCATTCTAATTCATTCGTACGATCCATTCTAATTCATATGCACAAAGGTATCCATTCTAATTCATTCGCACGAAAGAATTAGAATGGATTGTATGAAACAATTAGAATGGATCGTGCGAATGAATTAGAATGGATCGTACGAAGGAATTAGAATGGATCGTGTGGGGGAAAATCTTCGTGCCAACCTGAAGACCTCGCCTCACCAGTCAATCGAAGTTGAAGAGATCGTTGTTCGATCTTTTGATTGAAGTCGTTGCTTTTGATATGTAAACAGAGAGATGCAATCAGAGAGGGTATTGACGCGAGAAGTGATCTCGGAGTTCAGCCGAAGCCTACGTCTCCGTGCTATAGGGAGCAACCCGAATTCACTATCACTTATGTCGAAGTGATCTCGACAGGCCGAGTATCACTAGAAACCCTCTGATCTCTTCGAAGGAGAGAAGAAGATCAAAGAGAGATGGTAGATGGAGAGCTGAGAGATTCCAGAGCTCTGGATTCTGAAAATCAGATCTCAGAGTGGAAATCAGAAGTTTTCGGATCCTTTTACATTCGAAGGCTCTGCTATTTATAGAATTTTCTGGTGGTAAATGGCGGTTTCTGCTGTAGCATCTGGGGATTCTCCAGGTAAAGCTGGCGGGCCCCGCTACTATCCTCTGAGGGATTCCACAGGCTCGTGGTCCCACCAGGCAGGGCCGGTGGGTCCCGCGGTGGTCTTCGTGGGCCCACCAGACAGGGCCGGTGGGTCCCGTGGTGGTCCTCGTGGGCCCACCAGGCAGGGCCGGTGGGTCCTGCGGTGGTCCTCGTGGGCCCACCAGGCAGGGCCGGTGGGTCCAGGGGTAGTTCTCGTGGGCCCACCAGGCAGGGCCGGTGGGTCCCGGGGTAGTTCTCGTGGGCCCACCAGGCAGGGCCGGTGGGTCCCGTGGCGGTCCTCGTGGGCCCACCAGGCAGGGCTGGTGGGTCTCGCGGTGGTTTGGTAAACTTCTGCCAAAATTTGCACCCACAGATCGTACGAATGAGTAAGAATAGATGGTACGAATGAATTAGAATGGATCGTACGAATAAATTAGAATGGATAAGAATGGATCGTACCAATGAGTAAGAATGGATCGTATGAATGAAATAGAATAGATTGTATGAATGAATTAGAATGGATCCTACGAATGAATTAGAATGGATTGTATGAATGAATTAGAATGAATTCGTACGATCCATTCGAATTCATTCACACGATCCATTCTAATTCATTCATACGATCCATTCTAATTTATTCATACAATCCATTCTAATTCTTTCACACGATCCATTCTAATTCATTCGTAGGATCCATTCTAATTCATTCGTACAATCTATTCTATTTCATTCGTACGATCCATTCTTACTCAGTCGTAGGATCTATTCTAATTCATTCGGACGAATGTATCCATTCTAATTTATTCGTACGTTCCATTCTAATTCATTCGTACGATCCATTCTAATTCATTCGTACGATCCATTCTAATTCATTCGTCCGATCCATTCTAATTCATTCGCATGAATGTATCCATTCTATTTCATTCGTACGATCCATTCTAATTCATTCATACGATCAATTCTAATTCATTCGTAAGATCCATTCTAATTCATTCGTACGATCCATTCTAATTCATTCGTACGATCCATTCTAATTCATTCGCACGAATGTATCCATTCTAGTTCATTCGTACGATCCATTCTAATTCATTCGTACAATCCATTCTAATTCATTCGCACGATCCATTCTAATTCATTCGTACGATCCATTCTAATTCATTCATACGATCCATTCTAATTCATTCGTACGATCCATTCTAATTCATTCGCACAAATGTATCCATTCTAATTCATTCGTACGATCCATTCTAATTCATTCGCACAATCCATTCTAATTCATTCGTACGATCCATTCTAATTTATTCGCACGATCTGTTCTTATTCATTCGCACAATCCATTCTAATACATTCGCACGAATGTATCCATTCTAATTCATTCGTACGATCCATTCTAATTCATTCGTACGATCCATTCTAATTCATTCGTATGATCCATTCTAATTAATTCGTATGATCCATTCTAATTCATTCGTACGATCCATTCTAATTCATTCATACAATCCATTCTAATTCATTCGCACGAATGTATCCATTCTAATTAATTCGTACGATCCATTCTAATTCATTCGTATGATCAATTCTAATTCATTCGCACGATCCAGTCTAATTGATTCGCACGATCCATTCTAATTCATTCGCACGAATATATCCATTCTAATTCATTCGTATGATCCATTCTAATTCATTAATATGATCCATTCTAATTCATTTGTACGATCCATTCTAATTCGTATGCACAAAGGTATCCATTCTAATCCATTCGTAGGATCCATTCTAATCCATTCGTACGATCCATTCTAATTCATTCGTACAATCCATTCTAATTCATTCGCTCGAATGTATCCATTCTAATTCATTTGTACGATCCATTCTAATCCATTCGTACGATGCATTCTAATTCATTCGCATGAATGTAACCATTCTAATTCATTCATTTGATCCATTCTAATTCATTTGTATGATCCATTCTAATTCATTCGTCCGATCCATTTTAATTCATTCGCACGAATGTATCCTTTCTAATTGATTCGTACGATCCATTCTAATTCATTCGTACGATCCATTCTAATTCATTCATAAGATCTATTCTAATTCATTCGTACGATCCATTCTAATTCATTCGTACGATCCATTCTAAGTCAATCGCACGAATGTATCCATTCTAGTTCATTCGTACGATCCATTCTAAATCATTCGTACGATCCATTCTAATTCATTTGCACGACCCATTCTAATTCATTCGTACGATCAATTCTAATTCATTCGCACGAATGTATCCATTCTAATTCATTCGTACGATCCTGAATTAGAATGGATCGTACGAATGAATTAGAATGGATACCTTTGTGCATATGAATTAGAATGGATCGTACGAATGAATTAGAATGGATCATATTAATGAATTAGAATGGATCGTACGAATGAATTAGAATGGATACATTCGTGCGAATGAATTAGAATGGATCATGCACGAATGTATCCATTCTAATTCATTCGTACGATCCATTCTAATTCATTAATATGATCCATTCTAATTCATTCGTACGAATGTATCCATTCTAATCCATTCGTACGATCCATTCTAATCCATTCGTACGATCCATTCTAATTCATTCGCATGAATGTAACCATTCAAATTCATTCATTTGATCCATTCTAATTCATTCGTACGATCCATTCTAATTCATTCGTCCGATCCATTCTAATTTATTCACACGAATGTATCCATTCTAATTCATTCGTACAATCCATTCTAATTCATTCGTACGATCCATTCTAATTCATTCGTAAGATCCATTCTAATTCATTCGTACGATCCATTCTAATTCATTCGTACGATCCATTCTAATTCATTCGCACGAATGTATCCATTCTAGTTCATTCGTACGATCCATTCTAGTTCATTCGTACGATCCATTCTAATTCATTCGTACGATCCATTCTAATTCATTCGTACGATCAATTCTAATTCATTCGCACGAATGTATCCATTCTAATTCATTCATACGATCCATTCTAATTCATTCGTACGATCCATTCTAATTCACTCATACGATCCATTCTAATACATTCATACGATCCATTCTAATTCATTTGCACGAATATATCCATTCTAATTCATTCGTACGATCCATTCTAATTCATTCGTACGATCCATTCTAATTCATTCGTACGATCTATTCTAATTCATTCGTACGATCCATTCTAATTCATTCGTACAATCCATTCTAATTCCTTCGTACGATCCATTCTAATTCATTCGTACGATCCATTCTAATTCATTCGTACAATCTATTCTAATTCATTCGTACGAATGGATACATTCGTGTGAATGAATTAGAATGTATCGTACGAATGAGTAAGAATGGATCGTACAAATGAAATAGAATGGATTGCATGAATGAATTAGAATGGATCGTACGAATGAATTAGAATGGATCGTGTGAAAGAATTAGAATGGATTGTATGAATGAATTAGAATGGATCGTACGAATGAATTAGAATGGATCGTACGAAGGAATTAGAATGGATCGTACGAATGAATTAGAATGGATCGTACGAATGAATTAGAATAGATCGTACGAATGAATTAGAATAGATCGTACGAAAGAATTAGAATGGATCGTACGAATGAATTAGAATTGATATATTCGTGCAAATGAATTAGAATGGATCGTATGAATGTATTAGAATGGATCGTATGAGTGAATTAGAATGGATCATACGAATGAATTAGAATTGATACATTCGTGTGAATGAATTAGAATTGATCGTATGAATGAATTAGAATAGATTTTGTGAATGAATTAGAACTGATCGTACGAATGAATTAGAATAGATACATTCGTGCGAATGAATTAGAATGGATTGTATGAATGAATTAGAATGGATCGTACGAATGAATTAGAATGGATCGTATGAGTGAATTAGAATGGTTACGAAGGAATTAGAATGGATCGTACGAAGGAATTAGAATGGATCATACGAATGAAATAGAATGGATCGTACAAAGGAATTAGAATGGATATATTCGTGCAAATGAATTAGAATGGATCGTATGAATGAATTAAAATGGATCGTATGAGTGAATTAGAACGGATAGTACGAATGAAGTAGAATGGATCATATGAATGAATTAGAATGGATACATTCGTGCGAATGAATTAGAATGGATCGTATGAATGAATTAGAATAGATTGTGCGAATGAATTAGAATGGATCGTACGAATGAATTAGAATGGATACATTCGTGCGAATAAATTAGAATGAATTGTATGAATGAATTAGAATGGATCGTACGAATGAATTAGAATAATTTGCGCGAATGAATTAGAATGGATCGTACGAATGAATTAGAATGGATCGTACGAAGGAATTAGAATGGATCGTACTAATGAATTAGAATGGATCGTACGAATGAATTAGAATGGATCGTACGATTGAATTAGAATGGATCATACGAATGAGTAAGAATGGATCGTATGAATGAATTAGATTGGATCGTACGATCCATTCTAATTCATTAGCATGGATCGTGCTAATGAATTAGAATGGAATATACGAATGAATTAGAATGGATCGTAGAATGGATCATACGAATGAATTAGAATGAATTAGAATGGATCGTACGAATGAATTAGAATAGATCATAGGAATGAATTAGAATGGATCGTGCAAATGAATTAGAATGGATACATTCGTGCGAATGAATTAGAATGGATCGTGCGAATGAATTAGAATGGATCGTACGAATAAATTAGAATGGATATATTTGAACGAATAAATTAGAATGGATCATACGAATGAATTAGAATGGATCGTACGAATGAATTAGAATGGATAGTACGAATGAAATAGAATCGATCGTACGAATGAATTAGAATGGATCGTACGAATGAATTAGAATGGATCATACGAATGAGTAAGAATGGATCGTACGAATGAATTAGAATGGATCGTACGAATGAATTAGAATGGATCGTACGAATAAATTAGAATGGATACATTCGTCCGAATGAATTAGAATGGATCATACGAATGAGTAAGAATGGATCGTACGAATGAAATAGAATAGATTGTACGAATGAATTAGAATGGATCCTAGTACGATCCATTCTAATTCATTCGTACGATCCATTCTAATTCATTCATACAATCCATTCTAATTCTTTCACACGATCCATTCTAATTCATTCGTACGATCCATTCTAATTCATTCGTGCAATCCATTCTATTTCATTCGTACGATCCATTCTTACTCATTCGTACGATCCATTCTAATTCATTCACACGAATGTATCCATTCGTACGAATGAATTAGAATACATTATACGAATGAACTAGAATGGATCGTACGAATGAATTAGAATGGATTATACGAAGGAATTAGAATGGATCGTACGAATGAATTAGAATGGATCGTACGAATGAATTAGAATAGATCGTACGAATGAATTAGAATGGATCGTACGAAGGAATTAGAATGGATCGTACGAATGAATTAGAATGGATATATTCGTGCAAATGAATTAGAATGGATCGTATGAATGTATTAGAATGGATCGTATGAGTGAATTAGAATGGATCGTATGAATGAATTAGAATGGATTCTACGAATGAATTAGAATGGATCGTACGAATGAATTAGAATGGATCATACGAATTAATTAGAATGGATCGTACGAATGAGTTAGAATGGATCGTACGAATGAATTAGAATGGATCGTATGAATGAATTAGAATGGATACATTCGTGCGAATGAATTAGAAGGGATTGTGCGAATGAATAAGAACAGATCGTGCGAATGAATTAGAATGGATCGTACGAATGAATTAGAATGGATCGTGCGAATGAATTAGAATGGATCGTACGAATGAATTAGAATGGATACATTTGTGCAAATGAATTAGAATGGATCGTACGAATGAATTAGAATGGATCGTATGAATGAATTAGAATGGATCGTACGAATGAATTAGAATGGATCGTGCGAATGAATTAGAATGGATCGTACGAATGAATTAGAATGGATCGTGTAAAAGAATTAGAATGGATCATACGAATGAATTAGAATGGATCGTGCGAATGAATTAGAATGGATCGTACGAATGAATTAGAATGGACACATTTGTGCGAATGAATTAGATTGGATCGTATGAATGAATTAGAATGGATCATATGAATGAATTAGAATGGATCGTACGAATGAATTAGAATGGATCGTGCGAATGAATTAGAATGGATCGTACAAATGAATTAGAATGGATCGTACGAATGAACTAGAATGGATACATTCGTGCGAATGAATTAGAATGGATCGTACGAATGAATTATAATGGATCGTATGAAATAGAATGGATTGTGCGAATGAATTAGAATGGATCGTGCGAATGAATTAGAATGGATTGTGCGAATGATTAAGAACAGATCGTGCGAATGAATTAGAATGGATCGTACGAATGAATTAGAATGGATCGTGCGATACGAAGGAATTAGAATGGATCGTACGAAGGAATTACAATGGATCATACGAATGAAATAGAATAGATCGTACGAAGGAATTAGAATGGATCGTACGAAGGAATTAGAATGGATCGTACGAAGGAATTAGAATGGATATATTCGTGCAAATGAATTAGAATGGATCGTATGAATGAATTAGAATGGATCGTATGAGTGAATTAGAACGGATAGTACGAATGAAGTAGAATGGATCGTATGAATGAATTAGAATGGATACATTCGTGCGAATGAATTAGAATGGATCGTATGAATGAATTAGAATAGATTGTGCGAATGAATTAGAATGGATCGTACAAATGAATTAGAATGGATACATTCGTGCGAATAAATTAGAATGGATTGTATGAATGAATTAGATTGGATCGTACGAATGAATTAGAATGGATCATACGAATGAATTAGAATAGATTGCGCGAATGAATTAGAATGGATCGTACAAATGAATTAGAATGGATCGTACGAAGGAATTAGAATAGATCGTACGAATGAATTAGAATGGATCGTACAAATGAATTAGAATGGATCGTACGAAGGAATTAGAATGGATCGTACGAATGAATTAGAATGGATCGTACGATTGAATTAGAATGGATCATACGAATGAGTAAGAATGGATCGTATGAATGAATTAGATTGGATCGTACGATCCATTCTAATTCATTAGCATGGATCGTGCTAATGAATTAGAATGGAATATACGAATGAATTAGAATGGATCGTAGAATGGATCGTACGAATGAATTAGAATGAATTAGAATTGATCGTACGAATGAATTAGAATAGATCATAGGAATGAATCAGAATGGATCGTGCAAATGAACTAGAATGGATACATTCGTGCGAATGAATTAGAATTGATCGTGCGAATGAATTTGAATGGATCGTACGAATGAATTAGAATGGATATATTTGAACGAATAAATTAGAATGGATCATACGAATGAATTAGAATGGATCGTACGAATGAATTAGAATGGATAGTACGAATGAATTAGAATCGATCGTACGAATGAATTAGAATGGATCGTACGAATGAATTAGAATGGATCATACGAATGAGTAAGAATGGATCATATGAATGAATTAGAATGGATCGTACGAATGAATTAGAATGGATCGTACGAATAAATTAGAATGGATACATTCGTCCGAATGAATTAGAATGGATCATACGAATGAGTAAGAATGGATCGTATGAATGAAATAGAATAGATTGTACGAATGAATTAGAATGGATCCTACGAATGAATTAGAATGGATAATGTGAAAGAAGTAGAATGGATTGTATGAATGAATTAGAATGGATCGTATGAATGAATTAGAATGGATCGTGCGAATGAATTCGAATGGATCGTACGAATTCATTCTAATTCATTCATACAATCCATTCTAATTCTTTCACACGATCCATTCTAATTCATTCGTACGATCCATTCTAATTCATTCATACAATCCATTCTAATTCATTCGCACGAATGTATCCATTCTAATTAATTCATACGATCCATTCTAATTTATTCGTATGATCTATTCTTATTCATTCGCACGATCCAGTCTAATTGATTCGCACGATCCATTCTAATTCATTCGCACGAATGTATCTATTCTAATTCATTCGTACGATCCATTCTAATTCATTAATATGATCCATTCTAATTCATTCGTACGATCCATTCTAATTCATATGAACAAAGGTATCCATTCTAATTCATTCGCACGAAAGAATTAGAATGGATTGTATGAAAGAATTAGAATGGATCGTGCGAATGAATTAGAATGGATCGTACGAAGGAATTAGAATGGATCGTGTGGGGGAAAATCTTCGTGCCGACCCGAAGACCTCGCCTCACCAGTCAATCGAAGTTGAAGAGATCGTTGTTCGATCTGTTGATTGAAGTCGTTGCTTTTGATATATAAACAGAGAGATACAATCAGAGAGGGTATTGACGCGAGAAGTGATCTCGGAGTTCAGCCGAAGCCTACGTCTCCGTGCTATAGGGAGCAACCCGAATTCACTATCATTTATGTCAAAGTGATCTCGACAGGCCGAGTATCACTAGAAACCCTCTGATCTCTTCGAAGGAAAGAAGAAGATCAAAGAGAGATGGTAGATGGAGAGCTGAGAGATTCCAGAGCTCTGGATTCAGAAAATCAGATCTCAGAGTGGAAATCAGAAGTTTTCGGATCCTTTTACATTCGAAGGCTCTGCTATTTATAGAATTTTCTGGTGGTAAATGGCTGTTTCTGCTGCAGCATCTGGGGATTCTCCAGGTAAAGCTGGCGGGCCCCGCTACCATCCTCTGAGGGATTCCACAGGCTCGTGGTCCCACCAGGCAGGGCCGGTGGGTCCCACGGTGGTCTTCGTGGGCCCACCAGGCAGGGCCGGTGGGTCCCGTGGTGGTCTTCGTGGGCCCACCAGGCAGGGCCGGTGGGTCCCGCAGTGGTCCTCGTGGGCCCACCAGGCAGGGCCGATGGGTCCCGCGGTGGTCCTCGTGGGCCCACCAGGCTGGGCCGATGGGTCCTGCGGTGGTCCTCGTGGGCCCACCAGGCAGGGCCGGTGGGTCCCGGGGTAGTTCTCGTGGGCCCACCAGGCAGGGCCGGTGGGTCCCGGGGTAGTTCTCGTGGGCCCACCAGGCAGGGCCGGTGGGTCCCGTGGCGGTCCTCGTGGGCCCACCAAGCAGGGCTGGTGGGTCCCGCGGTGGTTTGGTAAACTTCTGCCAAAATTTGCACCAACAGATCGTACGAATGAGTAAGAATGGATCGTACGAATGAATTAGAATGGATCGTACGAATAAATTAGAATGGATACATTCGTCCAAATGAATTAGAATGGATCATATGAATGAGTAAGAATGGATCGTACAAATGAAATAGAATAGATTGTATGAATGAATTAGAATGGATCCTACGAATAAATTAGAATGGATCGTGTGAAAGAATTAGAATGGATTGTATGAATGAATTAGAATGAATTCGTACGATCCATTCGAATTCATTCACACGATCCATTCTAATTCATTCATACGATCCATTCTAATTTATTCATACAACCCATTCTAATTCTTTCACACGATCCATTCTAATTCATTCGTAGGATCCATTCTAATTCATTCGTACAATCTATTCTATTTCATTCGTACGATCCATTCTTACTCATTCGTAGGATCTATTCTAATTCATTCGGACGAATGTATCCATTCTAATTTATTCGTACGTTCCATTCTAATTCATTCATACGATCCATTCTAATTCATTCGTACGATCCATTCTAATTCATTCGTCCGATCCATTCTAATTCATTCGCATGAATGTATCCATTCTATTTCATTCGTACGATCCATTCTAATTCATTCGTAAGATCCATTCTAATTCATTCGTACGATCCATTCTAATTCATTCGCACGATCCATTCTAATTCATTCGCACGAATGTATCCATTCTAGTTCATTCGTACGATCCATTCTAATTCATTCGTACGATCCATTCTAATTCATTCGCACGATCCATTCTAATTCATTCGTACGATCCATTCTAATTTATTCATACGATCCATTCTAATTCATTCGTACGATCCATTCTAATTCATTCGCACAAATGTATCCATTGTAATTAATTCGTACGATCCATTCTAATTCATTCGCACGATCCATTCTAATTCATTCGTACGATTCATTCTAATTCATTCGCACGATCTGTTCTTATTCATTCGCACAATCCATTCTAATTCATTCGCACGAATGTATCCATTCTAATTCATTCGTACGATCCATTCTAATTCATTCGTATGATCCATTCTAATTCATTCATATGATCCATTCTAATTAATTTGTATGATCCATTCTAATTCATTCGTACGATCCATTCTAATTAATTCATACAATCCAATCTAATTCATTCGCACGAATGTATCCATTCTAATTAATTCGTACGATCCATTCTAATTCATTCGAATGATCAATAATAATTCATTCGCACGATCCAGTCTAATTGATTCGCACGATCCATTCTAATTCATTCGCACGAATATATCCATTCTAATTCATTCGTACGATCCATTCTAATTCATTAATATGATCCATTCTAATTCATTCGTACGATCCATTCTAATTCGTATGCACAAAGGTATCCATTCTAATCCATTCGTAGGATCCATTCTAATTCATTCGTACGATCCATTCTAATTCATTCGCTCGAATGTATCCATTCTAATCCATTTGTACGATCCATTCTAATCCATTCGTACGATGCATTCTAATTCATTCGCATGAATGTAACCATTCTAATTCATTCATTTGATCCATTCTAATTCATTCGTATGATCCATTCTAATTCATTCGTCCGATCCATTCTAATTCATTCGCACGAATGTATCCATTCTAATTCATTCGTACGATCCATTCTAATTCATTCGTACGATCCATTCTAATTCATTCGTAAGATCCATTCTAATTCATTCGTACGATCCATTCTAATTCATTCGTACGATCCATTCTAATTCAATTGCACGAATGTATCCATTCTAGTTCATTTGTACGATCCATTCTAAATCATTCGTACGATCCATTCTAATTCATTCGCACGACCCATTCTAATTCATTCGTACGATCAATTCTAATTCATTTGCACGAATGTATCCATTCTAATTCATTCGTACGATCCTGAATTAGAATGGATCGTACGAATGAATTAGAATGGATACCTTTGTGCATATGAATTAGAATGGATCGTACGAATGAATTAGAATGGATCATATTAATGAATTAGAATGGATCGTACGAATGAATTAGAATGGATACATTCGTGCGAATGAATTAGAATGGATCGTGCACGAATGTATCCATTCTAATTCATTCGTATGATCCATTCTAATTCATTAATATGATCCATTCTAATTCATTCGTACGAATGTATCCATTCTAATCCATTCGTACGATCCATTCTAATCCATTCGTACGATCCATTCTAATTCATTCGCATGAATGTAACCATTCAAATTCATTCATTTGATCCATTCTAATTCATTCGTACGATCCATTCTAATTCATTCGTCCGATCCATTCTAATTTATTCACACGAATGTATCCATTCTAATTCATTCGTACGATCCATTCTAATTCATTCGTACGATCCATTCTAATTCATTCGTAAGATCCATTCTAATTCATTCGTACGATCCATTCTAATTCATTCGTACGATCCATTCTAATTCATTCACACGAATGTATCCATTCTAGTTCATTCGTACGATCCATTCTAATTCATTCGTACAATCCATTCTAATTCATTCGCACGATCCATTCTAATTCATTCGTACGATCAATTCTAATTCATTCGCACGAATGTATCCATTCTAATTCATTCATACGATCTATTCTAATTCATTCGTACGATCCATTCTAATTCACTCATACGATCCATTCTAATACATTCATACGATCCATTCTAATTCATTTGCACGAATATATCCATTCTAATTCATTCGTACGATCCATTCTAATTCCTTCGTACGATCCATTTTAATTCATTCGTACGATCTATTCTAATTCATTCGTACGATCCATTCTAATTCATTCGTACAATCCATTCTAATTCCTTCGTACGATCCATTCTAATTCATTCGTACGATCCATTCTAATTCATTCGTACAATCTATTCTAATTCATTTGTACAAATAGATACATTCGTGTGAATGAATTAGAATGGATCGTACGAATGAGTAAGAATGGATCGTACGAATGAAATAGAATGGATTGCATGAATGAATTAGAATGGATCGTACGAATGAATTAGAATGGATCGTGTGAAAGAATTAGAATGGATTGTATGAATGAATTAGAATGGATCGTACGAATGAATTAGAATGGATCGTACGAAGGAATTAGAATGGATCGTACGAATGAATTAGAATGAATCATACGAATGAATTAGAATAGATCGTACGAATGAATTAGAATGGATCGTACGAAGGAATTAGAATGGATCGTACGAATGAATTAGAATTGATATATTCGTGCAAATGAATTAGAATGGATCGTATGAATGTATTAGAATGGATCGTATGAGTGAATTAGAATGGATCGTACGAATGAATTAGAATGGATCGTATGAATGAATTAGAATGGATACATTCGTGTGAATGAATTAGAATTGATCGTATGAATGAATTAGAATAGATTTTGTGAATGAATTAGAACTGATCGTACGAATGAATTAGAATGGATACATTCGTGCGAATGAATTAGAATGGATTGTATGAATGAATTAGAATGGATCGTACGAATGAATTAGAATGGATCGTATGAGTGTATTAGAATGGATATAAAGGAATTAGAATGGATCGTATGAAGGAATTAGAATGGATCATACGAATGAAATAGAATGGATCGTACGAAGGAATTAGAATGGATATATTCGTGCAAATGAATTAGAATGGATCGTATGAATGAATTAGAATGGATCGTATGAGTGAATAAGAACGGATAGTATGAATGAAGTAGAATGGATCATATGAATGAATTAGAATGGATACATTCGTGCGAATGAATTAGAATGGATCGTATGAATGAATTAGAATAGATTGTGCGAATGAATTAGAATGGATCGTACGAATGAATTAGAATGGATACATTCTTGCGAATAAATTAGAATGAATTGTATGAATGAATTAGAATGGATCGTACGAATGAATTAGAATGGATCGTACGAATGAATTAGAATAATTTGCGCGAATGAATTAGAATGGATCGTACGAATGAATTAGAATAGATCGTACGAAGGAATTAGAATGGATCGTACGAATGAATTAGAATAGATCGTACGAAGGAATTAGAATGGATCGTACGAATGAATTAGAATGGATCGTACGATTGAATTAGAATGGATCATACGAATGAGTAAGAATGGATCGTATGAATGAATTAGATTGGATCGTACGATCCATTCTAATTCATTAGCATGGATCGTGCTAATGAATTAGAATGGAATATACGAATGAATTAGAATGGATCGTAGAATGGATCATACGAATGAATTAGAATGAATTAGAATGGATTGTACGAATGAATTAGAATAGATCATAGGAATGAATTAGAATGGATCGTGCAAATGAATTAGAATGGATACATTTGTGCGAATGAATTAGAATGGATCGTGCGAATGAATTAGAATGGATCCTACGAATAAATTAGAATGGATATATTTGAACGAATAAATTAGAATGGATCATACGAATGAATTAGAATGGATCGTACGAATGAATTAGAATGGATAGTACGAATGAATTAGAATCGATCGTACAAATGAATTAGAATGGATCGTACGAATGAATTAGAATGGATCATACAAATGAGTAAGAATGGATCGTACGAATGAATTAGAATGGATCGTACGAATGAATTAGAATGGATCGTACGAATAAATTAGAATGGATACATTCGTCCGAATGAATTAGAATGGATCATACGAATGAGTAAGAATGGATCGTACAAATGAAATAGAATAGATTGTACGAATGAATTAGAATGGATCCTAGTACGATCCATTCTAATTCATTCGTACGATCCATTCTAATTCATTCATACAATCCATTCTAATTCTTTCACACGATCCATTCTAATTCATTCGTACGATCCATTCTAATTCATTCGTGCAATCCATTCTATTTCATTCGTACGATCCATTCTTACTCATTCATACGATCCATTCTAATTCATTCACACGAATGTATCCATTCGTACGAATGAATTAGAATAGATTGTAGGAATGAATTAGAATGAATCGTACGAATGAATTAGAATGGATTATACGAAGGAATTAGAATGGATCGTACGAATGAATTAGAATGGATCGTACGAATGAATTAGAATAGATCGTACGAATGAATTAGAATGGATCGTACGAATGAATTAGAATGGATATATTCGTGCAAATGAATTAGAATGGATCGTATGAATGTATTAGAATGGATCGTATGAGTGAATTAGAATGGATCGTATGAATGAATTAGAATGGATTGTATGAATGAATTAGAATGGATCGTACGAATGAATTAGAATGGATCATACGAATTAATTAGAATGGATCGTACGAATGAATTAGAATGGATCGTACGAATGAATTAGAATGGATCGTGCGAATGAATTAGAATGGATACATTCGTGCGAATGAATTAGAGGGGATTGTGCGAATGAATAAGAACAGATCGTGCAAATGAATTAGAATGGATCGTACGAATGAATTAGAATGGATCGTGCGAATGAATTAGAATGGATCGTACGAATGAATTAGAATGGATACATTTGTGCGAATGAAATAGAATGGATCATACGAATGAATTAGAATGGATCGTATGAATGAATTAGAATGGATCGTACGAATGAATTAGAATGGATCGTGCGAATGAATTAGAATGGATCGTACAAATGAATTAGAATGGATCGTGTGAAAGAATTAGAATGGATCGTACGAATGAATTAGAATGGACCGTGCGAATGAATTAGAATGGATCATACGAATGAATTAGAATGGATACATTTGTGCGAATGAATTAGATTGGATCGTACGAATGAATTAGAATGGATCGTATGAATGAATTAGAATGGATCGTACGAATGAATTAGAATGGATCGTGCGAATGAATTAGAATGGATCGTACAAATGAATTAGAATGGATCGTACGAATGAACTAGAATGGATACATTCGTGCGAATGAATTAGAATGGATCGTACGAATGAATTATAATGGATCGTATGAAATAGAATGGATTGTGCGAATGAATTAGAATGGATCGTGCGAATGAATTAGAATGGATTGTGCGAATGATTAAGAACAGATCGTGTGAATGAATTAGAATGGATCGTACGAATGAATTAGAATGGATCGTGCGATACGAAGGAATTAGAATGGATCGTACGAAGGAATTACAATGGATCATACGAATGAAATAGAATAGATCATACGAAGGAATTAGAATGGATCGTACGAAGGAATTAGAATGGATCGTACGAAGGAATTAGAATGGATCGTACGAATGAATTACAATGGATATATTCGTGCAAATGAATTAGAATGGATCGTATGAATGAATTAGAATGGATCGTATGAGTGAATTAGAACGGATAGTAGGAATGAAGTAGAATGGATCGTATGAATGAATTAGAATGGATACATTCGTGCGAATGAATTAGAATGGATCGTATGAATGAATTAGAATAGATTGTGCGAATGGATTAGAATGGATCATACAAATGAATTAGAATGGATACATTCGTGCGAATAAATTAGTATGGATTGTATGAATGAATTAGATTGGATCGTACGAATGAATTAGAATGGATCGTACGAATGAATTAGAATAGATTGCGCGAATGAATTAGAATGGATCGTACGAATGAATTAGAATGGATCGTACGAAGGAATTAGAATGGATCGTACGAATGAATTAGAATGGATCGTACAGATGAATTAGAATGGCTCGTACGAAGGAATTAGAATGGATCGTACGAATGAATTAGAATGGATCGTACGATTGAATTAGATTGGATCATACGAATGAGTAAGAATGGATCGTATGAATGAATTAGATTGGATCGTACGATCCATTCTAATTCATTAGCATGGATCGTGCTAATGAATTAGAATGGAATATACGAATGAATTAGAATGGATCGTAGAATGGATCGTACGAATGAATTAGAATGAATTAGAATGGATCGAACGAATGAATTCGAATAGATCATAGGAATGAATCAGAATGGATCATGCAAATGAATTAGAATGGATACATTCGTGCGAATGAAATAGAATTGATCGTGCGAATGAATTAGAATGGATCGTACAAATGAATTAGAATGGATATATTTGAACGAATAAATTAGAATGGATCATACGAATGAATTAGAATGGATCGTACGAATGAATTAGAATGGATAGTGCGAATGAATTAGAATCGATCGTACGAATGAATTAGAATGGATCGTACAAATGAATTAGAATGGATCATACGAATGAGTAAGAATGGATCGTACGAATGAATTAGAATGGATCGTACGAATGAATTAGAATGGATCGTACGAATAAATTAGAATGGATACATTCGTCCGAATGAATTAGAATGGATCATACGAATGAGTAAGAATGGATCGTACGAATGAAATAGAATAGATTGTACGAATGAATTAGAATGGATCCTACGAATGAATTAGAATGGATAATGTGAAAGAATTAGAATGGATTGTATGAATGAATTAGAATGGATCGTATGAATGAATTAGAATGGATCGTGCGAATGAATTCGAAAGGATCGTACGAATTCATTCTAATTCATTCATACAATCCATTCTAATTCTTTCACACGATCCATTCTAATTCATTCGTACGTTCCATTCTAATTCATTAGCACGATCCATGCTAATTCATTCGTTCGATCAATTCTAATTCATTAGCACGATCCATTCTAATTCATTCGTACGATCCATTCTAATTCATTCGCACGATCCATTCTAATTCATTCATAGGATCCATTCTAATTTATTCATACGATCTATTCTAATTCTTTCACACGAATGTATCCATTCTAATTCATTCGCACGAATGTATCCATTCTAATTCATTCGTACGATCCATTCTAATTCATTCGTACGATCCATTCTAATTCATTCGTACGATGCATTCTAATTCATTCGCACAATCCATTCTATTTCATTCGTACGATCCATTCTTACTCATTCGTATGATCCATTATGGATACATTCGTGCGAATGAATTAGAATGGATCATACGAATGAGTAAGAATGGATCGTACGAATGAAATAGAATGGATTGTGCGAATGAATTAGAATGGATCGTACGAATTAATTAGAATAGATCGTGCGAAAGAATTAGAATGGATTGTATGAATGAATTAGAATAGATCGTATGAATGAATTAGAATGGATCGTACGAATGAATTAGAATGGATCGTACGAATGAATTAGAATGGATCGTACGAATGAATTAGAATGGATACATTCGTGCGAAAGAATTAGAATAGATCGTATGAATGAATTAGAATGGATCCTATGAATGAATTAGAATGGATCGTGCGAATGAATTAGAATGGATCGTACGAATGAATTAGAATGGATCGTGCTAATGAATTAGAATTGATTGAACGAATGAATTAGAATGGATACATTCGTGCGAATGAATTAGAATGGATCGGACGAATGAATTAGAATGGATCATACGAATGAGTAAGAATGGATCGTACGAATGAAATAGAATAGATCGTACGAATGAATTAGAATGGATCGTACTAAGGAATTAGAATGGATCGTACGAATGAATTAGAATGGATATATTCATGCAAATGAATTAGAATGGATCGTATGAATGTATTAGAATGAATCGTATGAGTGAATTAGAATGGATCGTACGAATGAATTAGAATGGATCGTATGAATGAATTAGAATGGATACATTCGTGTGAATGAATTAGAATGGATCGTATGAATGAATTAGAATAGATTTTGTGAATGAATTAGAACTGATTGTATGAATGAATTAGAATGGATACATTCGTGCGAACGAATTAGAATGGATTGTATGAATGAATTAGAATGGATCCTATGAATGAATTAGAATGGATCGTGCGAATGAATTAGAATGGATCGTACGAATGAATTAGAATGGATCGTGCTAATGAATTAGAATTGATCGAACGAATGAATTAGCATGGATCGTGCTAATGAATTAGAATGGAACGTACGAATGAATTAGAATGGATCGTGTGAAAGAATTAGAATGGATTGTATGAATGAATTAGAATGAATTCGCACGATCCATTCGAATTCATTCGCACGATCCATTCTAATTCATTCATACGATCCATTCTAATTCATTCATCCAATCCATTCTAATTCTTTCACATGATCCATTCTAATTCATTCGTAGGATCCATTCTAATTCATTCGTACAATCTATTCTATTTCATTCGTACGATCCATTCTTACTCATTCGTATGATCCATTCTAATTCATTCGGACGAATATATCCATTCTAATTTATTCGTACGATCCATTCTAATTCATTCGTACGATCCATTCTAATTCATTCGTACGATCCATTCTATTTCATTCGTCCGATCCATTCTAATTCATTCGCACGAATGTATCCATTCTAATTCATTTGTACGATCCATTCTAATTCATTCGTACGATCCATTCTAATTCATTCGTAAGATCCATTCAAATTCATTCGTACGATCCATTCTAATTCATTCGTACGATCCATTCTAATTCATTCGCACGAATGTATCAATTCTAGTTTATTCGTACGATCCATTCTAATTCCTTCGTACGATCCATTCTAATTCCTTCGTACGATCCATTCTAATTCATTCGTACGATCCATTCTAATTTATTCGTATGATCCATTCTAATTCCTTCGTACGATCCATTCTAATTCATTCGTATGATCCATTCTAATTCCTTCGTATCCATTCTAATTCACTCATACGATCCATTCTAATTCATTCGTACGATCCATTCTAATTCATTTATACAATCCATTCTAATTCATTCGCACGAATGTATCCATTCTAATTCATTCGTACGATCAGTTCTAATTCATTCACAAAATCTATTCTAATTCATTCATACGATCCATTCTAATTCATTCACACGAATGTATCCATTCTAATTCATTCATAAGATCCATTCTAATTCATTCGTACGATCCATTCTAATTCACTCATACGATCCATTCTAATACATTCATACGATCCATTCTAATTCATTTGCACAAATATATCCATTCTAATTCATTCGTACGATCCATTCTAATTCCTTCGTACGATCCATTCCAATTCATTCGTACGATCTATTCTAATTCATTTGTACGATCCATTCTAATTCATTCGTACGATCCATTCTAATTCCTTCGTTCGATCCATTCTAATTCATTCGTACGATCCATTCTAATTCATTCATACAATCCATTCTAATTCTTTCCACGATCCATTCTAATTCATTCGTACGATCTATTCTAATTCATTCGTGCAATCCATTCTATTTCATTCGTACGATCCATTCTTACTCATTCGTACGATCCATTCTAATTCATTTACACGAATGTATCCATTCGTACGAATGAATTAGAATAGATTGTACGAATGAATTAGAATGGATCGTACGAATAAATTAGAATGGATCGTACGAAGGAATTAGAATGGATCGTACGAATGAATTAGAATGGATCGTACGAATGAATTAGAATAGATCGTACGAATGAATTAGAATGGATCGTACGAAGGAATTAGAATGGATCGTACGAATGAATTAGAATGGATATATTCGTGCAAATGAATTAGAATGGATCGTATGAATGTATTAGAATGGATCGTATGAGTGAATTAGAATAGATCGTGCGAATGAATTAGAATGGACCGTATGAATGAATTAGAATGGATACATTCGTGCGAATGAATTAGAATTGATCGTACGAATGAATTAGAATGGATCGTGCGAATGAATTAGAATGGATCATACGAATGAATTGGAATGGATCGTACGAATGAACTAGAATGGATACATTTGTGCGAATGATATAGAATGGATCGTACGAATGAATTAGAATGGATCGTACGAATGAATTAGAATGGATCTTACGAATGAATTAGAATGGATCGTACGAATGAATTAGAATGGATCGTACGAATGAATTAGAATGGATACATTCGTGCGAATCAATTAGAATGGATCGGACGAATGAATTAGAATGGATCATACGAATGAATTAGAATGGATCAAATGAATGAATTAGAATGGTTACATTCATGCGAATGAATTAGAATGGATCGTACGAATGGATTAGAATGGATCGTACGAATCGATTAGAATGGATACATTCGAGCGAATGAATTAGAATGGATCGTACGAATGAATTTGAATGGATCGTACGAATGGATTAGAATGGATCCTACGAATGGATTAGAATGGATACCTTTGTGCATATGAATTAGAATGGTTCGTACGAATGAATTAGAATGGATCATATTAATGAATTAGAATGGATCTTACGAATGAATTTGAATGGATACATTCGTGCGAATGAATTAGAATGGATCGTGCGAATCAATTAGACTGGATCATGCGAATGAATAAGAATGGATCGTACGAATGAATTATAATGGATCGTACGAATGAATTAGAATCGATACATTCGTGCGAATGAATTAGAATGGATTGTGCGAATGAATAAGAACAGATCATGCGAATGAATTAGAATGGATCGTACGAATGAATTAGAATGGATCGTGCGAATGAATTAGAATGGATCGTACGAATGAATTAGAATGGATACATTTGTGCGAATGAATTAGAATGGATCGTACGAATGAATTAGAATGGATCGTTTGAATGAATTAGAATGGATCGTATGAATGAATTAGAATGGATCGTGCGAATGAATTAGAATTGATCGTACGAATGAATTAGAATGGATCGAGCGAATGAACTAGAATGGATACATTCGTGCGAAAGAATTAGAATGGATCGTACGAATGAATTAGAATGGATCGTACGAATGAATTAGAATGGATCTTTCGAATGAATTAGAATGGATCTTACGAATGAATTAGAATGGATCGTACGAATGAATTAGAATGGATACATTCGTGCGAATGAATTAGAATGGATCGGACGAATGAATTAGAATGGATCGTACGAATGAATTAGAATGGAACGTACGAATGAATTAGAATGGATACATTCGTGCGAATGAATTAGAATGGATTGTACGAATGAATAAGAACAGATCGTGCGAATGAATTAGAATGGATCGTACGAATGAATTAGAATGGATCGTGCGAATGAATTAGAATGGATCGTACGAATGAATTAGAATGGATACATTTGTGCGAATGAATTAGAATGGATCGTACGAATGAATTAGAATGGATCGTATGAATGAATTAGAATGGATCGTACGAATGAATTAGAATGGATCGTGCGAATGAATTAGAATGGATCGTACGAATGAATTAGAATGGATCGTACGAATGAACTAGAATGGATACATTCATGCGAAAGAATTAGAATGAATCGTACAAATGAATTAGAATGGATCGTACGAATAAATTAGAATGGATCTTACGAATGAATTAGAATGGATCGTACGAATGAATTAGAATGGATCGTACGAATGAATTAGAATCGATACATTCGTGCGAATGAATTAGAATGGATTGGACGAATGAATTAGAATGGATCGTACGAATGAATTAGAATGGATCGTACGAATAAATTAAAATGGATCGTACAAATAAATTAGAATGGATACATTCGTCCGAATGAATTAGAATGGATCATACGAATGAGTAAGAATGGATCGTACGAATGAAATAGAATAGATTGTACGAATGAATTAGAATGGATCCAACGAATGAATTAGAATGGATCGTGTGAAAGAATTAGAATGGATTGTATGAATGAATTAGAATGGATCGTATGAATAAATTAGAATGGATCGTGCGAATGAATTCGAATGAATCGTACGAATTCATTCTAATTCATTCATACAATCCATTCTAATTCTTTCACACGATCTATTCTAATTCATTCATAGGATCCATTCTAATTCATTCGTACAATCTATTCTATTTCATTCGTACGATCCATTCTTACTCATTCGTATGATCCATTCTAATTCATTCGTACAATCTATTCTATTTCATTCGTACGATCCATTCCTACTCATTCGTATGATCCATTCTAATTCATTCGGACGAATGTATCCATTCTAATTTATTCATACGATCCATTCTAATTCATTCGTACGATCCATTCTAATTCTTTCATACAATCCATTCTAATTCATTCATACAATCCATTCTAATTCTTTCACACGATCCATTCTAATTCATTCGTAGGATCCATTCTAATTCATTCGTACAATCTATTCTATTTCATTCGTACGATCCATTCTTACTCATTCGTATGATCTATTCTAATTCATTCGGACGAATGTATCCATTCTAATTTATTCGTACGATCCATTCTAATTCATTCGTACGATCCATTCTAATTCATTCGTACGATCCATTCTAATTCATTCGTCCGATCCATTCTAATTCATTCGCACGAATGTATCCATTCTAATTCACTACGATCCATTCTAATTCATTCATACGATCCATTCTAATTCATTCGTAAGATCCATTCTAATTTATTCGTACGATCCATTCTAATTCATTCGTACGATCCATTCTAATTCATTCGCACGAATGTATCCATTCTAGTTCAATCGTACGATCCATTCTAATTCATTCGTACGATCCATTCTAATTCATTCGTACGATCCATTCTAATTCATTCGCACGATCCATTCTAATTCATTCATACGATCCATTCTAATTCATTCATACGATCCATTCTAATTCATTCGCATAAATGTGTCCATTCTAATTCATTCGTACTATCCATTCTAATTCATTCGCACGACCCATTCTAATTCATTCGTACGATCCATTCTAATTCTTTCACACGATCCATTCTAATTCATTCGTACGATCCATTCTAATTCATTCGCACGATCCATTCTAATTCATTCGTACGATCCATTCTAATTCATTAATACGATCCATTCTAATTCATTCGTACGATCCATTCTAATTCATTCGCACAAATGTATCCATTCTAATTCATTCGTACGATCCATTCTAATTCATTCGCACGATCCATTCTAATTCATTCGTATGATCCATTCTAATTCATTCGCACGATCTGTTCTTATTCATTCGCACAATCCATTCTAATTCATTCGCACGAATGTATCCATTCTAATTCATTCGTACGATCCATTCTAATTCATTCGTACGATCCATTCTAATTCATTCGTATGATCCATTCTGATTAATTCGTATGATCCATTCTAATTCATTCGTACGATCCATTCCAATTCATTCATACAATCCATTCTAATTCATTCGTACGATCCATTCTAATTCACTCATACGATCCATTCTAATACATTCATACGATCCATTCTAATTCATTTGCACGAATATATCCATTCTAATTCATTCGTATGATCCATTCTAATTCATTCGTATGATCCATTCTAATTCATTCGTACGATCTATTCTAATTTATTCGTACGATCCATTCTAATTCATTCGTAGGATCCATTCTAATTCCTTCGTACGATCCATTCTAATTTATTCGTACTATCCATTCTAATTCATTCGTACAATCTATTCTAATTCATTCGTACGAATGGATACAATCGTGTGAATGAATTAGAATGGATCGTACGAATTAGTAAGAATGGATCGTACGAATGAAATAGAATGGATTGCACGAATGAATTATAATGGATCGTACGAATGAATTAGAATGGATCGTGTGAAAGATTTAGAATGGATCGTACGAATGAATTAGAATGGATCGTGCGAATAAATTAGAATAGATCGTACGAATGAATTAGAATGGATCGTACGAAGGAATTAGAATGGATCGTACGAATAAATTAGAATGGATATATTCGTGCAAATGAATTAGAATGGATCGACTGAATGTATTAGAATGGATCGTATGAGTGAATTAGAATGGTTCGTACGAATGAATTAGAATGGATTGTATGAATGAATTAGAATGGATCATATGAATGAATTAGAATGGATCATACGAATTAATTAAAATGGATCATACGAATGAATTAGAATGGATCGTACAAAGGAATTAGAATGGATCGTACGAATGAATTAGAATGGATTGTACGAATGAATTAGAATGAATCGTACGAAGGAATTAGAATGGATCGTACGAATGAATTAGAATCGATCATACGATTGAATTAGAATAGATCATACGAATGAGTAAGAATGGATCGTATGAATGAATTAGATTGGATCGTACGATCCATTCTAATTCATTAGCATGGATCATGCTAATGAATTAGAATGGAATATACGAATGAATTAGAATGGATCGTAGAATGGATCGTACGAATGAATTAGAATGAATTAGAATGGATTGTACGAATGAATTAGAATAGATCATAGGAATGAATTAGAATAGATCGTGCAAATGAATTGGAATGGATACATTCGTGCGAATGAATTAGAATGGATCATGCGAATGAATTAGAATGGATCGTACGAATGAATTAGAATGGATATATTTGAACGAATAAATTAGAATGGATCATACGAATGAATTAGAAAGGATCGTACGAATGAATTAGAATGGATAGTGCGAATGAATTAGAATCGATCGTACGAATGAATTAGAATGGATCGTACGAATGAATTAGAATGGATCATACGAATGAGTAAGAATGGATCGTACGAATGAATTAAAATGGATCGTACGAATGAATTAGAATGGATCGTACGAATAAATTAGAATGGATATATTCGTCCGAATAAATTCGAATGGATCATACGAATGAGTAAGAATGGATCGTACGAATGAAATAGAGTAGATTGTACGAATGAATTAGAATGGATCCTACGAATGAATTAGAATGGATCGTGTGAAAGAATTAGAATGGATTGTATGAATGAATTAGAATGGATCGTATGAATGAATTAGAATGGATCGTACGAATGGATGAGAATGGATCGTACGAATGAATTAGAATGGATCGTACGAATGAACTAGAATGGATACATTCGTGCGAATGAATTAGAATGGATCATATGAATGAATTAGAATGGATCGTACGAATGAATTAGAATGGATCGTACGAATGAATTAGAATAGATTGCGCGAATGAATTAGAATGGATCGTGCGAATGAAATAGAATGGATCATACGAATGAGTAAGAATGGATCGTACGAATGAAGTAGAATGGATTGTGCGAATGACTTAGAATGGATCGTACGAATGAATTAGAATGGATCGTGTGAAAGAATTTGAATGGATGGTATGAATGAATTAGAATAGATCGTATGAATGAATTAGAATGGATCGTACGAATGAATTAGAATAAATCGTACGAATGAATTAGAATGGATCGTACGAATGAATTAGAATGGATACATTCGTGCGAATGAATTAGAATGGATACATTCGTGCGAAAGAATTAGAATAGATCGTATGAATGAATTAGAATGGATCCTATGAATGAATTAGAATGGATCGTGCGAATGAATTAGAATGGATCGTACGAATGAATTAGAATGGATCGTACTAATAAATTAGAATTGATCGAACGAATGAATTAGCATGGATCATGCTAATGAATTAGAATGGAACGTACGAATGAATTAGAATGGATCGTGTGAAAGAATTTGAATGGATTGTATGAATGAATTAGATTGAATTTGTACGATCCATTCGAATTCATTCGCACGATCCATTCTAATTCATTCATACGATCCATTCTAATTCATTCATACAATCCATTCTAATTCTTTCACACGATCCATTCTAATTCATTCGTAGGATCCATTCTAATTGATTCGTACAATCTATTCTATTTCATTCGTACGATCCATTCTTACTCATTCGTATGATCCATTCTAATTCATTTGGACGAATGTATCCATTCTAATTTATTCGTACGATCCATTCTAATTCATTCGTTTGATCCATTCTAATTCATTCGTACGATCCATTCTTACTCATTCGTATGATCCATTCTAATTCATTCGTACGATCCATTCTAATTCATTCGTACGATCTATTCTAATTCATTCGCACTATCCATTCTAATTCATTCGTACGATCCATTCTAATTCATTCGTATGATCCATTCTAATATATTCGCTCAAATATATCCATTCTAATTCATTCGTACAATCCATTCTAATTCATTCGCACGATCCATTCTAATTCATTAGCACGAATGTATCCATTCTAATTCATTTGCACGATCCATTCTAATTCATTCCTATGATCTATTCTAATTCATTCGTACGATCCATTCTAATTCATTCTAATTCATTCGTACGATCCATTCTACGATCCATTCTAATTCATTCGTATATTCCATTCTAATTCATTAGCACGATCCATGCTAATGAATTAGAATGGATCGTACGATCCAATCTAATTCATTCATACGATCCATTCTTACTCATTCGTATGATCCATTCTAATTTAATCGTACGATCCATTCTAATTCATTCGTACGATCCATTCTAATTCCTTCGTACGATCCATTCTAATTCATTCGTACGATCCATTCTAATTCATTCGTACGATCCATTCTAATTCCTTCGTACGATCCATTCTAATTCATTCGTACAATCTATTCTAATTCATTCGTACGAATGGATACATTCGTGTGAATGAATTAGAATGGATCGTACGAATGAGTAAGAATGGATCGTACGAATGAAATAGAATGGATTGCACGAATGAATTAGAATTGATCGTACGAATGAATTAGAATGGATCGTGCGAATGAATTAGAATGGATCGTACGAATGAATTAGAATGGATCGTACGAATGAACTAGAATGGATACATTCATGCGAATGAATGAGAATGGATCGTACGAATGAATTAGAATGGATCGTACGAATGAATTAGAATGGATCTTACGAATGAATTAGAATGGATCGTACGAATGAATTAGAATGGATCGTACGAATGAATTAGAATGGATACATTCGTGTGAATGAATTAGAATGGATCAGACGAATAAATTAGAATGGATCGTACAAATGAATTAGAATGGATCAAATGAATGAATTAGAATGGTTACATTCATGCGAATGAATTAGAATGGATCATACGAATGGATTAGAATGGATCGTACGAATGGATTAGAATAGATACATTCGAGCGAATGAATTTGAATGGATCGTACGAATGAATTAGAATGGATCGTACGAATGGATTAGAATGGATCCTACAAATGGATTAGAAAGGATACCTTTGTGCATATGAATTAGAATGGATCGTACGAATGAATTAGAACGGATCATATTAATGAATTAGAATGGATCGTACGAATGAATTAGAATGGATCGTACGAATGAATTAGAATGGATACATTCGTGCGAATGAATTAGAATGGATACATTCGTGCGAAAGAATTAGAATAGATCGTATGAATTAATTAGAATGGATCCTATGAATGAATTAGAATGGATCGTGCGAATGAATTAGAATGGATCGTACGAATGAATTAGAATGGATCGATCTAATGAATTAGAATTGATCGAACGAATGAATTAGAATGGATACATTCGTGCGAATGAATTAGAATGGATCGGACGAATGAATTAGAATGGATCGTACGAATGAGTAAGAATGGATCGTACGAATGAAATAGAATAGATCGTACGAATGAATTAGAATGGATCGTACGAAGGAATTAGAATAGATTGTACGAATGAATTAGAATGGATATATTCGTGCAAATGAATTAGAATGGATCGTATGAATGTATTAGAATGGATCGTATGAGTGAATTAGAATGGATCGTACGAATGAATTAGAATGGATCGTATGAATGAATTAGAATGGATACATTCGTGTGAATGAATTAGAATGGATCGTACGAATGAATTAGAATAGCTCATACGAATGAATTAGAATGAATCGTATGAATGAATTAGAATGGTTAGATTCGTGAGAATGAATTAGAATAGATCGTACGAATGAATTAGAATGGATCGTACGAATAAATTAGAATGGATCGTGGGAATGAATTAGAATGGATCGTACGAATGAATTAGAATGGATCCACCGAATGAGTTAGAATGGATCATACGAATGAATTCGAATGGATTGTACGAATGAATTAGAATGGATTGTGCGAATGAATTAGAATAGATCGTATGAATGAATAATAATGGATCGTACGAATGAATTAGAATGGATCGTGCGAATGAATTAGCATGAATCGTACGAATGTATTAGAATGGATCGTACGAATGAATTAGAATGAATCGTACGATCCATTCTAATTCAATCGTCTAATCCATTCTAATTCATTCGCATGAATGTATCCATTCTATTTCATTCGTACAATCCATTCTATTTCATTCGTACGATCCATTCTTACTCATTCGTATGATCCATTCTAATTCATTCGTATGATCCATTCTAATTTATTCGTACGATCCATTCAAATTCATTCGCACGATCCATTCTAATTCATTCATAATAGATTAGAATGGATACATTCGAGCGAATGAATTAGAATGGATCGTACGAATGAATTAGAATGGATCGTACGAATGGATTAGAATAGATCCTACGAATGGATTAGAATGGATACCTTTGTGCATATGAATTAGAATGGATCCTATGAATGAATTAGAATAGATCATATTAATGAATTAGAATGGATAGTACGAATGAATTAGAATGGATACATTCGTGCACGATCCATTCTAATTCATTCGCACGAATGTATCCATTCTAATTCATTCGTACGATCCATTCTAACTCATTAATATGATCCATTCTATTTCATTCGTACGATCCATTCTTACTCATTCGTATGATCCATTCTAATTCATTCGCACGAATGTATCCATTCTAAATCATTCGTACGATCCATTCTAATTCATTCGTACGATCCATTCTAAATCATTCGTACAATCCATTCTATTTCATTCATACGATCAATTCTAAGTCATTAGCACGATCCATTCTAATTCATTTGTACGATCCATTCAAATTCATTCGCACGATCCATTCTAATTCATTCGTACAATCCATTATATTTCATTCTTACGATCCATTCTTACTCATTCGTATGATCCATTCTAATTCATTCGCACGAATGTATCCATTCTAATCCATTCGTACGATCCATTCTAATCCATTCGTACGATCCATTCTAATTCATTCACATGAATGTAACCATTCTAATTCATTCATTTGATCCATTCTAATTCATTCGTACGATCCATTCTAATTCATTCGCCCGATCCATTCTAATTCATTCGCACGAATGTATCCATTCTAAACCATTCATACGATCCATTCTAATTTATTCGTACGATCCATTCTAATTCATTCGCACGAATGTATCCATTCTAATTCATTCGTACGATCCATTCTAATTCATTCGTACGATCCATTCTAATTCATTCGTACGATCCATTCTAATTCATTCGCACGAATGTATCCATTCTAGTTCTTTCGTACGATCCATTCTAATTCATTCGTACGATCCATTCTAATTCATTCGCACGATCCATTCTAATTCATTCGTACGATCCATTCTAATTCATTCATACGATCCATTCTAATTCATTCGTACGATCCATTCTAATTCATTCGCACAAATGTATCCATTCTAATTCATTCGTACGATCCATTCTAATTCATTCGCACGATCCATTCTAATTCATTCGTACGATCCATTCTAATTTTTTCACACGATCCATTCTAATTCATTCGTACGATCCATTCTAATTCATTCGCACGATCCATTCTAATTCATTCGTACGATCCATTCTAATTCATTCATACGATCCATTCTAATTCATTCGTACGATCCATTCTAATTCATTCGCACAAATGTATCCATTCTAATTCATTTGTACGATCCATTCTAATTCATTCGCATGCTCCATTCTAATTCATTCGTACGATCCATTCTAATTCATTCGCACGATCTGTTCTTATTCATTCGTACAATCCATTCTAATTCATTCACAAGAATGTATCCATTCTAATTCATTCGTACGATCCATTCTAATTCATTCGTACGATCCATTCTAATTCATTCGTATGATCCATTCTAATTAATTCGTATGATCCATTCTAATTCATTCGTACGATCAATTCTAATTCATTCATACAATCCATTCTAATTCATTCGTATGATCTATTTTAATACACTCATACGATCCATTCTAATACATTCATACGATCCATTCTAATTTATTTGCACGAATATATCCATTCTAATTCATTCGTACGATCTATTCTAATTCCTTCGTACGATCCATTCTAATTCATTCGTACGATCTATTCTAATTCATTCGTACGATCCATTCTAATTCATTCATACAATCCATTCTAATTCTTTCACACGATCCATTCTAATTCATTCGTAGGATCAATTCTAATTCATTCGTACAATCTATTCTATTTCATTCGTACAATCCATTCTTACTCATTCGTATGATCCATTCTAATTCATTCGGACGAATGTATCCATTCTAATTTATTCGTACGATCCATTATAATTCGTTCGTACGATCCATTCTAATTCATTCGTACGATCCATTCTAATTCATTCGTCCGATCCATTCTAATTCATTCGCACGAATGTATCCACTCTAATTCATTCGTACGATCCATTCTAATTCATTCGTACGATCCATTCTAATTCATTCGTAAGATCAATTCTAATTCATTCATACGATCCATTCTAATTCATTCGTACGATCCATTCTAATTTATTCGCACGAATGTATCCATTCTAGTTCATTCGTACGATCCATTCTAATTCATTCGTACGATCCATTCTAATTCATTCGCACGATCCATTCTAATTCATTCGTACGATCCATTCTAATTCATTCGTACGATCCATTCCAATTCATTCGCACAAATGTATCCATTCTAATTCATTCATACGATCCATTCTAATTCATTAGCACGATCCATTCTAATTCATTCGTACGATCCATTCTAATTCTTGCACACGATCCATTCTAATTCATTCGTACGATCCATTCTAATTCATTCGCACGATCCATTCTAATTCATTCGTACGATCCATTCTAATTCATTCATACGATCCACTCTAATTCATTCGTACGATCCATTCTAATTCATTCGCACGATCTGTTCTAATTCATTCGCACAATCCAATCTAATTCATTCGCACGAATGTATCCATTCTAATTCATTCGTACGATCAATTCTAATTCATTCGTACGATCCATTCTAATTCATTCGTATGATCCATTCTAATTAATTCGTATGATCCATTCTAATTCATTCGTACGATCCATTCTAATTCATTCATACAATCCATTCTAATTCATTCGTACGATCCATTCTAATTCACTCATACGATCCATTCTAATACATTCATACAATCCATTCTAATTCATTTGCACGAATATATCCATTCTAATTCATTCGTACGATCCATTCTAATTCCTTCGTACGATCCATTCTAATTCATTCGTACGATCTATTCTAATTCATTCGTACGATCCATTCTAATTCATTCGTACGATCCATTCTAATTCCTTCGTACGATCCATTCTAATTCATTCGTACGATCCATTATAATTCATTCGTACAATCTATTCTAATTCATTCGTACGAATGGATACATTCGTGTGAATGAATTTGAATGGATCGTACGAATGAGTAAGAATGGATCGTACGAATGAAATAGAATGGATTGCACGAATGAATTAAAATGGATCGTACGAATGAATTAGAATGGATCGTGTGAAAGAATTAGAATGGATTGTATGAATGAATTAGAATGGATCGTACGAATGAAATAGAATGGATCGTACGAAGGAATTAGAATGGATCGTACGAATGAATTAGAATGGATCGTACGAATGAATTAGAATAGATCGTACGAATGAATTAGAATGGATTGTACGAAGAAATTAGAATGGATCGTACGAATGAATTAGAATGGATATATTCGTGCAAATGAATTAGAATGGATCGTATGAATGTATTAGAATGGATCGTATGAGTGAATTAGAATGGATCGTACGAATGAATTAGAATGGATCGTATGAATGAATTAGAATGGATACATTCGATTGAATGAATTAGAATGGATCGTATGAATGAATTAGAATAAATTTTGTGAATGAATTAGAACTGATCGTAGGAATGAATTAGAATGGATACATTCGTGCGAATGAATTAGAATGGATTGTATGAATGAATTAGAATGGATCGTACGAATGAATTAGAATGGATCGTATGAGTGAATTAGAATGGATACGAAGGAATTAGAATGGACCGTACGAAGGAATTAGAATGGATCATACGAATGAAATAGAATGGATCGTACGAAGGAATTAGAATGGATCGTACGAAGGAATTAGAATGGATCGTACGAATGAATTAGAATGGATATATTCGTGCAAATGAATTAGAATGGATCGTATGAATGAATTAGAATGGATCATATGAGTGAATTAGAACGGATAGTACGAATGAAGTAGAATGGATCGTATGAATGAATTAGAATGGATATATTCGTGCGAATGAATTCGAATGGATCGTATGAATGAATTAGAATAGATTGTGCGAATGAATTAGAATGGATCGTACGAATGAATTAGAATGGATACATTCGTGCGAATAAATTAGAATGGATTGTATGAATGAATTAGAATGGATCGTACGAATGAATTAGAATGGATCGTATGAATGAATTAGAATAGATTGCGCGAATGAATTAGAATGGATCGTACGAATGAATTAGAATGGATCGTACGAAGGAATTAGAATGGATCGTACGAATGAATTAGAATGGATCGTACGAATGAATTAGAATGGATCGTACGAACAAATTAGAATGGATCGTACGAATGAATTAGAATGGATCGTACGATTGAATTAGAATGGATCATACGAATGAGTAAGAATGGATCGTATGAATGTATTAGATTGGATCGTACGATCCATTCTAATTCATTAGCATGGATCGTGCTAATGAATTAGAATGGAATATACGAATGAATTAGAATGGATCGTAGAATGGATCGTACGAATGAATTAGAATGAATTAGAATGGATCGTACGAATGAATTAGAATTGATCATAGGAATGAATTAGAATGGATCGTGCAAATGAATTAGAATGGATACATTCGTGCGAATGAATTAGAATGGATTGTGCGAATGAATTAGAATGGATCGTACGAATGAATTAGAATGGATCGTACGAATGGATTAGAATGGATCCTACGAATGGATTAGAATGGATACCTTTGTGCATATGAATTAGAATGGATCGTACGAATGAATTAGAATGGATCATATTAATGAATTAGAATGGATCGTACGAATGAATTAGAATGGATAGATTCGTGCACGATCCATTCTAATTCATTCGCACGAATGTATCCATTCTAATTCATTCGTATGATCCATTCTAATTCATTAATATGATCCATTCTAATTCATTCGTACGATCCATTCTAATTCACATGCACAAAGGTATCCATTCTAATTCATTCGTACGATCCATTCTAATTCAGGATCGTACGAATGAATTAGAATGGATACATTCGTGCGAATGAATTAGAATTGATCGTACGAATCAATTAGAATGGATCGTGCGAATGAATTAGAATGGATCGTACGAATGAATTAGAATGGATCGTACGAATGAACTAGAATGGATACATTCGTGCGAATGAATTAGAATGGATCGTACGAATGAATTAGAATGGATCGTACGAATGAATTAGAATGGATCTTACGAATGAATTAGAATGGATCGTACGAATGAATTAGAATGGATCGTACGAATGAATTAGAATGGATACATTCGTGCGAATGAATTAGAATGGATCGGACGAATGAATTAGAATGGATCGTACGAATGAATTAGAATGGATCAAATGAATGAATTAGAATGGTTACATTCATGCGAATGAATTAGAATGGATCGTACGAATGGATTAGAATGGATCGTACGAATGGATTAGAATGGATACATTCGAGCGAATGAATTAGAATGGATCGTACGAATGAATTAGAATGGATCGTACGAATGGATTAGAATAGATCCTACGAATGGATTAGAATGGATACCTTTGTGCATATGAATTAGAATGGATCGTACGAATGAATTAGAATGGATCATATTAATGAATTAGAATGGATCGTATGAATGAATTAGAATGGATACATTCGTGCGAATGAATTAGAATGGATGAATGAATTAGAATGGATCTTACGAATGAATTAGAATGGATCGTATGAATGAATTAGAATGGATCGTACGAATGAATTAGAATGGATACATTCGTGTGAATGAATTAGAATGGATCGGACGAATGAATTAGAATGGATCGTACGAATGAATTAGAATGGATCGTACGAATGAATTAGAATGGATCGTACGAATAAATTAGAATGGATACATTCGTCCGAATGAATTAGAATGGATCATACGAATGAGTAAGAATGGATCGTACGAATGAAATAGAATAGATTATACGAATGAATTAGAATGGATCCTACGAATGAATTAGAATGGATCGTGTGAAAGAATTAGAATGGATTGTATGAATGAATTAGAATGGATCGTATGAATGAATTAGAATGGATCGTGCGAATGAATTCGAATGGATCGTACGAATTCATTCTAATTCATTCATACAATCCATTCTAATTCTTTCACACGATCTATTCTAATTCATTCGTAGGGTCCATTCTTAGAATGGATCGTACGAATGAATTAGAATGGATCGTACGAATGAACTAGAATGGATACATTCGTGCGAATGAATTAGAATGGATTGTACGAATGAATTAGAATGGATCGTATGAATGAATTAGAATGGATCGTACGAATGAATTAGAATGGATCGTACGAATGAATTAGAATGGATACATTCGTGCGAATGAATTAGAATGGATCAGACGAATGAATTAGAATGGATCGTACGAATGAATTAGAATGGATCGTACGAATGAATTAGAATGGATCGTACGAATAAATTAGAATGGATACATTCGTCCGAATGAATTAGAATGGATCATACGAATGAGTAAGAATGGATCGTACGAATGAAATAGAATAGATTGTACGAATGAATTAGAATGGATCATACGAATGAGTAAGAATGGATCGTGTTCGGGGGATTTTTTCGCTGGTCCGTGCGGGCTACCTGCCAGACAAAGAAAAAGCGTGAGAACGGCTGGCTCCCTTAGGAGCGCAGACCCTCCGATGCTCAAGTCAGTCTCAGGTGCACAACGACGAGATTTAGTGGACGAAAGTGGTAGGGAAAAGGGTTTCGAACCTGTACTCTGGAGCCTGGGGGTGAGCATTTATAGACATTGGCGACCTACCGCGGCCCAACACATGGAGATTCTTTCCAGAGCCTTCTAGACCCCCACGTTCTAGCTCGCGTGGGTCTCTGACAGTCCTTGGTACTCGCGTCCCTGACATTCTTTGTCGTCGAGCCTGCCAGGTGGTTTGAGTGGGGAAGAGCATCTTTCTTGTTGCTGCCAGGTGGCTATTCTGGAATATTCAAGTCTGGGAGATCTTCGTGCACTGTGGGCGACCTCCAGTGGGAAGCCAGGGCGAGCTCGCCCTCCATTGCTCCGCCTTCTCTTCCATATCTATCAAGAGTCGGACCTCGCGGGAGCGACCTCTTCGATAACCTGGGGAGTTCTGGCGAGCTTGGGCGAGCTCCTGAGCGAGCTTGATCGAGCTCCTGAGCGAGCTTGGGCGAGCTCCTGAGCGAGCTTGGGCGAGCTCCTGAGCGAGCTCTTTGCCTAAGGCCCCTTCGGTCCAATGTGGAGCTCGCTCCCTGTCAAGGTGATTTGGTTAGCATGGGGGGGGAGGGCGAGCTCCTGGGCGAGTTCCCCACCCCTTGGAATCCTGGGGTCTATGAGATCCACAGGCAAGAGCGAACTTGGGCGAGCTCCTACACGAGCTTGGGCGAGCTCCTGCATGAGCTAGGGGCGTTTGTGGTGCCGGTATCTTTATATGCATGACGGTCTAACTCCCGCTGCCATCTCCAGCGAACTCCTGCGTGAGCTTGGGCGAGCTCCTGAGCGAGCTTTTAGCCTAAGGCCCCTTCAGCCCAATGTGGATCTCGCTCCCTGTCAAGGTGATTTGGTGAGCACGGAGGGGGGGTGCGAACTCCAGGGCAGATTTCAGCTACCCCCTCCTGAGGGAGCGACCAAGGAGACTTTGGCGCTCGCTCAGGAGTCTTATTGCACACGACGGTCGAATTGGGAGTTCTAGTCATTTGCGACCTCCACCTGGCGGACTGTGGGCACCAACCATGGGCGGTCTGCACCGAGAGCTTTGACTGTCAGTATTTCACAAACGCTGGGCGGGCCGGAGCATCAGCCACGAGCGATCTCCTTCCGGTGGGAGCTTGTCACATACGGCGAGGGTCTGCTTCGGGCGAGCTTGGGCGCCAGCCGTGGGCGATCTGCGCTGAGAGCTTTGATTGCCAGTATTTCACAGACGCTGGGCGGGCTGGGTGCGTCAGTCACGAGCGATCTCCTTCTGGTGCGAGCTTGTCACACGCGACCAGGGTCTGCTCCGGGCGAGCTTGGGCACCAGCCGTGGGCGATCTGCGTCGAGAGTTTTGACTCCCAGTATTTCACAAACGCTGGGCGGGCCGGGAGCGTCAGCCACGAGCGATCTCCTTCCGGTGCGAGCTTGTCACACGCGGCCAGGGTCTGCTTCGGGCGAGCTGCGGGCACCAGCCACGGGCGATCTTGTGACTTGGGTATCGCTCCGAATCTCCGACGGTCGCCTCAGCTTAAATGCGGTGCGAGGCTCGATGCTGATACAATGAATCTCATCATGAGATCCCGATCGGCGCGAGACACGTGTCTTCTTCTTATTCGCTCCTTTTTCTATCAGTAAAGGACAGCGTCGGAGCCGGCGTAGCCTTTTCCACGCGTGGCCCATGTGGCGCTTAACGATTGGAAAGAAACGAGCTGTCGCTTCGACAACCGTCATGTCGCCTCGTTGGGCGTGCTCGGGCATTAACTGCGGCCCGATTCACTTGTCTCTCGCCTGCCTATAAATAGGAGATGGGGGGGCGATTTTTACTGCTGCGTGTAAAACACCTCTCCCTTCCTCCTTAGCTTTCAGCTCGCAGCTCGCTAGCACCCTCTCGCACTCATGGCTTCCTCTGCTGCCGCTTCTTCTACTGCTGCTACCGTTGTGCCCTCCCAAGAGGAGCCTCTCGACGTCACTCCTCTCTCAGTGCGCACTTCCGTCACTGAGGGCGAGGCTCCCCCCAAGGTGCCCACCGTCATCTGGCTGCACGACATCGGGGGCGCGCTTGTCCCTGACAGTCTGTGGACTGCGGTGGGAATTCCCCGGGAGCTCGCCATTTTGCCCCTCCCTCGCTCGGGGAGGCCGCTCTCCAGTACCGCGGTCTCCGTGGGGCAGGTCTGGTCAGGGCTCCAGCTCCCCCTGAACCATTTGGCCAGCGAGCTACTGGAGCTGGCGGGCTTATGCCCCGCCCAGCTTCTGGGAAACTCATGGGGGATCCTCTATGGGCTTTCTCGAATTGAGGAAGCCCTTAACGTGAGGATCCCCCTTGCCTACCTCCTGAAGAAGTGGTTCCTCAAGCCGGGGCCCGTCTTCAACGAGGTGGGCTGTGGCCTGTTCTACCTCACAGGCCGCTCCGGCGAGGTGCTCCCCTTCTCCGTAGTCGAAAACAAGGATAGGTACTGGAAAGAGTACCCCTTCGTCGTCGCGGGGGAGTGGCGAGGTCCCTGCGCAGGCGTTCCTGCTCACCCCGGAAGGCCGCCCCTCCCCAACTTCAAAGCGATCGCTGAGTACCGTGCCAAAGGGAAGAAGTGTATCTCTGAGGCCTAAGAACAAACGCTCGACAAGGCGATCTTGGAGTTCCTCGACGGGCGAACTCCCGAGAAGATCCTGGCTCCGGACTTCTCCTTCCTCTGGAAGGATCTCCGGACTGGCGCCATCACCACCTTCCAGAAGAACATGCGCCAGAAGGTGGCGGTCTCTCGCCGCGCCGGGGCGACCTCCAAGGCGGCTCCCATGACCCCCGGTGCCGGCACCTCTTTGGCGATGAAGGGGAAGAAGAAGCGGGCTTCCCCGATTAGGCTCGTCGATGAAGACACCATCGACATGCTCCGCGAGGAGGACATTCCCTCGCCGCCGCCTCCATCCCGCGAGGTTGCCCCAGGTCAGGCGAACTCTCCCTTAGGTTCCAATCTCCCTACGCACTCCTCAATTTCGGAACCCCCACGACGTCAAGTTGTGATGGTCGACCCTGAGGACCCGCGCGTCGAGCTCCTTCTTGGCATGGCGGAGGTGGAAACCCCAATGGCCGAGGTGCTGATGCGTAGGTTCCCGGGCGACCTCTCTAAACCCCTCTTTATCGCGGTAATGACCCTAGAGATGGAGGGCGCCCACATAAAGAAGAAGAAGAAGAGGGCTCCGGCGGCCCGCCCGACGGGGGAAGACGATGTCGTCCGCAAAGCTCACGAAGCCTTTGCGCGAGCCGCTGAGGAGCGGAGGAGGAAAGCCGCTCTGGAGGAAGCGGGCCTGGGATCCTGCGAGGATTCCAGCTCAGCCAAGGAAGAGGAAGAAGAAGGAGAAGCGCCGGCCCGCGCTGCCGAGCCCGCCGCACCGGCTGCGTCTGCTCCCAGTGCGCTCGCGCACGCTACTTCCAGTGCGCCTACGCCCCCCATCGCGCTCACGCCCTCTATACCGGATGTGTCTGGCTGCAGCGTGCCCGCGCCCGCTACTGCTAGCGCGCCCGCGCCCTCTGCTGCTAGCGCGCCCGTGGCCACGCCCGCGCCCGCGCCTATGGCTCCCAGCGCGCCCGCCCTCTGCTGCCAGCGCGCCCGCGCCCGTGCCCGCTGATTCCAGTGCGCCCGTGCCCACGCCTATGGCTCCCAGCGCGCCCGCGCCCGAGCCCGCGCCTGCGCCCACTGATTCCAGTGCGCCCGTGCCCACGCCCGCGCCCGCGCCTATGGCTCCCAGCACGCCCACGCCCTCTGCTGCCAGCGCGCCCGTACCCGCGCCTGCTGATTCCAGTGCGCCCGCGCCCACGCCCGTGCCCGCGCCTATGGCTCCCAGCGCGCCAGCGCCCGAGCCCGCGCCTGCCGCTTCCAGCGCACCTGCGCCCACTACCCCCTCCGCTCCCTCTGCTCTCGAGGCTCCTATCCTCTCGGAGCTGGGCGGGTTGGTTTACTGGTCTCCGGACCTGGGGGCCATCCTGGATGACCTTCCGAGCTCCAGCTCGGAAGCCTCGGACCCAGACTTGCCCGGGCAAGGGGGATCCGCCGTGCCTCCCCTTATCAAGGAAGGGGGTGCCGGCGCTCAAGGGGGCGAGCCCGCCGCTACTGCCGTCGATGCGCCTCCCCCGGCTGCCCCAACCGAGGTGAACCAGGCGGGCTCCTCTTCAGGCGACCCCGAGCGCGCCCTCTACTTCACGCGGGAGATCCTGGGGCGCAACATTTTCGCCCGGACTCCCTACATCGCCCTCATCAATCGGCTCCTCGAGGTAAGATTACCTTCACACTTCTTCGCCTTAAATCCCTCTCTGTTCAAAATTTCTCCTAAGACTTTCTTTAACTGTTTCACCTTGGCGTGGTGGAGCAGGTCAGCCGGGCCCTCGCCGATGAGGTCGCTGGCGTTGCGGGGGACACGGTTGCTCTCTATGATGACACTCTCCACGGCTCGGAGAGGAGAGTAGACGAGCACATCCACCGGCTTCACCAGATGGACCACTCCGGCGAGCTCCGAGCTGAGGTGGACCGGCTGCGCCAGCAGGCCGCCTCTATTGACACAGAGGTTGCCCAGCTGCACCAGCGGGCTACCACCCTCACCACTGGGCTTGCCTCGGTCGAGGATGCTCGTGCCCGTGCCCTCGCGGACCTACAAGAGGCGACCAAAGCCAAAGAGGCCGCCCAGAAAGAGGTCCTCGAGCTCCGCAGCCTGGTGGCGGCCTCCAGGGATGAGATCGCGGTGCTGAAGGAGGCACATCTCTGCGACCTCAACACCCAGCGAGAGCGCCTCCAGTCGCAGCTGGGCGAGCTCCTTCAGAAGGGCGCGCTGGACGCCATTGAGAAGTATAAGGCCGAAAGGTCGAAGAAGAGGAAGCGCGGCAATGACGACGGCGCGGGTGCTGGCCCTGCCTAGGTTCCATCCTTTTGTAACCCCTTCAATGTACTTTTAAACAATGAATGAAAATACTTTTTGAGCTCGCCTATGCGTTTCTTTCTCTCTCTGTGTTGCTCATGAGTCCGCTTTAGGAGTTTCGCAGCGATCTCGAGAGTGATACCCCGGGCGAGGCAGCTAATTCGATTCAACCTTTTTATTTTAAAGTATATATGCAAACGAAAAACTCGGCATGCTCGCTAAAACTCAACAGTCTCTGAGCCCGGAAAACGATAAGTGAACCAAATGACTTCAAAAAAAACTTCCCTACACTCAGAGACTTAAACCATTTTTATTTTAAAAGGAAACTAATAAGTGCTAGCTGCCCCCTGCCCGGTTAATTTCCCTCGATGATCCTGTTCGGCGGACTTGCCCTTTGAGGGGTATGCCCGTGCCAGGATGCTTCCGTTCATGGCAGGTGAACGCGAAGAATCCTGGTTAGGTTTAGAGTCCAATAGGCAGCGGACTTCCCCAGGAATCTCAAGGTCGCCCACTGGCTGCCTCTGAGGATCCCGGTCTTGCTTTAAGTCCGCACAAGAATCCCGGTCTTGCTTTCTCATCACCAGATCGCCAGCCTTGAATGCCCGATGGCGGACTCTTTTGTCATATGCGCGCTTCATTTCCTGCCTATATCCGGCGAGGTGTAGATTGGCGTGCTCTCGTCTTTCTTTGAGTTGATCGAGGGAGTCGGCGAGCAGTTTGTCGTTGTCGACCTCCTTTGACACAAGAATTCTTTCAGTGGGCAGTTCGGCTTCTACGGGTAGCACGGCTTCGCAACCAAAAGTGAGACTGAAAGGGGACTCGTTAGTTGAGCGACGTGGAGTGGTGCGATAGGCCCATAAGACTCCATCGAGCTCCTGCTCCCACAATCCTTTCTTCCCTTCTAGCCTTTTCTTGAGGTTGTTTAGGATTACACGATTCGTAGCTTCGGCCTGCCCGTTGCTTTGAGGGTACCTTGGGGAACAGAACCTTAGGTCAACTCCATATTCAACGCAAAAGCTTCTGATCAAGCGATTGTCGAACTGGCGACCATTGTCGGTGATGAGTACTCGGGGCAGCCCGAACCGGCAGAAAATATTCTTCCAAAGGAAGTCTTTCACTTGTTTCTCACCTATCTTAGCTAGCGGGACCGCTTCCACCCATTTGGTGAAGTAGTCCGTAGCTACTAAGATGAATTTCTTCTACCGGGCTGATACGGGGAAAGGACCCACAATATCTAACCCCCATTGTTGAAACGGCCAGGGGCTCGCTAGAGGATGCAGTTCTTCTGCGGGCATATGATTTGTCGTGGCGTGCTTCTGACATTGGATGCAGCTTTCTGCGACCTTCAAGGCATCTTGCTCCAGAGTGGGCCACTAGTATCCTTGCCTCCGTACTTTCGCAGCTAGAGGCCGCCCACCAGCGTGGTTTCCCAGCTCGCCCGAGTGAATGCAATTCAAAACTTCTTCGGTCTCCGGGCTCTCGACGCAACGAAGATTTGGCCCGCCAAAAGATCTTCAAAAAAGGCGATCCCAGCGAATGAGGTAGCGCCCAACGCATTTCTCCACTCGTCAGGCTTCCTCTTTATCCTCTGGAAGCTCGCCCTTCTGGAGAAAACGAAGAATGGGGGCGGTCCACCCGCCGCGTAATACATCGGCAGAGACTTGGTTAACAGCGGGCTCTATCAGTCGGAGCCGAGACTGATTCTGGACCTCGATGAGAATCTGGCGAGCTTCTAATGTTCCCAGCAGGGAGGCAGCGTTTGCCAATGCATCAGCTCGCCTATTATCGGCTCGAGGGATTTGCTCGAAGGAGATCTTTTCGAACTTTGCGGCCTTTCCTTTTACCAGATCCACGTAGCCCGCCATTCGCGTATCCCAGGAGGCGTACTCTCCATTGATTTGACAAATGATCAGTTGGGAATCGCTGAAAACCTTTAACTGTTTGGCGCCTACTTCTTGAGCGAGCTCTAGTCCGGCGAGCAGTGCCTCATACTCTGCCTCATTGTTGGTTGCCGCGAAATCCAGCCGGATTGACTTCTCAAGATTTACCGATTGAGCGATCAGTGCAACCCCGATCCCGGCCCCCAGAGCGTTGGAGGATCCATCGACGAATAATTCCCAGCCCCCCATCTCTGAATGCTTAGTTGGAGGAAGCTCGCCTAGGTTGTCCAAGAACCTCGCCTTCCCAGGGTGTGCCTAAGTTGGCTCATCCTCCTGGTAGTGAACCGGTTCTTCTATGGGGAAGTCCGCCAAGAAATCAGCGAGAGCCTGCCCTTTGACGGCAACTCGAGGGACATACTCCAAACCATAGGCGGCGAGCTCGGTGGACCATCGGTAGAGCCTGCCGGCTACCAAGGGTCTGGAGAGCGTGCTCTTTAGTGGGTGCTCCGTGATGACCTTGATAGTGTGCGCCGAGAAGTAGGGGTGAAGCTTCCTTGCGGTAAGGACCAAGGCCAATGCGACCTTCTCGATTGGTCGATACCGGAGCTCGGCGGGAAGCATTATGTGGCTTACAAAGTAGACAGGCCGCTCCACCTTTGCTTCTTCCACAATAAGGACCCCGCTTACCGCATTCTCTGTGACCGCGAGATACACGCCAAGCTCGGCGCCATCTTTTGGTGCCGCTAGGATTGGCGGGCTCGCCAGATAATCCTTGATCTTTTGACAAGCGCGCTCGCACTTTTCATCCCAACAAATGCTCGCTCCTTTTCGTAGTAGCTCGAAAAGAGGTCGGCAGTTGTCTGAGGATTTGGAGATGAATCGATTGAGCGCGGCGATTCGCCCTCTCAACCTCTGGACTTCCTGTCAGGTTCTTGGTGCGGGCATCTCGATAAGTGCTCGGATTTGCCCAGGGTCCGCCTCGATCCCCCTGTGGGTGACCAGGTACCCTAGGAATTTCCCAGAAGTCACCCCGAATGCGCACTTTGCCGGGTTCAGCCTCATTTGGTACTTTCTCAGCACTTCGAAGGTTTCGCGGAGATCGGCGACTTGCCCCTCTCGCTCTCGACTTTTCACCAGGAGGTCGTCTATATAAACTTTGACATTCCTGCCGATCTGACCCTTGAACATCTGAGTGACTAACCTTTGGTAGGTGGCTCCAGCATTCTTAAATCCAAAAGGCATCACTCGATAGCAGAATAGCTTCTGGTAGCCCGCCCCAGGATAGAAGGCAGTCTTCTCTTGATCGTCGACGTGGAGAGGTATCTGGTTATACCCAGAATATCCATCCATGAAGGACAGGGCCTGGAACCCGACAGCTCCATCGACCAGCGCGCCTATCCGTGGAAGGGGAAAACCGTCCTTCGGGCATGCTTTATTGAGGTCGGAGAAGTCAATGCACACTCTGACCGCCCCGCTCTTCTTTGGCACCGCCACGATATTGGAGATCCACTCGGGAAAGTGCGCCTCGCGAATAAAGCCAGCTCGCTCTAGCTTGTCTATCTCCGCCGCCACTGCGATGGACTTCGCAGCCGGTATGTGCCGAGCTTTTTGCTTGATCGGCGGGAACTCTTTCATGGTGTACAGACGATGACAGACGACCTCCGGGTCAATCTCTGGCATGTCCGCGAAGCTCCAGGCGAATACGTCACGGTATTCCCTGAGTATGTCGATCAAGGCCAGGACCTCGCCCTTGGTTAGCGAGGTCCCGAGACTAACAATCCTTGGTCCATCCTCGCTTCCGATGTTGACTTCTTGTAGCGGCTCGGTAATGGGAAAACTTCCTCTCTGGGTCCCTGGTAGGCGACCTTTCTCCTCGAGCTCAAAATCCACACCGCTCCCACCCGGGGGTGGAGTGGGGGATCTAAGCGAGGCAACCTCTCTCGGGCTAAGGGAGCCCGCTTGAGGTGGGCGTTAATTGCTAGGAGGGCGTGGGCCTCTTGGCCTCAGCGACCTCCACGTCTGCGAGGTGAAAGACGTCCTGCTCGCACCTGGTAGCAGCGACCTGGTCTCCTCGAATTACCACGACCCCTCCGTTTGTGGGAAACTTGAGGGCCTGATGATTAGGCGAGGACACCACTTTCATCTGCCTCAACCAGGGTCGCCCTAGGATGGCATTGAAAGCGGACTGCCCGTCCACCACCACGAAACGGACTTGACGTACCTCCGGGCCCGCCGTTACGGTGAGGGTTATCTCCCCTACCACCTTAGCGACCTCGCCAGTGAAACCGGTGAGCGAGCCCGTTGAGGGGGACAGATCAATTTGTCTCAGTCCCATTCGCTGGAAGGCCGACAAGAACAGGATGTCTACGGCACTTCCTGGGTCAACCAGGACCCGCCTTACTTCGATGTTTGCCATCATTAGGCGTATGACAAGGGGGTCATTGTGGGGGGTAACGACCCCGGCCATGTCCTCCTCCGAGAACCAAATAAAGTCTCGGGCTTTTACCCTTGGCGTTCGGTGCAGTACAGGAGTTAGAGAAACAGAGAATACCTTCTGAGCCCGCTCCATCTCTCTAACTTGTCGCCGAACCTCGTTGCTGGATCTTGGACCGTTCAGGCGCCCACTGATGGTGTGACAGACCGCCGGCCCTCCTGGGGGAGGTGGAAGCAGGGCGGGCTCAGCGAGCCCCGAGCGATCTCCCTCCCGAGGAGCCCGTGCCGGTATCACCTCGAACCTCCTTGGAGGCAAAATAAACTGATCCAAATGGCCCTGGGTGACCAAGTCCTCGAGGTGGTTCTTCAGAGCCCGGCATCTGTTGGTGTGATGCCCGGGGCTGCGATAAAAGGCGCACCGCCGCGAATTATCGGTTGAGCCGGGCTCCCCGACCTGCAGGGGGGGTGGATACTGAAAGAATGGTTCGTTCCGAATCTGGTGAAAGATTTGCCCTGGCGGGTGGGTTAACACGGTGAAATCCCGCTCCTCGGGTCCCTGAGGCAGGTGCCAGTTCGCCGGCCTTCCAGCGACCACCGGGGGGGCTTCCGCGGGCTGTACGGCAGGAGCTGCGGGCGGTCCGAGCAAAGGTGCCACCTGTGGCACCTCCCGCCTCTCTACGGCCTTAACGATGAGAGGTCGCAGAGCCGGAGGAGGTCGCTGCTCGACTGCCTTTCCCTTCCGGTCTAACACCGCATCTTCGAGCTTAATGTGCTGCTGGACAAGGGTGAATAGCTCGACGATCGTGCGGGGATCCTTGATTACCAGGGTGTCATGAAGCTTGCTTCCCTCGGGGAGGGCGTTCCGAAACGTGCTCACTGTCGTGCGATCTTGGCCGACAGCGTCCTCCAGAGCGAGGTAGGTGCTTCGGAAGCGCGTCGCGAAGCTTCGAAGAGTTTTACGGGCTCCCATGGACAAAGTGAAGAGGGACTCGATCCTCTTAGGGGGCTGTCTGTTGCATCGATACTGCTCCAGAAACAACTTGGAGAGAGTTGGGAAGTCTGGAATGGTGCCCGACGGCAATTTGTGGAACCAATTTAACGTCGATCCCATCAAGCTGCTAGGGAAAGCCCGACACAAAACATGATCTTGGTCCCAGAAGAATAACAGCTTCCGGTAAGCCAATAGGTAGTCGACTGGATCTTGCGATCCATCGAACAGTATAAACTTAGGCAGGGTCCAATGGTGAGGGAAACCTCCTTGGTGCACCTCGCTCGTGAAGGGCGAGCTACCCCCGTGGGCGGCGAGGTCCTCCAGCAGGTCTACCGTCACGTTAGGTCGCTGCCAGTGCCCGGGGAAAACTCCCAGAGGCTGCTGCGCAGGTCCTAGGCGGCCGTGCACGCTCCCTCGAGGGAGGTTCGGATCCGCCCCGCGGCGACCCTCGGGGGCTACCGCTCGGCGGCCTCCTCGCTGTTCGCCCGCGGATTCCTTCATCGTGGCGATTGGTCTGTGGGAGGCCGTTGCCTCTCGAGCTTCGGAAGGTATAGCCACCGCGGGCTCTTTCCCACGTCGCCGATGACGCGGGTCATGATCCCGCTGTAGAGATCTTGCCTCCGACTCGTTAGAATCGGTGCTCCGGCTATGACGGCGAGGGATGGTCGCCCGCGAGGTCGCCTGGTTGCTAGACCGCTGGGTTACTAGCTTCTGCAGCCTCGTAAGCGGGGTTTCCGGCACCCCACGCACGGCCGCTCTCTCGACCGGGGGTTCCGGACGGGAAACCTGCCGAGCCGGAATGGTCGTGGGCGGGCGCGATGTTGATGCTGGTGGTCGCACCGGAGACGCCATTTTTGCCGGCCCAGACCGTCGGCTGGCCGCCGGAACCTGACGGAGTCGCGTCAGTTCATCCATCATTACCCGCTGGGTAGCCAGCATCTCCAACAGGAGCTGGTCACTGAGCGGGACATGGGGCTGGGGGGTCTCAACAGGAGGTTCGCTGCGCGCAGACCTCGCACGGGTCCTCGGTCGCCGGCGTCCCCTTGTCGCCGGAGCCATCTTTGGGTTACGAGAGCCTCCGGTGTCTAACCGTGTGGTCGTGGGCGATCTCGCCGGAACCAGTCGAAAGATCCCACAGACGGCGCCAAATGTTCGGGGGATTTTTTCGCTGGTCCGTGCGGGCTATGTGGGGGAAAATCTTCGTGCCGACCCGAAGACTCTCGCAGCACCAGTCAATTGAAGGTTCGAGTTGAAGATCGTTGATCGATCTGTCAATCGGAATTGAAATTACCTCTTTCGATATGTAAACAGAGAGGCAATCAGAGAGAGTTTTGACACAAGAGATTGATCTCGGAGTTCAACCGAAGCCTACGTCTCCGTGCTATAGGGAGCAACCCGAATTCACTAACACTTATGCTGGAGTGATCTCGACAGGTCGAGTATCACTGTAAACACTGATCTCTTCGAGGGAAAAAGAAGATCAAAGAGAGGTGGAAGATCTCGATAGGCCGAGTAACACTGTAAACACTGATCTCTTCGAGGGAAAAAGAAGATCAAAGAGAGGTGGAAGATGGGAAGTTGGAAATCCCAGAGCTCTGGTTTTAGAACTGAGAATTCGATCCCCTCTCCTCCTGAAGGCTCTGCTATTTATAGGATTCTCTGGTGGTAAATGGCGGTTTTCTGCTGTCGTATCTGGGGATTCTCCAGGTAAAGCTAGCGGGTCCCGCCATCGTCTTCTGGGGGATTCCACAGGCTCGTGGACCTTCCAGGCAGGGCCGGTGGGTCCCGCGATGGTCCTCGTGGGCCCACCAGGCAGGGCCGGTGGGTCCCGTGGTAGTCTTCGTGGGCCCACCAGGCAGGGCCGGTGGGTCCCGCGGTGGTCCTCGTGGGCCCACCAGGCAGGGCCGGTGGGTCCCATGGTAGTCTTCATGGGCCCACCAGGCAGGGCCGGTGGGTCCCGCGGTGGTCCTCGTGGGCCCACCAGGCAGGGCCGGTGGGTCCCATGGTAGTCTTCGTGGGCCCACCAGGCAGGGCCAGTGGGTCCCGCGGTGGTCTTCGTGGGCCCACCAGGCAGGGCCGGTGGGTCCCATGGTAGTCTTCGTGGGCCCACCAGGCAGGGCTGGTGGGTCCCGCGGTAGCTGGTAAACTTCTGCCAAAATTTGCACCTACAGTTACCCTCTCCAAGTTAGCTAGAGTCCGTTCTGGCTGGCTTGGACTTGGTGCAAAAAATAGCAACCCCCTGTCGCAAAAGGCAAGAAGAAGCTTGTCGAGTGTTAGCACACAAAAAAAAAAGGGTCTGATCGGTTAATTTTGATTGATCGGTCAATTTTGACCGATCGGTCAAATTTGACCGATCGGTCAAATTTTGACCGATCGATCAAAATTCAACCGGTCAAGAATCGGGTGATCGGTCAAAAAACATGGTTTTTTGACCGATCCAGTAGGAAATTTGACCGATCGGTTGAAATTTGACCGATCGGTTAATTTTTGACCGATCGGTCATATTTGACCGATCGGTCAAATTTTGACCGATCGGTCAAAATTCAACCGGTCAAGAATAGCGTGATCGGTCAAAAAACATGGTTTTTTGATCGATCCAGTAGGAAATTTGACCGATCGGTTGAAATTTTGACCGATCGGTTAATTTTTGATCGATCGGTCATATTTGACCGATCGGTCAAATTTTGACCGATCGGTCAAAATTCAACCGGTCAAGAATAGGGTGATCGGTCAAAAAACACTGTTTTTTGACCGATCCAGTAGGAAATTTGACCGATCGAATGATTTTTGCCGATCGGACAAGTTTGTCCGATCGGTAAAAAATTATCCGGTCAAGGTTCGAGTGATCGGCAAAAAACCTTGGTTTTTTGCCAGATCCAGTAGAAATTTGACCGATCGAATGATTTTTGCCGATCGGACAAGTTTGTCCGATCGGTAAAAAATTATCCGGTCAAGGTTCGAGTGATCGGCAAAAAACCTTGGTTTTTTGCCAGATCCAGTAGAAATTTGACCGATCAAATGATTTTTGCCGATCGGACAAGTTTGTCCGATCGGTAAAAAATTATCCTGTCAAGGTTCGAGTGATCGGCAAAAAACCTTGGTTTTTTGCCAGATCCAGTAGAAATTTGACCGATCGAATGATTTTTGCCGATCGGACAAGTTTGTCCGATCGGTAAAAAATTATCCGGTCAAGGTTCGAGTGATCGGGTAAAAACCTTGGTTTTTTGCCAGATCCAGTAGAAATTTGACCGATCGAATGATTTTTGCCGATCGGACAAGTTTGTCCGATCGGTAAAAAATTATCCGGTCAAGGTTCGAGTGATCGGCAAAAAACCCTTGGTTTTTTGCCAGATCCAGTAGAAATTTGACCGATCGAATGATTTTTGCCGATCGGACAAGTTTGTCCGATCGGTAAAAAATTATCCGGTCAAGGTTCGAGTGATCGGCAAAAACCCTTGGTTTTTTGCCAGATCCAGTAGAAATTTGACCGATCGAATGATTTTTGCCGATCGGACAAGTTTGTCCGATCGGTAAAAAATTATCCGGTCAAGGTTCGAGTGATCGGCAAAAAACCTTGGTTTTTTGCCAGATCCAGTAGAAATTTGACCGATCGAATGATTTTTGCCGATCGGACAAGTTTGTCCGATCGGTAAAAAATTATCCGGTCAAGGTTCGAGTGATCGGCAAAAAACCTTAGTTTTTTGCTAGATCCAGTAGAAATTTGACCGATCGAATGATTTTTGCCGATCGGACAAGTTTGTCCGATCGGTAAAAAATTATCCGGTCAAGGTTCGAGTGATCGGCAAAAACCCTTGGTTTTTTGCCAGATCCAGTAGAAATTTTGACAGATTAGTTGAAAGTTTTGAACCTGCCCTTAGAGAGGGTTTCACAGCTGTTCTGTTCTGATCTCCTGGCAGAGTTTTGAACATAGATGGAGCTTGATCCTTCCTGTTTTTTGAATCTTTGGTTGGTTTGAATGTGGCTTTGACTCGGCGGTCCGGTTTACTCAGACCGGTGGCTCACTTGGACCATTTGGCTCACATGGACCGGTAGGTCCGACGTTTCGTCTGGTCCGACGGTTCGCCTGATTTTGCGCCTGCTACGGATGGATGCGACGTGTTCCTAAAAAAAACACGCGATTTGATATGGTGAAGACACGCGTCTTCTCGATTTGCGTACCTGTTTTACCCTGGGTATAAAAGTTTCACCGGCTGTCATTTTTGCCTCACGCTTCCAAAATTTTTCGAAGTCCAGACTCTTTGCTCCCGATTTCTGCTTTTGCTCGATCGATCAAATGACGTCTTCAGGAAGTTCGAAGAAGTCAAGCGGGGTCCCTTCGAAGAGGAAAGGGAAGGAGATTGTTGAGGTTCCATCCTCTCCAAAGGGCGGCCGTGGCAAGGGCAAGGCTGTGCTTACCGAACTAGGGCAGCTGGGCAAAAGACACCAAGGAGTAGGGTTTGCTTCAGCGCCATCGAGGCCAGAGCATATCCCTAAAGTAAAGTTCATTCTGGGCCCGCTCATGTCTCTGTCAGAGGAGACTGAGTACGTGTACAATACTGGTGGCGAGTTCACCGATTCAAAGAGGAAGAAGTGGCAGACATTGCTCTCTTTCTTCACCGAAGGGAGGGTGCAACCTTCGCTCCCCAGCGTTCAGACCGCATTCGGTATTGACAAGAAGACTGTCTTCACCAACTTTGCTAGTAATGAGCAGGTCATGGGAACCATTGTGACTGTCGGCCAACTCAACTGCGGTCTGCGTCTACCGTTGCCACCCTTTGCGGCGAGATTACTGAACACTTCTGGCCTTTGCCCGGGGCAGGTCACTGGGAATGCCTGGCGAATCATCTACGCATTCTGCCGTGTGGAATCGGATTTTCAAGAAGACTTGAAGGCGTGCTACTCCAGCATCCCAGAAGGTGAAGACGCTCGGATCGAGCTTGGATACTTCTTCTTCCACTATCTATGGGCATACAGAAGAGACAGCCCATTCTACAATTTGACCGGTGTGTCTCCGCTACGCCCACTCACCGATACAGTCCCTTCGGACAAATTGTACACTGATTGGCCAATCTCTGTTACCGGCGCATGGACACCCATCTCAGTGCCTGATACCCCTCGAGGTGAAGTGCACGACGCAGTGAAGATGTACTGCGAGGGAGGTATCTTTGCCTGGACCGCCGAGAGGGCTGGAGCAATCGACAATTTATTTCTGGAGTTGACCTGTGGAACCAGGTCGTGGAAGCAGTTTTCCAACTGCCCCGTGAGATATGGTAAGGCCAATCTCCTCCACCGATCAAAGGATAGATACGAGGACAATGAAGTCCTATACTCTGACTACGAAGAAGACCCTCATTCGGGCAAGATCATCCGAAAGGTTCGGGCCGAGAAGAAAATCTACACTGCAAGGCGCCGCTTGCCCGCTGTGGAGGAGAAACTGGTGATCCAAAGAGGCCCAGTGAAGAAGAAACGAAAAACCCTCAAGCAAAAGGAAGATGAAGACCAAGGGAACAAGAATGAAGAAGAAGAAGAAAAAGAAAAGGGGAGCGTCGAGGAAGATGAAGAGACTGAAAATGTCAGCCACGACAACAGTGGTAATGACGAGGACGAGGAAGGGGGCGGTGAGGATGATCTGTCTTCCACCCCCTCTGGTGGAGATGGCGAGAATGGGGGTGGTGAGGAAGAAATTCCTCCCACCCCCACTGGTAGTGCAAGAGGGGAAGACTCGATTCCCATTCCCATTGACGAGGTTAAAGCTCGTCAAATGGAGGAAGTTCTCGACGCAGAAGGTGACGGCCCAAAGGCGGTTCCCACCTACAAGCTTGATGAGTTGAAGAAGCCGCTGCGCTTCAAAATTAAGCTGTCGAGGAGTGGTGGGGTTGGAAGCAACCCCACACCCCTCGATCAAATCCCACCTGAAGTACCCCGCCTCGAAGGAGCGACAACGAGCGGGGGTATCGAAGTTGAACAACCCCCACCCCCCTCTCGGTCTCTGGCTGAGGAAGTGGCGGCCATGGTGGCGGGACTCATCGAGCCAGGCGGGCATCATGAGGAAGAAAGAGGCTCACCTCTACGGGATGCTCCCTCTCCTATCCATTTGGAGAGGGAAAGTCGTGTGGGAGACGGGGCTACTCAACCTCAGCCAGCGCCGGCCCCTACTCAGGAGAAACCGACTCCTCAGGGTGGTTCCGATCGCCGAAAGGGTAAGGAGCCAAGGGTTGAAGCCTCAGGTAATTGTACTATCTTGCCTTGATTTTCTTGCCTCTGAAGATTGAAAATAATCTAACACTTTTGACCTCTCGTGTTGATTGCAGGTGCGCCTGTTGGCTCGACCCCAAAGATGAAGAGTTTGGGTGACGTTGACATCAACCACCCCACAGCCGTGATCCGGAAACTCTGCAATCTTCCAGGGGCTACTCTGGATGAAGCTTTCGACAGGCTCGAACTGGTGGTAAGTGCATCTGCTCGATCGATCATTTGAGTTGCATTCTCAGAATAATTCTAACTCTTTTGTTTTTCTGCAGAACTCAGCAGTTTTGAATGTCGCGACAAAGCTCTCCATGAAGGCGGGAGCGAAAGAAGCTTCAACTGAAGTTTCCCGCTTAACTGCCGAATTGGAGGCTGTGAGCGAGGAGAGGGATAAGCTGAGGGAGGTTCTAACCTCAAAGAAGGAGTCGCTGAAGGCCAAGATTGAGGCCCTTCGCCTGGAAAAATTGGAGAGCCAAAGATGGAAAAAGGGTTATGAAGCTCGGGGACACGAGCTTGAAGAGTTGAAGAATCGATTCTTCAAGGTCGAGAACTTGGGCTTCGATCGTGTGGCTCGAATAAAGGAGCTGGAGGCTCAACTTGCGGCTTCAGCAGAGACTCATAAGAAGGAGCTGGAGCATATGCAGAGTGAGTGCAAGAGCTACAGGGAGACAGCTGAGAAGGCAGCAGAAGCACTCAGGGTCCACGTTGCCAGTGTCCGATCCTCTAAGGCATCAGTGGCGAGCAAAGCTCGTCCTGGATCTGAGGGGGAGAAGTCGCATGCGAAGAGTGTGGCCAAGCCTTGAGACTTTTTCTTCCTCTTCGTTGTTGTACTTGTAACTTTTGATATATAATAGCTCACTTCTGTACTTTGACTTGGCAAATTTTGATATTAATAGAAATCTTTTTGGGTGTTTGAAAATTGGATGTCCCTTGAGTTGAATGCCTTTGAATCTTATGTTCTGGATAGCGTTAGCATAGATACAATCTTTTGAATGTAAGGGATCGAGTCGCAACTTGATTACCCAAACTGGTGGTAACTTGATATTTGCATTTGAATCCGTGCAACACTTATATGTAAGGGGTTGAGTTGCAACTCAAGCACCCAAACTTATTGCAACTTGAAAATTGAAACTTGAATTCGTGTAACACTTGAATGTGAGGGGTTGAGTCGCAACTCTAGCACCCAAACTTGTTAGACGATATCGAATTTGATTGAAATTGAACATTGAAACTTGAATGTCAGTTTAACATTTGCTAGTAAGGGGTTGAGTCGCAACTCTAACACCCAAACTTGTTAAAAGACTCTAACTTGAATCTGGTCAGTTTTTAATATTTGCTAGTAAGGGGTTGAGTCACAACTCTAACACCCAAACTTGTTAAAAGACCTGGTAACTTGAATTTGAAGCTGCTTTAGAACTTGAATTGAAAAGCTGAACACTTGCACATTTGAACATTTGAAAGAGAACTTTATTCATCACAGAATTTACATCATGGGTAGAACATCTTGAGGTGTCTAGAATTCCAAGCTCGAGGCAATCTATCTCCTTCTGGTGTGATCAGTCTGTAAGAACCTTTGCCTCCTATTGATTCAACGATATATGGACCTTCCCAGTTGGGAGCAAGTTTCCCACTGCTGTGTTCTTTGGTGTTGTAGAAAACTGCTCTGAGAACTAGGCTGCCCACTGGGAACTGTCTCTTGTAGACTTTTTCATCGTAGGCTCTTTTGATCTTCTGCTGGTACTTGGTCACACGAAGTGATGCTTGATCTCGTAATTCTTCGGAGAAGTCTAGATCATTGATCCGAAGTTCTTCATTGATTCCTTCTTCAACTGCTCTGGTTTTCAAAGTACTTGATATATTTTCTGTTGGGAGTACTGCTTCCGATCCATATGTTAGACGAAAGGGTGAGAACCCTGTTGATCTTCTCGGAGTTGTGCGATACCCCCAAAGAACTTCAGGTAGGACTTGCTCCCACAATCCTTTCTTGTCGTTGAGTTTCTTCTTGAGTATACCAAGTATGGCTCTATTTGAGGCTTCAGCTTGGCCATTGCATTGAGGATATCTTGGAGTTGAATAGAATAGCTTGATACCGTTGTTGAGACAGAATTCTCGAAATTTGTCGGAGTCAAACTGAGCTCCATTGTCAGCAACAAGAATTTGAGGTGTACCAAACCTTGAGAAGATGTTGTGCCGAATGAATTTGATCACTTCGTCGTCAGTCTCTCGAAAGAGGGGCACAGCTTCAACCCATTTGGTGAAATAATCCGTGGCCAGCAGTAGATACTTCTTCTTGCTTGGAGTTGGAGGGAAAGGACCCAAGAAATCTAACCCCCATTGATGGAATGGCCAGGGACTTGATAATTGATGAAGCTCATCTGCAGGGAGATGGATAGCTCAAGCATGTCTTTGGCATGGCTCGCATCTTTGAACAACTTGTTGAGCATCCCTTACCATTGTCGGCTAGTAGTACCCTTGTAACTTCGTCTTGGCTTCAAGAGATCTTCCTCCCGAATGATTTCCACAAGTTCCAGAATGGATATCAATCAGGATTGCCTGTGGTTGATCAGGACCAAGGCATTTGAGTAACATCCCGTTGTGAGATTTGAAATACAGGTCTTCTCCTTGAATAGTGTAGCAGGGAAGTTTCCTTTGAAGTCTTCGGGCTTGATTTGGATCTTCGGGCATTTTGCCATGTTTGAAGAAATCAAAGATTGATCATCTCCAGTCTTCAAGCTGATCTCTACCCCCAGATTCTTTTGTAGTAGTAAGGATCTGTTGATCGGGGGTGGTCTTGGGCATTTCTTGATAATCAATTTGTATTTGTCTTCCTCCGAGTGAGTCTCCAAGGACGGAGGCAGCATTAGCTAGAGCATCTGCTTCACGATTCTCTGCTCTTGGAATTTAAACGAACTCAGTTGTAATAAAACGTTGTTGAAGACGCCGTACTAAGGCCAAGTAGAGTTGCATTCTTTCTTCGCGAGCTGTGTACTCTCCATTGATTTGCCTTATGATCAATTGGGAGTCGCTGTAGACGATAATTCGATCTACCCCCAGGGATTTCGCCATCTCGAGCCCAGAAATGAGTGCTTCGTATTCGGCTTCGTTGTTGGTGGCAGTGAATCCGAGGAGAGTGGCCTTCTGGAGATGATCAAGTTCGGGGGATATCAATACTATCCCAGTTCTCGAACCGATCGAACTTGAAGCTCCATCAGTATAAAGTTTCCATAAAGGAGTTGCAGCAGTAGCTTCGAGATTTGGATCATTTTTTGTTGCAAGGTTGATCGGAGTATTGTCCTCATCTTCCAAGCGCATGTCGACATCTTCTTCCCAAGTGATGGGGTCTTCAACTGGAAAATCAGCTAAAAAATCAGCAATAGCTTGACCTTTGATAGAAGTGCGAGATTCGAACTGAATCCCCAGGGAACTCATTTCGATCACCCATTTGGTCATTCGACCAGCTCGACCAGCTTTGTCAATGATATCTTTGAGTGAGTGTTCTGAAATGACAGTGATCTGGTGAGAGACGAAGTATGGTTGAAGGCGATGTGATGCAGTGAGTAAGGCTAGGATGACCTTCTCAGTTTTTGAATAGCGAGTTTCAGCCGGAAGAAGAGTGTGACTGATATAATAGACTGGATGCTCGAAGGTTTCTCTTCTACTGACTAAGACTGCACTGATTGCTTGATTGGTTACGGCGAGATAGAGCCATAAGTCTTCTTGTGGAAGTGGGGCCGTCAAGATATGAGCTTGCACCAGATATTTCTTGATGCTTTGAAATGCTTCTTCACAAATTGGACTCCACCCTGAAGTATCCGCTTTTCGTAGTTTGCTGAAGAGAGGTTTACATTTGTCAGAAGACTTTGAAATGAACCGATTGAGAGCAGCAAGTCTTCCAGTGAGGCGCTGCACTTCCTTTCGATTGGTAGGTGATGGCATATCGAGGATAGCTCGAATTTGATCAGGATTAGCTTCAATACCCCTCCTGGTCACAAGATGACCCAGGAATTTGCCAGACTGTACTTCGAAAGCGCACTTGGCTGGATTGAGCTTCATACGATATTTTCGAAGAACTTGAAAGGTTTCTGTCAGATCAGAAAGATGCTTGCTTCGTACGGAGCTCTTGGTGAGGAGATCATCGACGTAGACTTCGACGTTGCGGCCGATCTGATCTTCGAACATTTTTGTGACTAACCTTTGATAGGTGGAACCAGCATTTTTGAGGCCGAATGGCATTACATTGTAGCAATAGAGACCTCGGCTAGTCACAAAACAAGTCTTCTCTTGATCGTCTGGATGAAGTGGAATTTGATTGTATCCAGAATACCCATCCATGAAAGATAATAGCTCGTGGCCAGCAGTGGCATCGACGAGTCTATCGATCCTTGGCATGGGGAATGGGTCTTTGGGGCAAGCCTTGTTGAGGTTGGTGAAGTCGATGCAGACTCTGACTTTCTCATTCTTCTTTGGAACAGCAACAATGTTAGAGATCCAAGTAGGATACTCTACTTCACGGATGAAGCCTACTGCGAGTAGCTTAGTGATTTCTTCTTGAACAGCAACTTGCAGCTCTGGCCGGATGGCGCGTGGCTTTTGCTTGACAGGTTTCACCTCTTCTTTGATCGCAAGTCGATGGCAAGCGTCATCTGGATTGATACCAGGCATGTCTTCGAAACACCAGGCAAAGACGTCGATATTGGACTGGAGGAAGGATACCATGTCTTGCGCTTCTGCGTCGCTAAGACCAGTACCAATAAATGTTTGTCGAGGGAGATCTCCACTGCCAATGTTGATAGGGATGATTTCTTCAATTGAAGGTGATGTTTCCCATTCGATTGGTGGAGGTTCGGTCAGCGGAATCTCCTTTGATTGCTATTTAGAAGAGGGACCAGCTTCATCTCGTGGCCGCTTTGGAGGAGCAATGTTGATCTTTCGATCTGTCTTTGCCGCAGCAGCTTCACAAGACCTTCCAGCTTGCTGATCGCCTCGAATGCAGACGATGCCTTCTCCAGTTGCAAACTTGAGTAGTTGATGATAAGAGGAGGAGATGGCATTGATCTGATAGAGGAATGGTCGCCCGAGGATGGCGTTGTAACTGGAGACTCCTTCGACAATTGCAAACCTCACCGAGACTCAAGTTTCTCTGCTGAGGTCGAGGGTGAATCTCGATTCGCCCACCGTGATGCTTTGTTCACCGTTGAAACCAGTAATCACAGTCGGGACGACGTCAAGGCTTTGATACTTATGTCCCAGACGTTTGAAACAGTCTGAGAACATAATGTCGATAGAGCTTCCGGTGTCGATGAGGATTCGATTGACGGTGCTTCCGTCAATGATGAGTTTCAAGACCAGGGGGTCTCGATGTGGAGTATGAACTCCTTGAAGATCGGTGTCGTTGAAAACTATGGATGGCCAAGCAAGACCTTCGATGGGCTTCTCGATCCAGGTATCTTCTTTATTTGCAGTAGATCGAACATGGAAGATGCGTCGAACCTGCCGATCCACTTCCTTCCCGGTCAAAGCTTGATTGTGCAAGGTTCCATGAATGCCAAAGACATTGGCCTTCACAGAAATTGGTTGCCGGTTGGAAGAGATTTGATGTATCCAACACACTTCTTTCCCCTTGGCAGAGGTTCGACGTTGATCGTGCCCGTTGTTGACGAATTCTTGAAGGTGGCCCTCTCGTAGTAAGTCTTTAAGATGGAACTTCAACCGATAGCATCGGTCAGTAGAGTGGCCGTGACTTCGATGGAATTCGCAGTAGACTGTTTTGTCTGCTGTGAATTTGGAATTTGGCTGAAGAGGATTGGGCCTCCGAAGATACTCGTCGTGTTGAATACGGTCGAGTATCTGTTCGACTGGTAAATTCCACTCAGTGAAAGTGGTCTTCGTCGGAGATCGACGCCCATCATTCTTTGATCTTTTGTTGGCCGGAGGGGCTGCTGCTTCAGCGTTGTGAGCCTTTGCAGCATACTTAGGAGCTTCTCTTTCAGCAGGCCTTCTCTTAGTTTCTCGCCCTTTCCGAGCGACTTGATCGTCTTCCACCTCAATCTCCCTCTGGATTCGATCAAACATAGCTCCCAGAGAAGGAGGGGGATTGCTGATGAAGTCGTTGTAGATGTGTAGATCGAAGCGGAGAGCGTTCTGGAAAGCCAACATGATGGCTTCATCATCCAGATGTCTTCCAGAGAGGGCGGCATGTTCATTGCGAAACCTCCTGGTGAAACTTCGGAGAGTCTCGTCAGCACCCATCCTTAGCCTATATAGAGAGTCGAGCTTCTTCTCGGGCTTCAGGTTGAGCTGGTAATGCTGCACAAAGAGTTTAGCTAAAACATCGAACTGGGTGATGGACCCAGCTCGTAGATTATGATACCAGTCGAGCGACGGCTCATCGAGGCTTCCCGCGAAGGTGCGACAGAGCACATTGTTTTCTTCTTCGTGAGGCGTAAGAGCTTGTTTGAATGCGAGGATGTGGAGAGTAGGATCTCCTCGGACGCAGTTGAATTTGGGGAGGATAGGGGTTCTCCATCCCCTTGGAAATGCTGTCTCGAAGAGACTTCGATGGAGAGGTCCGGTGGAGGAATACCCATCCCTACGACCATGTCCTTGACCTAAGGGTTGGTCAAGAGGCAAGATCGCAAGGTCTTGCTCTGGCATCGAAGTGTTCGCCTGTTGGAGTCGATATCGAAGGTCCGATCCAAGTCCATATTGAAGTTGAATGGAAGGAGGGACTCTACTCTTTGAAGGGGCGCCTTTCATTTGGTGCTTCCTTGGCATGTTGATTTTTGAAGGTGTCCTCTTGTCGCAGTTGCGACCAGAAGAGGATTGGGAGGACTCGTCGTCAAGACGATCCCAGACACTCTGCTTCCAGGGAGCAGCAGAGGGAGTAGGATCGCGACGAATTCTTTCGAGGGCAGCAGTGCCTATCGACCTCCGTTGTTCGGAGTGAATTGAATGTCGAGGAAGATCAACCCTCTCACTTGTGGAGGGGATCGGAATAGCAATTCCAGCTTCGGAGGCTGCCTTCTTCAGAGCATCCCTCTCGGCGGTGAGGGTGGCGTTTTGCTTCGCCAATTGGAGCAGTTGGAAGTCGATTGCAGAGATTTGGTAAGTCGATGGAGGATCTTCAGCGGGAGTGGGGGCTGTTTGCCCAATTGACTGTCGTGCAGGGTGGATGATCGGTCGATCGACGGATCTTCCGCTCCCTGAATGAACCCCCATCTCTGGGACAGCAAGGGGCTGTCCGAAATTGAGCCTTTGACTCATTGATCGAGTCTCAGGACGAGCTTGTTGTTGAGTATTACTTCCTTCTGGTTGACCTTGATGTTTCGTCCTCGCCATTCAGAGAGCGAAAGGTGCAACGAGAGTGCCATTCAGTTATCTGATCAACTGAGAGAGCGAGGAAGTTTGACTATCAAGATCAGCTGTAGGTTCAACCGATCAAGTAGTAGCAGAGAGTTGGACTTTTTGATTGGATCCCACAGACAGCGCCAAACTGTGGGGGAAAATCTTCGTGCCGACCCGAAGACTCTTGCAGCACCAGTCAATTGAAGGTTCGAGTTGAAGATCGTTGATCGATCTGTCAATCGGAATTGAAATTACCTCTTTCGATATGTAAACAGAGAGGCAATCAGAGAGAGTTTTGACACAAGAGATTGATCTCGGAGTTCAGCCGAAGCCTACGTCTCCGTGCTATAGGGAGCAACCCGAATTCACTAACACTTATGCTGGAGTGATCTCGACAGGCCGAGTATCACTGTAAACACTGATCTCTTCGAGGGAAAAAGAAGATCAAAGAAAGGTGGAAGATCTCGACAGGCCGAGTATCACTGTAAACACTGATCTCTTCAAGGGAAAAAGAAGATCAAAGAGAGGTGGAAGATGGGAAGTTGGAAATCCCAGAGCTCTGGTTTTAGAACTGAGAATTCGATCCCCTCTCCTCCTGAAGGCTCTGCTATTTATAGGATTCTCTGGTGGTAAATGGCGGTTTTCTGCTGTCGTATCTGGGGATTCTCCAGGTAAAGCTAGCGGGTCCCGCCATCGTCTTCTGGGGGATTCCACAGGCTCGTGGACCTTCCAGGCAGGGCCGGTGGGTCCCGCGATGGTCCTCGTGGGCCCACCAGGCAGGGCCGATGGGTCCCGTGGTAGTCTTCGTGGGCCCACCAGGCAGGGCCGGTGGGTCCCGCGGTGGTCCTCGTGGGCCCACCAGGCAGGGTCGGTGGGTCCCATGGTAGTCTTCGTGGGCCCACCAGGCAGGGCCGGTGGGTCCCGCGGTGGTCCTCGTGGGCCCACCAGGCAGGGCCGGTGGGTCCCATGGTAGTCTTCGTGGGCCCACCAGGCAGGGCCAGTGGGTCCCGCGGTGGTCTTCGTGGGCCCACCAGGCAGGGCCGGTGGGTCCCATGGTAGTCTTCGTGGGCCCACCAGGCAGGGCTGGTGGGTCCCGTGGTAGCTGGTAAACTTCTGCCAAAATTTACACCTACAGGCTACCTGCAAGACAAAGAAAAAGCGTGAGAACGGCTGGCTCCCTTAGGAGCGCAGACCCTCCGACGCTCAAGTCAGTCTCAGGTGCACAACGGCGAGCTTTAGTGGACGAAAGTGGTAGGGAAAAGGGTTTCGAACCTATACTCTGGAGCCTGGGGGTGAGCATTTATAGACATTGGCGACCTACCGCAGCCCGACACGTGGAGATTCTTTCTAGAGACTTCTAGACCCCTACGTTCTGGCTCGCGTGGGTCTCTAACAGTCCTTGGTACTTGTGTCCCTGACATTCTTTGTCGTTGAGCCTGCCAAGCGGTTTGAGTGGGGGAGAGCATCTTTCTTGTTGCTGCCAGGTGGCTATTCTGGAATATTCAAGTCTGGGAGATCTTCGTGCACTGTGGGCGACCTCCGGTGGGAAGCCAGGGCGAGCTCGCCCTCCATTGCTCCGCCTTCTCTTCCATATCTATCAAGAGTCGGACCTCGCGGGAGCGACCTCTTCGATAAACTGGGGAGTTCTGGCGAGCTTGGGCGAGCTCCTGAGCGAGCTTGATCGAGCTCCTGAGCGAACTTGGGCGAGCTCCTGAGCGAGCTTGGGCGAGCTCCTAAGCGAGCTCTTTGCCTAAGGCCCCTTCGGCCCAATGTGGAGCTCGCTCCCTGTCAAGGTGATTTGGTTAGCATGGGGGGGAGGGCGAGCTCCTGGGCGAGTTCCCTACCCCTTGGAATCCTGGGGTCTATGAGATCCACAGGCAAAAGCGAACTTGGGCGAGCTCCTGCGCGAGCTTGGGCGAGCTCCTGCATGAGCTAGGGGCGTTTGTGGTGCCGGTATCTTTATATGCATGACGGTCTAACTCCCGCTGCCATCTCCAGCGAACTCCTGCGCGAGCTTAAGCGAGCTCCTGAGCGAGCTTTTAGCCTAAGGCCCCTTCAGCCCAATGTGGATCTCGCTCCCTATCAAGGTGATTTGGTGAGCGCGGAGGGGGGGTGCGAACTCCAGGGCAGATTTCAGCTACCCCCAACAGATCGTACGAATAAAATAGAATAGATTGTACGAATGAATTAGAATGGATCGTATGAATGAATTAGAATAGATCGTGTGAAAGAATTAGAATGGATTGTATGAATGAATTAGAATGAATTCGTACGATCCATTCGAATTCATTCGCACGATCCATTCTAATTCATTCATACGATCCATTCTAATTCATTCATACAATCCATTCTAATTCTTTCTCACGATCCATTCTAATTCATTCGTAGGATCCATTCTAATTCATTCGTACAATCTATTCTATTTCATTCGTACGATCCATTCTTACTCATTCGTATGATCCATTCTAATTCATTCGGACGAATGTATCCATTCTAATTTATTCGTACGATCCATTCTAATTCATTCGTACGATCCATTCTAATTCATTCGTCCGATCCATTCTAATTCATTCGCACGAATGTATCCATTCTAATTCATTCGTACGATCCATTCTAATTCATTCGTACGATCCATTCTAATTCATTCGTAAGATCCATTCTAATTCATTTGTACGATCCATTCTAATTCATTCGTACGATCCATTCTAATTCATTCGCACGAATGTATCCATTCTAGTTTATTCGTACGATCCATTCTAATTCATTCGTACGATCCATTCTAATTCATTCGCACGATCCATTCTAATTCATTCGTACGATCCATTCTAATTCATTCATACGATCCATTCTAATTCATTCGTACGATCCATTCTAATTCATTCGCACAAATGTATCCATTCTAATTCATTCGTACGATCCATTCTAATTCATTCGCATGATCCATTCTAATTCATTCGTACGATCCATTCTAATTCATTCGCACGATCTGTTCTTATTCAATCGCACAATCCATTCTAATTCATTCGCACGAATGTATCCATTCTAATTCATTCGTACGATCCATTCTAATTCATTCGTACGATCCATTCTAATTCATTCGTATGATCCATTCTAATTAATTCGTATGATCCATTCTAATTCATTCGTACGATCCATTCTAATTCATTCATACAATCCATTCTAATTCATTCGCACGAATGTATCCATTCTAATTAATTCGTACGATCCATTCTAATTCATTCGTATGATCTATTCCTATTCATTCGCACGATCCAGTCTAATTGATTCGCACGATCCATTCTAATTCATTCACACGAATGTATCCATTCTAATTCATTCATACGATCCATTCTAATTCATTCGTACGATCCATTCTAATTCACTCATACGATCCATTCTAATACATTCATACGATCCATTCTAATTCATTTGCACGAATATATCCATTCTAATTCATTCGTACGATCCATTCTAATTCCTTCACACGATCCATTCTAATTCATTCGTACGATCTATTCTAATTCATTCGTACGATCCATTCTAATTCATTCGTACGATCCATTCTAATTCCTTCGTACGATCCATTCTTATTCATTCGTACGATCCATTCTAATTCATTCATACAATCCATTCTAATTCTTTCACACGATCCATTCTAATTCATTCGTACGATCTATTCTAATTCATTCGTGCAATCCATTCTATTTCATTCGTACGATCCATTCTTACTCATTCGTACAATCCATTCTAATTCATTCATACGATCCAGTCTAATTCATTCGTACGATCCATTCTAATTCATTCGCACAAATGTATCCATTCTAATTCATTCGTACGATGCATTCTAATTCATTCGCACGATCCATTCTAATTCATTCGTACGATCCATTTTAATTCATTCGCACGATCTGTTCTTATTCATTCGCACAATCCATTCTAATTCATTCGCACGAATGTATCCATTCTAATTCATTCATACGATCCATTCTTATTCGTTCATACGATCCATTCTAATTCACTCATACGATCCATTCTAATACATTCATACGATCCATTCTAATTCATTTGCACGAATATATCCATTCTAATTCATTCGTACGATCCATTCTAATTCCTTCGTACGATCCAATCTAATTCATTCATACGATCTATTCTAATTCATTCGTACGATCCATTCTAATTCATTCGTACGATCCATTCTAATTCCTTCGTACGATCCATTCTAATTCGTTCGTACGATCCATTCTAATTCATTCGTACAATCTATTCTAATTCATTCGTACGAATGGATACATTCGTGTGAATGAATTTGAATGGATCGTACGATCGTGTGAAAGAATTAGAATGGATTGTATGAATGAATTAGAATGGATCGTACGAATGAATTAGAATGGATCTTACGAATGAATTAGAATGGATCGTACGAATAAATTAGAATGGATACATTCGTGCGAATGAATTAGAATGGATCGTGCACGAATGTATCCATTCTAATTCATTAATATGATCCATTCTAATTCATTCGTACGATCCATTCTAATTCATATGCACAAAGGTATCCATTCTAATCCATTCGTAGGATCCATTCTAATCCATTCGTACGATCCATTCTAATTCATTCGTATGATCCATTCTAATTCATTCGCTCGAATGTATCCATTCTAATCCATTCGTACGATCCATTCTAATCCATTCGTACGATCCATTCTAATTCATTCGCATGAATGTAACCATTGTAATTCATTCATTTGATCCATTCTAATTCATTCGTACGATCCATTCTAATTCATTCATCCGATCCATTCTAATTCATTCGCACGAATGTATCCATTCTAATCCATTCATACGATCCATTCTAATTCATTCGTACGATCCATTCTAATTCTTTCACACGATCCATTCTAATTCATTCGTACGATCCATTCTAATACATTTATACGATCCATTCTAATTCATTTGCACGAATATATCCATTCTAATTCATGCGTACGATCCATTCTAATTCCTTCGTACGATCCATTCTAATTCATTCGTACGATCTATTCTAATTCATTCGTACGATCTATTCTAATTCATTCGCACGATCCATTCTAATTCCTTCGTACGATCCATTCTAATTCATTCGTACGATCCATTCTAATTCATTCATACAATCCATTCTAATTCTTTCACACGATCTATTCTAATTCATTCGTAGGATCCATTCTAATTCATTCGTACAATCTATTCTATTTCATTCGTACGATCCATTCTTACTCATTCGTATGATCCATTCTAATTCATTTGCATGAATATATCCATTCTAATTCATTCGTACGATCCATTCTAATTCCTTCGTACGATCCATTCTAATTCATTCGTACGATCTATTCTAATTCATTCGCACGATCCATTCTAATCCATTCGTACGATCCATTCTAATTCTTTCACACGATCCATTCTAATTCATTCGTACGATCCATTCTAATTCATTCGTACGATCCATTCTAATTCATTCGTGCAATCCATTCTATTACATTCGTACGATGCATTCTTACTCATTCGTACTATCCATTCTAATTCATTCACACGAATGTATCCATTCGTACGAATGAATTAGAATAGATTGTACGAATGAATTAGAATGGATCGTACGAATGAATTAGAATGGATCATACGAAGGAATTAGAATGTATCGTACGAATGAATTAGAATGGATCGTACGAATGAATTAGAATAGATCGTACGAATGAATTAGAATGGATCGTACGAAGGAATTAGAATGGATCGTACGAATGAATTAGAATGGATATATTCGTGCAAATGAATTAGAATGGATCGTATAAATGTATTAGAATGGATCGTATGAGTGAATTAGAATGGATCGTACGAATGAATTAGAATGGATTGTATGAGTGAATTAGAATGGATCGTATGAATGAATTAGAATGGATCATACGAATGAATTAGAATGGATCGTACGAATGAATTAGAATGGATCGTACGAATGAATTAGAATGGATACATTCGTGCGAATGAATTAGAATGGATTGTGCGAATGAATAAGAACAGATCGTGCGAATTATTTAGAATGGATCGTACGAATGAATTAGAATGGATCGTGCGAATGAATTAGAATGGATCATACGAATGAATTAGAATGGATACTTTTGTGCGAATGAATTAGAATGGATCGTACGAATGAATTAGAATGGATCGTATGAATGAATTAGAATGGATCGTACGAATGAATTAGAATGGATCGTCCGAATGAATTAGAATGGATCGTACGAATGAATTAGAATGGATCGTGCGAATGAATTAGAATGGATCGTACGAATGAATTAGAATGGATACATTTGTGCAAATGAATTAGAATGGATCGTACGAATGAATTAGAATGGATCGTATGAATGAATTAGAATGGATCGTACGAATGAATTAGAATGGATCGTGCGAATGAATTAGAATGGATCGTACGAATGAATTAGAATGGATCATACGAATGAACTAGAATAGATACAATCGTGCGAATGAATTAGAATGGATCGTACGAATGAATTAGAATGGATCGTACGAATGAATTAGAATGGATCATACGAATCAATTAGAATGGATCGTACGAATAAATTAGAATGGATCGTCTGAATGGTTTAGAATGGATACATTCATGCGAATGAATTAGAATGGATCGGACGAATGAATTAGAATGGATCGTACGAATGAATTAGAATGGATCAAATCAATGAATTAGAATGGTTACATTCATGCGAATGAATTAGAATGGTTACATTCATGCGAATGAATTAGAATGGATCGTACGAATGGTTTAGAATGGATACATTCGTGCGAATGAATTAGAATGGATCGTGCGAATGAATTTGAATGGATCGTACGAATGAATTAGAATGGATCGTGCTAATGAATTAGAATTGATCGTACGAATGAAATAGAATGGATTGTACGAATGATTTAGAATGGATCGTACGAATGAATTAGAATGGATCGTACGAATGATTTAGAATGGATACATTCGTGCGAATGAATTAGAATGGATCATATGAATGAGTAAGAATGGATCGTACGAATGAAATAGAATGGATTGTACGAATGAATTAGAATAGATTCGTACGAATGAATTAGAATGGATACATTCGTGCGAATGAATTAGAATGGATCGTACAATGAGTAAGAATGGATCGTACGAATGAAATAGAATGGATTGTACGAATGAATTAGAATGGATCGTACGAATGAATAAGAATGGATCGTACGAATGAATTAGAATGGATCATACGAATTAATTAGAATGGATCATACGAATGAATTAGAATGGATCATACGAATGAATTAGAATGGATCGTACGAATGAATTAGAATGGATCGTACGAATGAATTAGAATGGATCATACGAATTAATTAGAATGGATCATACGAATGAATTAGAATGGTTCGTACGAATGAATTAGAATGGATCGTACAAATGAATTAGAATGGATCGTACGAATGAATTAGAATGGATACATTTGTGCGAATGAATTAGAATGGGTCGTACGAATGGATTAGAATGGATCGTACGAATGGATTAGAATGGATACATTCGTGCGAATGATTTAGAATGGATTGTATGAATGAATTAGAATGGATCGTACGATCCATTCGAATTCATTCGCACGATCCATTCTAATTCATTCGTACGATCCATTCTAATTCATTCATACGATCCATTCTAATTCATTCGTATGATCCATTCTAATTCATTCGCAATCTATTCTAATTCATTCGTACGAATGGATACATTCGTGTGAATGAATTAGAATGGATCGTGTGAAAGAATTAGAATGGATCGTACGAATGAATTAGAATGAATCGTACGAATGAATTAGAATGGTTACATTCATGCGAATGAATTAGAATAGATCGTGCAAATGAATTAGAATGGATACGTACGAATGAATTAGAATGGATACATTCGTGCGAATGAATTAGAATGGATCGTACCAATGAGTAAGAATGGATCGTACGAATTAAATAGAATGGATTGTGCGAATGAATTAGAATGGATCGCACGAATGTATCCATTCTAATTCATTCGTACGATCCATTCTAATTCATTCGTATGATCCATTCTAAATAATTCGTATGATCCATTCTAATTCATTCGTACGATCCATTCTAATTCATTCATACAATCCATTCTAATTCATTCGTACGATCCATTCTAATTCACTCATACTATCCTATCTAATACATTCATACGATCCATTCTAATTCATTTGCACGAATATATCCATTCTAATTCATTCGTACGATCCATTCTAATTCCTTCGTACGATCCATTCTAATTCATTCGTACGATCTATTCTAATTCATTCGTACGATCCATTCTAATTCATTCGTACGATCCATTCTAATTCCTTCGTACGATCCATTCTAATTCATTCGTACGATCCATTCTAATTCATTCATACAATCTATTCTAATTCATTCGTACGAATGGATACATTCGTGTGAATGAATTAGAATGGATCGTACGAATGAGTAAGAATGGATCGTACGAATGAAATAGAATTGATTGCACGAATGAATTAGAATGGATCGTACGAATGAATTAGAATGGATCATACGAAGGAATTAGAATGGATCGTACGAATGAATTAGAATGGATCGTACGAATGAATTAGAATAGATCGTACGAATGAATTAGAATGGATCGTACGAAGGAATTAGAATGGATCGTACGAATGAATTAGAATGGATCGTGCTAATGAATTATAATTGATCGAAAGAATGAATTAGCATGGATCGTGCTAATGAATTAGAATGGAACGTACGAATGAATTAGAATGGATCGTGTGAAAGAATTAGAATGGATTGTATGAATGAATTAGAATGAATTCGTACGATCCATTCGAATTCATTCGCACGATCCATTCTAATTCATTCATACGATCCATTCTAATTCATTCATACAATCCATTCTAATTCTTTCACACGATCCATTCTAGTTCATTCGTAGGATCCATTCTAATTCATTCGTACAATCTATTCTATTTCATTCATACGATCCATTCTTACTCATTCGTATGATCCATTCTAATTCATTCAGACGAATGTATCCATTCTAATTTATTCATACGATCCATTCTAATTCATTCGTACGATCCATTCTAATTCATTCGTACGATCTATTCTAATTCATTCGTACGATCCATTCTAATTTCATTCGTACGATCCATTCTAATTCATTCGCTCGAATGTATCCATTCGAATCCATTCGTACGATCCATTCTAATCCATTCGTACGATCCATTCTAATTCATTCGCATGAATGTAACCATTCTAATTCATTCATTTGATCCATTCTAATTCATTCGTACGATCCATTCTAATTCATTCGTCCGATCCATTCTAATTCATTCGCACGAATGTATCCATTCTAATTCATTCGTACGATCCATTCTAATTCATTCGTACGATCCATTCTAATTCATTCGTAAGATCCATTCTAATTCATTCGTACGATCTATTCTAATCCATTCGTACGATCCATTCTAATTCATTCGCACGAATGTATCCATTCTAGTTCATTCGTACGATCCATTCTAATTCATTCGTACGATCCATTCTAATTCATTCGCACGATCCATTCTAATTCATTCGTACGATCAATTCTAATTCATTCGCACGAATATATCTATTCTAATTCATTCGTACGATCCTGAATTAGAATGGATCGTACGAATGAATTAGAATGGATACCATTGTGCATATGAATTAGAATGGATCGTACGAATAAATTAGAATGGATCATATTAATGAATTAGAATGGATCGTACGAATGAATTAGAATGGATCGTACGAATGAATTAGAATGGATCGTACGAATGAATTAGAATGGATCTTACGAATGGATTAGAATGGATACATTCGTGCGAATGAATTAGAATGGATCGGAGGAATGAATTAGAATGGATCATACGAATGAATTAGAATGGATCAAATGAATGAATTAGAATGGTTACATTCATGCGAATGAATTAGAATGGATCGTACGAATGGATTAGAATGGATCGTATGAATGGATTAGAATGGATACATTCGAGCGAATGAATTAGAATGGATAGTACGAATGAAATTAGAATGGATCGTACGAATGAATTAGAATAGATCATATGAATGAATTAGAATGGATCGTACGAATGAATTAGAATGGATCGTGTGAAATAATTAGAATGGATCGTACGAATGAATTAGAATGGATCGTGCGAATGAATTAGAATGGATCATACGAATGAATTAGAATGGATCGTGCTAATGAATTAGAATTGATCGAACGAATGAATTAGCATGGATCGTGCATTCGTATGATCCATTCTAATTCATTCGTAAGATCCATTCTAATTCATTCGTACGATCCATTCTAATTCATTCGTACGATCCTTTCTAATTCATTCGCACGAATGTATCCATTCTAGTTCATTCGTACGATCCATTCTAATTCATTCGGACGAATGCATCCATTCTAATTTATTCGTACGATCCATTCTAATTCATTCGTACGATCCATTCTAATTTATTCGCACGAATGTATCTATAATGGATCATACGAATGAGTAAAAATGGATAGTATGAATGAAATAGAATGGATTGGGCGAATGAATTAGAATGGACCGTATGAATGAATTAGAATGGATACATTCATGCGAATGAATTAGAATGGATCGGACGAATGAATTAGAATGGATCGTACGAATGAATTAGAATGGATCGTACGAATGAATTAGAATGGATCGTACGAATAAATTAGAATGGATACATTCGTCCGAATGAATTAGAATGGATCATACGAATGAGTAAGAATGGATCGTACGAATGAAATAGAATAGATTGTATGAATGAATTTGAATGGATCATGCGAATGAATTAGAATGGATCGTACGAATGAATTAGAATGGATCATACGAATGAATTAGAATGGATCGTGCGAATGAATTAGAATGGATCATATTAATGAATTAGAATGGATCGTACGAATGAATTAGAATGGATACATTCGTGCGAATGAATTAGAATGGATCGTGCGAATCCAATAGACTGGATCAAGCGAATGAATAAGAATGGATCATACGAATGAATTAGAATGGATCATACGAATTAATTAGAATGGATACATTCGTGCGAATGAATTAGAATGGATTGTATGAATGAATTAGAATGGATCGTACGAATGAATTAGAATGGATCATACGAATTAATTAGAATGGATCATATGAATGAATTAGAATGGATCGTACGAATGAATTAGAATGGATCGTACGATTCATTCTAATTCATTCGTACGATCCATTCTAATACATTCGTACGATTCATGCTAATTCATTCGCATGATCCATTCTAATTCAATCGTAAGATCCATTCTTATTCATTCATACGATCCATTCTAATTCATTCGCACAATCCATTCTAATTCATTCGTACAATCCATTCTAATTCATTCATAAGATCCATTCTAACTCATTCGGTGGATCCATTCTAACTCATTCGTACGATCCATTCTAATTCATTCCCACGATCCATTCTAATTTATTCGTACGATCAATTCTAATTCATTCGTACGATCTTTTCTAATTCATTCGCACGAATGTAACCATTCTAATTCATTCATACGATTCATTCTAATTCATTCGTATGAGCTATTCCAATTCATTCGTACGATCCATTCTAATTCATTCGTACGATCCATTGTAATTCATTCATACAATCCATTTAGATTCATTCGCACAAATGTATCCGTTCAAATTCAATCGTACGATCCAGTCTAATTCATTCGTTCGATCCATTCTAATACATTCGCACGAATATATCTATTCTAATTCTTTCGTACGATGCATTCTAATTCATTCGTACGATCCATTCTAATTCATTCATACGATCCATTCTAATTCATTCGTACGATCCATTCTAATTCATTCGCACGAATGTATCCATTCTAATTCATTCGTACAATCCATTCTATTTCATTCGTACGATCCATTCTTACTCATTCGTATGATCCATTCTAATTCATTCGTATGATCCATTCTAATTCATTCGTACGATCCATTCTAATTCATTCGTACGATCCATTCTAATTCATTCGTACAATCTATTCTATTTCATTCGTACGATCCATTCTTACTCATTCGTATGATCCATTCTAATTCATTCGGACGAATGTATCCTTTCTAATTTATTCGTACGATCTATTCTAATTCTTTCGTACGATCCATTCTAATTCATTCATACGATCCATTCTTACTCATTCGTATGATCCATTCTAATTCATTCGTACGATCCATTCTAATTCATTCGTACGATCCATTCTAATTCATTCGCACAATCTATTCTAATTCATTCGTACGATCCATTCTAATTCATTTGTACGATCCATTCTAATTCATTCGCACAAATGTATCCATTCTAATTCATTCGTACGATCCATTCTAATTCATTCGCACGATCCATTCTAATTCATTCGTACGATCCATTCTAATTCATTCGCACGATCTGTTCTTATTCATTCGCACAATCCATTCTAATTCATTCGCACGAATGTATCCATTCTAATTCATTCGTAGGATCCATTCTAATCCATTCGTACGATCCATTCAAATTCATTCGTACGATCCATTCTAATTCATTCGTACGATCCATTCTAATTCATTCGCATGAATGTATCCATTCTAATTCATTCGTACGATCCATTCTAATTCATTCGTACGATCCATTCTAATTCATTCGTACGATCCATTCTAATTCATTCATACGATCTATTCTAATTCATTCATACAATCCATTCTAATTCTTTCACACGATCCATTCTAATTCATTCGTGCGATCCATTCTAATTCATTCGCACAATCCATTCTATTTCATTCGTACGATCCATTCTTACTCATTCGTATGATCCATTCTAATTCATTCGCACGAAAGTATCCATAATGGATAATACGAATGAGTACGAATGGATCGTACGAATGAAATAGGATGGATTGTGCGAATGAATTAGAATGGACCGTACGAATGAATTAGACGTACGAATGAATTAGAATGGATACATTCGTGCGAATAAATTAGAATGGATTACACGAATGAGTAAGAATGGATCGTCATTCTAATTCATTCGTATGATCCATTCTAATTTATTTGTATCCCTTCTATTTCATTCGCACGATCCATTCTAATTCATTCGCGCAATCTTTTCTAATTCATTCGTACGATCCATTCTAATTCATTCGTACGATCCATTCTAATTCATTCATACAATCCATTCTAATTTATTCGCAAGAATGTATCCATTCTAATTCTTTCGTACGATCCATTCAAATTCATTCGCACAATCTATTCTAATTCGTTTATACGATCCATTCTAATTCATTCGCACGAATGTATCCATTCTAATTCATTCATACGATCCATTCTACTTCATTCGTACTATCCGTTCTAATTCACTCATACGATCAATTCTAATTCATTCATACGATCCATTCTAATTTATTTGCATGAATATATCCATTCTAATTCATTCGTACGATCCATTCTAATTCCTTCGTACGATCCATTCTAATTCCTTCGTACGATCCATTCTAATTCCTTCGTACGATCCATTCTATTTCATTCGTATGATCCATTTTAATTCCTTCGTACGATCCATCTAATTCCTTCGTATCCATTCTAATTCACTCATACGATCCATTCTAATTCATTCGTACGATCCATTCTAATTCATTCATACAATCCATTCTAATTCATTCGCACGAATGTATCCATTCTAATCCATTCGTACGATCCATTCTAATCCATTCGTATGACCCATTCTAATTCATTCACATGAATGTTACCATTCTAATTCATTCATTTGATCCATTCTAATTCATTCGTACGATCCATTCTAATTCATTCGTCCGATCCATTCTAATTCATTCGCACGAATGTATCCATTCTAATTCATTCGTACGATCCATTCTAATTCGTTTGTACGATCCATTCTAATTCATTCGTAAGATCCATTCTAATTTATTCGTATGAATGTATCCATTCTAGTTCATTCGTACGATCCATTCTAGTTCATTCGTACGATCCATTCTAATTCATTCGTAAGATCCATTCTAATTCATTCGTATGATCCATTCTAATTAATTTGTATGATCCATTCTAATTCATTCGTACGATCCATTATAATTCATTCATACAATCCATTCTAATTCATTCGCACGAATGTATCCATTCTAATTAATTCGTACGATCCATTCTAATTGATTTGTATGATCCATTCTTATTCATTCGCACGATCCAGTCTAATGGATTCGCACGATCCATTCTAATTCATTCGCATGAATGTATCCATTCTAATTCATTCGTACGATCCATTCTAATTCATTAATATGATCCATTCTAATTCATTCGTACTATCCATTCTAATTCATATGCACAAAGGTATCCATTCTAATCCATTCGTGGGATCCATTCTAATCCATTCGTACGATCCATTCTAATTCATTCGTACGATCCATTCTAATTCATTCGCTCGAATGTATCCATTCTAATCCATTCGTACGATCCATTCTAATCCATTCGTACGATCCATTCTAATTCATTCGCATGAATATAACCATTCTAATTCGTACGAATGAATTAGAATGGATCTTACGAATGGATTAGAATGGATGCATTCGTGCGAATGAATTAGAATGGATCGTACGAATGAATTAGAATGGATCGTACGAATGGATTAGAATGGATCCTACGAATGGATTAGAATGGATACCTTTGTGCATATGAATTAGAATGGATCGTACGAATGAATTAGAATGGATCATATTAATGAATTAGAATGGATCGTACGAATGAATTAGAATCGATACATTCGTGCTCGATCCATTCTAATTCATTCGCACGAATGTATCCATTCTAATTCATTCGTACGATCCATTCTAATTCATTCGTACGATCCATTCTAATTCATTCGTAAGATCCATTCTCATTCATTCGTACGATCCATTCTAATTCATTCATACAATCCATTCTAATTCTTTCACACGATCGTACGATCCATTCTAATTCATTCACACGAATGTATCCATTCGTACGAATGAATTAGAATAGATCGTACGAATAAATTAGAATGGATCGTACGAAGGAATTAGAATGGATCGTACGAATGAATTAGAATGGATCTATTCGTGCAAATGAATTAGAATGGATCGTATGAATGTATTAGAATGGATCGTATGAGTGAATTAGAATGGATCGTACGAATGAATTAGAATGGATCGTATGAATGAATTAGAATGGATACATTCGTGCTAATGAATTAGAATGGATTGTGCGAATGAATAAGAACAGATCGTGCGAATGAATTAGAATGGATAGTACGAATGAATTAGAATGGATCATGCGAATGAATTAGAATGGATCGTACGAATGAATTAGAATGGATACATTTGTGCGAATGAATTAGAATGGATCGTACGAATGAATTAGACTGGATCGTATGAATGAATTAGAATGGATCGTACGAATGAGTAAGAATGGATCGTAAGAATGAAATAGAATGGATTGCACGAATGAATTAGAATGGATCGTACGAATGAATTAGAATGGATCGTGAGAAAGAATTAGAATGGATTGTATGAATGAATTAGAATGGATCGTACGAATGAATTAGAATGGATCGTACGATTGAATTAGAATGGATCGTACGAATGAATTAGAATGGATCGTATGAATGAATTAGAATAGATCGTACGAATGAATTAGAATGGTTCGTACGAAGGAATTAGAGTGGATCGTACGAATGAATTAGAATGGATATATTCGTGCAAATGAATTAGAATGGATCGTATGAATGTATTAGAATGGATCGTATGAGTGAATTAGAATGGATCGTACAAATGAATTAGAATGGATCGTATGAATGAATTAGAATGGATACATTCATTCGAATGAATTAGAATGGATCGTGCGAATCAATTAGACTAGATCGTGCGAATGAATAAGAATAGATCATACGAATGAATTAGAATGGATCGTACGAATTAATTAGAATGGATACATTTGTGCGAATGAATTAGAATGGATTGTATGAATGAATTAGAATGGATCGTACGAATGAATTAGAATGGATCATACGAATTAATTAGAATGGATCATACGAATGAATTAGAATGGATCGTACGAATGAATTAGAATGGATCGTATGAATGAATTAGAATGGATACATTCGTGCGAATGAATTAGAATTGATTATGCGAATGAATAAGAACAGATCGTGCGAATGAATTAGAATGGATCGTACGAATGAATTAGAATGGATTGTGCGAATGAATTAGAATGGATCGTACGAATGAATTAGAATGGATAGATTTGTGCGAATGAATTAGAATGGATCGTACGAATGAATTAGAATGGATCGTATGAATGAATTAGAATGGATCGTACGAATGAATTAGAATGGATCGTGCGAATGAATTAGAATGGATCGTACGAATGAATTAGAATGGATCGTACGAATGAACTAGAATGGATACATTCGTGCGAATGAATTAGAATGGATCGTACGAATGAATTAGAAAGGATCATACGAATGAATTAGAATGGATCTTACGAATGAATTAGAATGGATCGTACGAATGAATTAGAATGGATCGTACGAATGAATTAGAATGGATACATTCGTGCGAATCAATTAGAATGGATCGGACGAATGAATTAGAATGGATCGTACGAATGAATTAGAAGGGATCGTACGAATGAATTAGAATGGATCGTACGAATAAATTAGAATGGATACATTCGTCCGAATGAATTAGAATGGATCATACGAATGAGTAAGAATGGATCGTACGAATGAAATAGAATAGATTGTACGAATGAATTAGAATGGATCCTACGAATGAATTAGAATGGATTGTGTGAAAGAATTAGAATGGATTGTATGAATGAGTTAGAATGGATCGTATGAATGAATTAGAATGGATCGTGCGAATGAATTCGAATGGATCGTACGAATTCATTCTAATTCATTCATACAATCCATTCTAATTCTTTCACACGATTTATACTAATTCATTCGTAGGATCCATTCTAATTCATTCGTACAATCTATTCTATTTCATTCGTACGATCCATTCTTACTCATTCGTATGATCCATTCTAATTAATTCGTACAATCTATTCTATTTCATTCGTACGATCCATTCGTACTCATTCGTATGATCCATTCTAATTCATTCGGATGAATGTATCCATTCTAATTTATTCGTACGATCCATTCTAATTCATTCGTACGATCCATTCTAATTCATTCGTACGATCCATTCTAATTCATTCGCACGAATGTATCCATTCTAATTCATTCGTACGATCCATTCTAATACATTCGTACGATCCATTCTAATTCATTCGTAAGATCCATTCTAATTCATTCGTACGATCCATTCTAATTCATTCGTACGATCCATTCTAATTCATTCGCACGAATGTATCCATTCTAGTTCATTCATACGATCCATTCTAATTCATTCGTACGATCCATTCTAAGAATGGATCCTACGAATGAATTAGAATAGATCGTGTGAAAGAATTAGAATGGATTGTATGAATGAATTAGAATGAATTCGTACGATCCATTCGAATTCATTCGCACGATCCATTCTAATTCATTCATACGATCCATTCTAATTCATTCATACAATACATTCTAATTCTTTCACACGATCCATTCTAATTCATTCGTAGGATCCATTCTAATTCATTCGTAGGATCCATTCTAATTCACTCGGACGAATGTATCTATTCTAATTTATTCGTACGATCCATTCTAATTCATTCGTACGATCCATTCTAATTCATCCGTACGATCCATTCTAATTCATTCACCCTATCCATTCTAATTCATTCGCACGAATGTACCCATTCTAATTCATTCGTACGATCCATTCTAATTCATTCGTACGATCCATTCTAATTCATTCGTAAGATCCAATCTAATTCATTCGCACGATCCATTCTAATTCATTCGCACGATCCATTCTAATACATTCGCACGAATGTATCCATTCTAATTCATTCGTACGATCCATTCTAATTCATTAATATGATCCATTCTAATTCGTTCGTACGATCCATTCTAATTCATATGCACAAAGATATCCATTCTAATCTATTCGTAGGACCCATTCTAATCCATTCGTACGATCCATTCTAATTCATTCGTACGATCCATTCTAATTCATTCGCTCGAATGTATCCATTCTAATCCATTCGTACGATCCATTCTAATCCATTCGTACGATCCATTCTAATTCAATAGCTTGAATGTAACCATTCTAATTCATTCATTTGATCCATTCTAATTCATTCGTACGATCCATTCTAATTCATTCGTCCGATGCATTCTAATTCATTCGCACGAATGTATCCATTCTAATTCATTCGTACGATCCATTCTTATTCATTCGTACGATCCTTTCTAATTCATTCGTAAGATCCATTCTAATTCATTCGTACGATCCATTCTAATTCATTCGTACGATCCATTCTAATTTATTCGCACGAATGTATCCATTCTAGTTCATTCGTACGATCCATTCTAATTCATTCGTACGATCCATTCTAATTCATTCGCACGATCCATTCTAATTCATTCGTACAATCAATTCTAATTCATTCGCACGAATGTATCCATTCAAATTCATTCGCACGATCCTGAATTAGAATGGATCGTACGAATGAATTAGAATGGATACCTTTGTGCATATGAATTAGAAATGATCGTACGAATGAATTAGAATGGATCATATTAATGAATTAGAATAGATCTTACGAATGAATTAGAATGGATACATTCGTGCGAATGAATTAGAATGGATCATGCACGAATGTATCCATTCTAATTCATTCGTACGATCCATTCTAATTCATTAATATGATCCATTCTAATTCATTCGTACGATCCATTCTAATTCATATGCACATAGGTATCCATTCTAATCCATTCGTAGGATCCATTCTAATCCATTCGTACGATCCATTCTAATTCATTCATACGATCCATTCTAATTCATTCGCACGAATGTATCCATTCTAATTCATTCATACGATCCATTCTACTTCATTCGTACTATCCGTTCTAATTCACTCATACGATCCATTCTAATTCATTTATACGATCCATTCTAATTAATTTGCACGAATATATCCATTCTAATTCATTCGTACGATCCATTCTAATTCCTTCGTACGATCCATTCTAATTCCTTCGTACGATCCATTCTATTTTCTTCGTACTATCCATTCTATTTCATTCGTATGATCCATTCTAATTCCTTCGTACGATCCATTCTGATTCCTTCATATCCATTCTAATTCACTCATACGATCCATTCTAATTCATTCGTACGATCCATTCTAATTCATTCATACAATCCATTCTAATTCATTCGCACGAATGTATCCATTCTAATTCATTCGTACGATCAGTTCTAATTCATTCACAAAATCTATTCTAATTCATTCATACGATCCATTCTAATTTATTCACACGAATGTATCCATTCTAATTCATTCATACGATCCATTCTAATTCATTCGTACGATCCATTCTAATTCACTCATACGATCGATTCTAATACATTCATACGATCCATTCTAATTCATTTGCACGAATATATCCATTCTAATTCATTCGTACGATCTATTCTAATTCATTCGTACGATCCATTCTAATTCATTCGTACGATCCATTCTAATTCCTTCGTACGATCCATTCTAATTCATTCGTACGATCCATTCTAATTCATTCATACAATCCATTCTAATTCTTTCACACGATCCATTCTAATTCATTCGTACGATCCATTCTAATTCATTCGTGCAATCCATTCTATTTCATTCGTACGATCCATTCTTACTCATTCGTACGATCCATTCTAATTCATTCACATGAATGTATCCATTCGTACGAATGAATTAGAATAGATTGTACGAATGAATTAGAATGGATCGTACGAATGAATTAGAATGGATCGTACGAATGAATTAGAATAGATCGTACGAATGAATTAGAATGGATCGTACGAAGGAATTAGAATGGATCGTACAAATGAATTAGAATGGATCGTATGAATGTAATACAATGGATCGTATGAGTGAATTAGAATGGATCGTACGAATGAATTAGAATGGATTGTATGAATGAATTAGAATGGATCGTACGAATGAATTAGAATGGATCATACGAATTAATTAGAATGGACCATACGAATGAATTAGAATGGATCGTACAAATGAATTAGAAAGGATCGTACGAATGAATTAGAATGGATACATTCGTGCGAATGAATTAGAATGGATTGTGCGAATGAATAAGAACAGATCGTGCGAATGAATTAGAATGGATCGTACGAATGAATTAGAATGGATCGTGCGAATGAATTAGAATGGATCGTACGAATGAATTAGAATAGATACATTTATGCGAATGAATTAGAATGGATCGTACGAATGAATTAGAATGGATCGTATGAATGAATTAGAATGGATCGTACGAATGAATTAGAATGGATCGTGCGAATGAATTAGAATGGATCGTGTGAAAGAATTAGAATGGATCGTACGAATGAATTAGAATGGATCGTGCGAATGAATTAGAATGGATCGGTTGAATGAATTAGAATGGATACATTTGTGCGAATGAATTAGAATAGATGGTACGAATGAATTAGAATGGATCGTATAAATGAATTAGAATGGATCGTACGAATGAATTAGAATGGATCGTACGAATGAATTAGAATGGATCGTACGAATGAATTAGAATGGATCGTACAAATGAATTAGAATGGATCGTACGAATGAATTAGAATGGATCTTACGAATGAATTAGAATGGATCGTACGAATGAATTAGAATGGATCTTACGAATGAATTAAAATGGATCGTACGAATAAATTAGAATGGATCGTATGAATGGTTTAGAATGGATACATTCGTGCGAATGAATTAGAATGGATCGGACGAATAAATTAGAATGGATCGTACGAATGAATTAGAATGGATCAAATGAATGAGTAAGAATGGATCGTACGAATGAAATAGAATAGATTGTACGAATGAATTAGAATGGATTCGTACGAATGAATTAGAATGGATACATTCGTGCGAATGAATTAGAATGGATCGTACCAATAAGTAAGAATGGATCGTACGAATGAAATAGAATGGATTGTGCGAATGAATTAGAATGCATCATACGAAAGAATTAGAATGGATCGTACGAATTAATTAGAATGGATACATTCGTGCGAATGAATTAGAATGGATTGTATGAATGAATTAGAATGGATCGTACGAATGAATTAGAATGGATCATACGAATTAATTAGAATGGATCGTACGAATGAATTAGAATGGATCGTACGAATGAATTAGAATGGATCGTGTGACATTCTAATACATTTATACGATCCATTCTAATTCATTTGCACGAATATATCCATTCTAATTCATTCGTACGATCCATTCTAATTCCTTCGTACGATCCATTCTAATTCATTCGTACGATCTATTCTAATTCATTCGTACGATCCAATATAATTCATTCGTACGATCCATTCTAATTCCTTCGTACGATCCATTCTAATTCATTCGTACGATACATTCTAATTCATTCTTACAATCTATTCTAATTCATTCGTATGAATCGATACATTCGTGTGAATGAATTAGAATGGATCGTACGAATGAGTAAGAATGGATCGTACGAATGAAATAGAATGGATTGCACGAATGAATTAAATGGATCGTACGAATGAATTAGAATGGATCGTGTGAAAGAATTAGAATGGATTGTATGAATGAATTAGAATGGATCGTACGAAGGAATTAGAATGGATCGTACGAATGAATTAGAATGGATCGTACGAAGGAATTAGAATGGATCGTACGAATGAATTAGAATGGATCGTACGAATGAATTATAATAGATGGTACGAATGAAATAGAATGGATCGTACGAATGAATTAGAATGGATCGTGTGAAAGAATTAGAATGGATCGTACGAATGAATTAGAATGGATTGTGCGAATGAATTAGAATGGATCGTACGAATGAATTAGAATGGATCGTACGAATGAACTAGAATGGATTGTATGAATGAATTAGAATGGATCGTACGAATGAATTAGAATGGATCGTACGAATGAATTAGATTGGATCGTACGAATGAACTGGAATGGATACATTCGTGCGAATGAATTAGAATGGATCGTGCGAATGAATTAGAATGGATCGTATGAATGAATTAGAATAGATCGTATGAATGAATTAGAATGGATAGTACGAATGAATTAGAATAGATTGTACGAATGAATTTGAATGGATCGTACGAATAAATTAGAATGGATACATTCGTCCGAATGAATTAGAATAGATCATACGAATAAGTAAGAATGGATCGTACAAATGAAATAGAATAGATTGTCGAATGAATTAGAATGGATCCTACGAATGAATTAGAATGGATCGTGTGAAAGAATTAGAATGGATTGTATGAATGAATTAGAATGAATCGTATGAATGAATTAGAATGGATCGTGCGAATGAATTAGAATGGATCGTATGAATTCATTCTAATTCATTCATACAATCCATTCTAATTCTTTCACACGATCTATTCTAATTCATTCGTAGGATCCATTCTAATTCATTCTTACAATCTATTCTATTTCATTCGTACGATCCATTCTTACTCATTCGTATGATCCATTCTAATTCATTCGGACGAATGTATCCATTCTAATTTATTCGTACGATCCATTCAAATTCATTCGTACGATCTATTCTAATTAATTCGTACGATCCATTCTAATTCATTCATACGATCTATTCTAATTCATTCATACAATCCATTCTAATTCTTTCACACGATCCATTCTAATTCATTCGTACGATCCATTCTAAGTCATTCGCACAATCCATTCTATTTCATTCGTACGATCCATTCTTACTCATTCGTATGATCCATTCTAATTCATTCGCACGAATGTATCCATAATGTATCATAAGAATGAGTAAGAATGGATCGTACGAATGAAATAGAATGGATTGTGCGAATGAATTAGAATGGACCGTACGAATGAATTAGAATGGATACATTCGTGCGAATGAATTAGAATGGATCGGACGAATGAATTAGAATGGATCGTACGAATGAATTAGAATGGATCGTCCGAATGAATTAGAATGGATCGTACGAATAAATTAGAATGGATCATACGAATGAGTAAGAATGGATCGTACGAATGAAATAGAAAAGATTGTGCGAATGAATTAGATTGGATTCGTACGAATGAATTAGAATGGATACATTCGTGCGAATGAATTAGAATGGATCGTACCAATGAGTAAGAATGGATCGTACGAATGAAATAGAATGGATTGTGCGAATGAATTAGAATGGATCATACAAATGAATTAGAATGGATCGTACCAATGAGTAAGAATGGATCGTACGAATGAAATAGAATGGATTGTGCGAATGAATTAGAATGGATCATACAAATGAATTAGAATGGATCGTACGAATTAATTAGAATGGATACATTCATGCGAATGAATTTGAATGGATTGTATGAATGAATTAGAATGGATCGTACGAATGAATTAGAACGGATCATACGAATTAATTAGAATGGATCATACGAATGAATTAGAATGGATCGTACGAATGAATTAGAATGGATACATTCGTGCGAATGAATTAGAATGGATTGTGCGAATGAATAAGAACAGATCGTGCGAATGAATTAGAATGGATCATACGAATGAATTAGAATGGATCGTGCGAATGAATTAGAATGGATCGTACGAATGAATTAGAATGGATACATTTGTGCGAATGAATTAGAATGGATCGTACGAATGAATTAGAATGGATCGTATGAATGAATTAGAATGGATCGTACGAATGAATTAGAATGGATCGTGCGAATGAATTAGAATGGATCGTACGAATGAATTAGAATGGATCGTACTAATGAACTAGAATGGATACATTCGTGCGAATGAATTAGAATGGATCGTACGAATGAATTAGAATGGATCGTACGAATGAATTAGAATGGATCTTACGAATGAATTAGAATGGATCGTACGAATGAATTAGAATGGATCGTACGAATGAATTAGAATGGATACATTTGTGCGAATGAATAAGAATGGATCGGACGAATGAATTAGAATGGATCGTACGAATGAATTAGAATGGATCGTACGAATAAATTAGAATGGATACATTCGTCCGAATGAATTAGAATGGATCATACGAATGAGTAAGAATGGATCGTACGAATGAAATAGAATAGATTGTACGAATGAATTAGAATGGATCCTACGAATGATTTAGAATGGATCTTGTGAAAGAATTAGAATGGATTGTATGAATGAATTAGAATGGATCGTATGAATGAATTAGAATGGATCGTGTGAATGAATTCGAATGGATCGTACGAATTCATTCAAATTCATTCATACAATCCATTCTAATTCTTTCACACGATCTATTCTAATTCATTCGTAGGATCCATTATAATTCATTCGTACAATCTATTCTATTTCATTCGTACGATCCATTCTTACTCATTCGTATGATCCATTCTAATTCATTCGGACGAATGTATCTATTCTAATTTATTCGTACGATCCATTCTAATTCATTCGTACGATCCATTCTAATTCATTCGTCCGATCCATTCTAATTCATTCGCACGAATGTATCCATTCTAATTCATTCGTACGGTCCATTCTAATTCATTCGCACAATCCATTCTATTTCATTCGTACGATCCATTCTTACTCATTCGTATGATCCATTATGGATACATTCGTGCGAATGAATTAGAATGGATCATACGAATGAGTAAGAATGGATCGTACGAATGAAATAGAATGGATTGTGCGAATGAATTAGAATGGATCGTACGAATGAATTAGAATGGATCGTGTAAAAGAATTAGAATGGATTGTATGAATGAATTAGAATAGATCTTATGAATGAATTAGAATGGATCGTACGGATGAATAAGAATGGATCGTACGAATGAAATAGAATGGATACCTTCGTGCGAATGAATTAGAATGGATCGTACGAATGAATTAGAATGGATCGTACGAATGAATTAGAATGGATCGTACGAATGCACGATCCATGCGAATGAATTAGAATAGATCGTACGAATGAACTAGAATGGATACATTCGTGCGAATGAATTAGAATAGATCGTACGAATGAATTAGAATGGATCGTATGAATGAATTAGAATGGATCATACGAATGAATTAGAATGGATCATACGAATGAATTAGAATGGATCGTACGAATGAATTAGAATGGATACATTCGTGCGAATGAATTAGAATGGATACATTCGTGCGAAAGAATTAGAATAGATCGTATGAATGAATTAGAATGGATCCTATGAATGAATTAGAATGGATCGTGCGAATGAATTAGAATGGATCGTACGAATGAATTAGAATGGATCGTGCTAATGAATTAGAATTGATCGAACGAATGAATTAGAATAGATGCATTCGTGCGAATGAATTAGAATGGATCGGACGAATGAATTAGAATGGATAGTACGAATGAGTAAGAATGGATCGTACGAATGAAATAGAATAGATCGTACGAATGAATTAGAATGGATCGTACGAAGGAATTAGAATGGATCGTACGAATGAATTAGAATGGATATATTCGTGCAAATGAATTAGAATGGATCGTATGAATGTATTAGAATGGATCGTATGAGTGAATTAGAATGGATCGTACGAATGAATTAGAATGGATCGTATGAATGAATTAGAATAGATACATTCGTGTGAATGAATTAGAATGGATCGTATGAATGAATTAGAATAGATTTTGTGAATGAATTAGAACTGATCGTATGAATGAATTAGAATGGATAGATTCGTGCGAATGAATTAGAATGGATTGTATGAATGAATTAGAATGGATTGTATTAATGAATTAGAATGGATCATACGAATGAATTAGAATGGATCGTGCGAATGAATTAGAATGGATCGTACGAATGAATTAGAATGGATCGTACGAATGAACTAGAATGGATACATTCGTGCGAATGAATTAGAATGGATTGTACGAATGAATTAGAATGGATCGTACGAATGAATTAGAATGGATCTTACGAATGAATTAGAATGGATCGTACGAATGAATTAGAATGGATCGTACGAATGAATTAGAATGGATACATTCGTGCGAAAGAATTAGAATGGATCGGACGAATGAATTAGAATGGATCGTACGAATGAATTAGAATGGATCGTACGAATGAATTAGAATGGATCGTACGAATAAATTAGAATGGATACATTCATCCGAATGAATTAGAATGGATACATTCATCCGAATGAATTAGAATGGATCATACGAATAAGTAAGAATGGATCGTACGAATGAAATAGAATAGATTGTACGAATGAATTAGAATGGATCCTACGAATGAATTAGAATGGATCGTGTGAAAGAATTAGAATGGATTGTATGAATGAATTAGAATGGATCGTATGAATGAATTAGAATGGATCGTGCGAATGAATTCGAATGGATCGTACGAATTCATTCTAATTCATTCATACAATCCATTCTAATTCTTTCACACGATCTATTCTAATTCATTCGTAGGATCCATTCTAATTCATTCGTACAATCTATTCTATTTCATTCGTACGATCCATTCTTACTCATTTGTATGATCCATTCTAATTCATTCGGACGAATGTATCCATTCTAATTTATTCGTACGATCCATTCTAATTCATTCGTACGATCCATTCGAATTCATTCGTCCGATCCATTCTAATTCATTCGCATGAATGTATCCATTCTAATTCATTCGTACGGTCCATTCTAATTCATTCGCACAATCCATTCTATTTCATTCGTATGATCCATTCTTACTCATTCGTATGATCCATTATGGATACATTCGTACGAATGAATTAGAATGGATCATACGAATGAGTAAGAATGGATCGTACGAATGAAATAGAATGGATTGTGCGAATGAATTAGAATGGATCGTACGAATGAATTAGAATGGATCGTGTGAAAGAATTAGAATGGATTGTATGAATGAATTAGAATAGATCGTATGAATGAATTAGAATGGATCGTACGAATGAATTAGAATGGATCGTACCAATGAACTAGAATGGATACATTCGTGCGAATGAATTAGAATGGATCGTACGAATGAATTAGAATGGATCGTACGAATGAATTAGAATGGATCGTACGAATGCACGATCCATGCGAATGAATTAGAATAGATCGTACGAATGAACTAGAATGGATACATTCGTGCGAATGAATTAGAATGGATCGTACGAATGAATTAGAATGGATCGTATGAATGAATTAGAATGGATCGTACGAATGAATTAGAATGGATCGTACGAATGAATTAGATTGAATCATACGAATGAATTAGAATGGATACATTCGTGCGAATGAATTAGAATAGATACATTCGTGCGAAAGAATTCGAATAGATCGTATGAATGAATTAGAATGGATCCTATGAATGAATTAGAATGGATCGTGCGAATGAATTAGAATGGATCGTACGAATGAATTAGGATGGATCGTGCTAATGAATTAGAATTGATCAAACGAATGAATTAGAATGGATACATTCGTGCGAATGAATTAGAATGGATCGGACGAATGAATTAGAATGGATCGTACGAATGAGTAAGAATGGATCGTACGAATGAAATAGAATAGATCGTACGAATGAATTAGAATGGATCGTACGAAGGAATTAGAATGGATCGTACGAATGAATTAGAATGGATATATTCATGCAAATGAATTAGAATGGATCGTATGAATGTATTAGAATGGATCGTATGAGTGAATTAGAATGGATCGTACGAATGAATTAGAATGGATCGTATGAATGAATTAGAATGGATACATTCGTGTGAATGAATTAGAATGGATCGTATGAATAAATTAGAATAGATTTTGTGAATGAATTAGAACTGATCGTACGAATGAATTAGAATGGATACATTCGTGCGAATGAATTAGAATGGATTGTATGAATGAATTAGAATGGATCGTATGAATGAATTAGAATGGATCATACGAATGAATTAGAATGGATCGTGCGAATGAATTAGAATGGATCGTACGAATGAATTAGAATGGATCGTATGAATGAACTAGAATGGATACATTCGTGCGAATGAATTAGAATGGATTGTATGAATGAATTAGAATGGATCGTACGAATGAATTAGAATGGATACATTCGTTCGAACGAATTAGAATGGATCGGACGAATGAATTAGAATGGATCGTACGAATGAATTAGAGTGGATCATACGAATGAATTAGAATGGATCGTACGAATAAATTAGAAAGGATACATTCGTCCGAATGAAATAGAATGGATCATACGAATGAGTAAGAATGGATCGTGTGAAAGAATTAGAATGGATCATGCTAATGAATTAGAATAGATCGTACGAATGGATTAGAATGGATACATTCGAGCGAATGAATTAGAATGGATCGTACGAATGAATTAGAATGGATCATACGAATGAGTAAGAATAGATCGTACGAATGAATTAGAATAGATCGTACGAATGAATTAGAATGGATCGTACGAATAAAATAGACTGGATACATTCGTCCGAATGAATTAGAATGGATCATACGAATGAGTAAGAATGGATCATACGAATGAAATAGAATGGATTGTACGAATGAATTAGAATGGATCCTACGAATGAATTAGAATGGATCGTGTGAAAGAATTAGAATTGATTGTATGAATGAATTAGAATGGATCGTATGAATGAATTCGAATGGATCGTACGAATTCATTCTAATTCATTCATACAATCCATTCTAATTCTTTCACACGATCTATTCTAATTCATTCGTAGGATCCTTTCTAATTCATTCGTACAATCTATTCTATTTCATTCGTACGATCCATTCTTACTCATTCGTATGATCCATTCTAATTCATTCGGAAGAATGTATCGATTCTAATTCATTCGTACGATCCATTCTAATTCATTCGTACGATCCATTCTAATTCATTCGTACGATCCATTCTAATTCATTCGTCTGATCCATTCTAATTCATTCGCACGAATGTATCCATTCTAATTCATTCGTACGGTCCATTCTAATTCATTCGCACAATCCATTCTATTTCATTCGTACGATCCATTCTTACTCATTCGTATGATTCATTATGGATACATTCGTGCGAATGAATTAGAATGGATCATACGAATAAGTAAGAATGGATCATACGAATGAAATAGAATGGATTGTGCGAATGAATTAGAATGGATCGTACGAATGAATTAGAATGGATCGTGTGAAAGAATTAGAATGGATTGTATGAATGAATTAGAATAGATCGTATGAATGAATTAGAATGGATCATACGAATGAATTAGAATGGATCGTACGAATGAATTGGAATGGATCTTACGAATGAATTAGAATGGATCGTACGAATGCACGATCCATGCGAATGAATTAGAATAGATCGTACGAATGAACTAGAATGGATACATTCGTGCGAATGAATTAGAATGGATCGTACGAATGAATTAGAATGGATCTTACGAATGAATTAGAATGGATCGTACGAATGAATTAGAATGGATCGTACGAATAAATTAGAATGGATACATTCATGCGAATGAATTAGAATGGATCGAACGAATGAATTAGAATGAATCGTACGAATGAATTAGAATGGATCGTACGAATGAATTAGAATGGATCGTACGAATAAATTAGAATGGATACATTCGTCCGAATGAATTAGAATGGATCATACGAATGAGTAAGAATGGATCGTACGAATGAAATAGAATAGATTGTACGAATGAATTAGAATGGATTCGTACGAATGAATTAGAATGGATACATTCGTGCGAATGAATTAGAATGGATCGTACCAATGAGTAAGAATGGATTGTATGAATGAAATAGAATGGATTGTGCGAATGAATTAGAATGGATCATACGAATGAATTAGACTGGATCGTACGAATTAATTAGAATGGATACATTCGTGCGAATGAATTAGAATGGATTGTATGAATGAATTAGAATGGATCGTACGAATGAATTAGAATTGATCATACGAATTAATTAGAATGGATCATACGAATGAATTAGAATGGATCGTACGAATGAATTAGAATGGATCGCACGAATGAATTAGAATGGATACATTCGTGCGTATGAATTAGAATGGATTGTGCGAATGAATAAGAACAGATCGTGCGAATGAATTAGAATGGATCGTATGAATGAATTAGAATGGATCGTGCGAATGAATTAGAATGGATCGTACGAATGAATTAGAATGGATACATTTGTGCGAATGAATTAGAATGGATCGTACGAATGAATTAGAATGGATCGTATGAATAAATTAGAATGGATCGTACGAATGAATTAGAATGGATCGTGCGAATGAATTAGAATAGATCGTACGAATGAATTAGAATGGATCGCACGAATGAACTAGAATGGATACATTCGTGCGAATGAATTAGAATGGATCGTACGAATGAATTAGAATGGATCGTACGAATGAATTAGAATGGATCTTACGAATGAATTAGAATGGATCGTACGAATGAATTAGAATGGATCGTACGAATGAATTAGAATGGATACATTCGTGCGAATGAATTAGAATGGATTGGACGAATGAATTAGAATGAATCGTACGAATGAATTAGAATGGATCGTACGAATGAATTAGAATGGATCATACGAATAAATTAGAATGGATACATTCGTCCGAATGAATTAGAATGGATCATACAAATGAGTAAAATGGATCGTACGAATGAAATAGAATAGATTCTACGAATGAATTAGAATGGATCCTACGAATGAATTAGAATGGATCGTGTGAAAGAATTAGAATGGATTGTATGAATGAATTAGAATGGATCGTATGAATGAATTAGAATGGATTGTGCGAATGAATTCGAATTCATTCGTAGGATCCATTCTAATTCATTCGTACAATCTATTCTATTTCATTCGTACGATCCATTCTTACTCATTTGTATGATCCATTCTAATTCATTCGGACGAATATATCCATTCTAATTTATTCGTACGATCCATTCTAATTCATTCGTACTATCCATTCTAATTCATTCGTACGATCTATTCTAATTCAATCGTCCGATCCATTCTAATTCATTCGCACGAATGTATCCATTCTAATTCATTCGTACGGTCCATTCTAATTCATTCGCACAATCCATTCTATTTCATTCGTAGGATCCATTCTTACTCATTTGTATGATCCATTATGGATACATTCGTGCGAATGAATTAGAATGGATCATACGAATGAGTAAGAATGGATCGTACGAATGAAATAGAATGGACTGTGTGAATGAATTAGAATGGATCATACGAATGAATTAGAATGGATCGTGTGAAAGAATTAGAATGGATTGTATGACTGAATTAGAATAGATCGTATGAATGAATTAGAATGGATCGTACGAATGAATTAGAATGGATCGTACGAATGAACTAGAATGGATCGTACGAATGAATTAGAATGGATACATTCGTGCGAATGAATTAGAATGGATACATTCGTGCGAAAGAATTAGAATAGATCGTATGAATGAATTAGAATGGATCCTATGAATGAATTAGAATGGATCGTGCGAATGAATTAGAATGGATCGTACGAATGAATTAGAATGGATCGTGCTAATGAATTAGAATTGATCGAACGAATGAATTAGAATGGATAAATTCATGCGAATGAATTAGAATGGATCGGATGAATGAATTAGAATGGATCGTACGAATGAGTAAGAATGGATCGTACGAATGAAATAGAATAGATCGTACGAATGAATTAGAATGGATCGTACGAAGGAATTAGAATGGATCGTACGAATGAATTAGAATGGATATATTCGTGCAAATGAATTAGAATGGATCGTATGAATGTATTAGAATGGATCGTATGAGTGAATTAGAATGGATCGTACGAATGAATTAGAATGGATCGTATGAATGAATTAGAATGGATACATTCGTGTGAATGAATTAGAATGGATCGTATGAATGAATTAGAATAGATTTTGTGAATGAATTAGAACTGATCGTACGAATGAATTTGAATGGATACATTCGTGCGAATGAATTAGAATGGATTGTATGAATGAATTAGAATGGATCGTACGAATGAATTAGAATGGATCGTATGAGTGAATTAGAATGGATACGAAGGAATTAGAATGGATCGTATGAAGGAATTAGAATGGATCATACGAATGAAATAAAATGGATCGTACGAAGGAATTAGAATGGATCGTACGAAGGAATTGGAATGGATCGTACGAATTAATTAGAATGGATATATTCGTGCAAATGAATTAGAATGGTTCGTATGAATGAACTAGAATGGATCGTATGAGTGAATTAGAACGGATAGTACGAATGAAGTAGAATGGATCGTATGAATGAATTAGAATGGATACATTCGTGCGAATGAATTAGAATGGATCGTATGAATGAATTAGAATAGATTGTGCGAATGAATTAGAATGGATCGTACGAATGAATTAGAATGAATACATTCATGCGAATAAATTAGAATGGATTGTATGAATGAATTAGAATGGATCGTACGAATGAATTAGAATGGATCGTACGAATGAATTAGAATAGATTGCGTGAATGAATTAGAATGGATCGTACGAATGAATTAGAATGGATCGTACGAAGGAATTAGAATGCATCGTACGAATGAATTAGAATGGATTGTACGAATGAATTAGAATGGATCGTGCGAAGGAATCAGAATGGATCGTACGAATGAATTAGAATGGACGTACGATTGAATTAGAATAGATCATACAAATGAGTAAGAATGGATCGTATCAATGAATTAGATTGGATCGTACGATCCATTCTAATTCATTAGCATGGATCGTGCTAATGTATTAGAATGGAATATACGAATGAATTAGAATGGATCGTAGAATGGATCGTTCGAATGAATTAGAATGAATTAGAATGGATCGTACGAATGAATTGGAATAGATCATAGGAATGAATTAGAATGGATCGTGCAAATGAATTAGAATGGATACATTCGTACGAATGAATTAGAATGGATCGTACGAATGAATTAGAATGGATCGTACGAATGAATTCGAATGGATCGTACGATCCATTCTAATTCATTCATACAATCCATTCTAATTCATTCGCACGAATGTATCCATTCTACTCCATTCGTACGATCCATTCTAATTCATTCGCATGAATGTAACCATTCTAATTCATTCACACGATCGTATGAATTAGAATGGATACATTCGTGCGAATGAATTAGAATGGATCGTGCGAATCCATTAGACTGGATCGTGCGAATGAATAAGAATGGATCATACGAATGAATTAGAATGGACCGTACGAATTAATTAGAATGGATACATTCGTGCGAATGAATTAGAATGGATTGTATGAATGAATTAGAATGGATCGTACGAATGAATTAGAATGGATCATACGAATTAATTAGAATGGATCGTACGAATGAATTAGAATGGATCGTACGAATGAATTAGAATGGATCGTACGAATGAACTAGAATGGATCGTACGAATGAACTAGAATGGATACATTCGTGCGAATGAATTAGAATGGATCATACGAATGAATTAGAATGGATCGTAAGATTCATTCTAATTCATTCATACGATCCATTCTAATACATTCGTACGATTCATGCTAATTCATTCGCACGATCCATTCTAATTCATTCGTAGATCCATTCTTATTCATTCATACGATCCATTCTAATTCATTCGCACAATCCATTCTAATTCATTCGTACAATCCCTTCTAATTCATTCGTATGATCCATTCTAACTCATTCGGTGGATCCATTCTAATTCATTCGTACGATCCATTCTAATTCATTCCCACGATCCATTCTAATTTATTCGTACGATCCATTCTAATTCATTCGTACGATCTATTCTAATTCATTCGAACGAATGTAACCATTCTAATTCATTCATACTGTTGGGGGTAGTTAAAAACCACATATCTTGGATAGCCCGTCCAGGAGTTGGAACCCTCGTCAGGGGCTCGCCTTCACATGGAGCGGGATGGACACCTTATATCTGAGTACAGTTCACACCTCCAGTCCCCACAGAAGCACGCCCAAATTCGATAAATGGCTTAGACAAAGAGCGCGAAGGAGATCGACCAAGCTCGTCCAGAAGCTTGCCATGCTCGCTCAGGAGCTCGCCTAGAGCGCAAAGGAGATCGCCCAAGCTCGTCCAGGAGCTCGCCATGCTCGCTCAGGAGCTCGCCTAGCTCGTCCAGGAGCTCGCCATGCTCGCTCAGGAGCTCGCCCAAGCTCGTCCAGGAGCTCGCCATGCTCGCTCAGGAGCTCGCCTAGCTCGTCCAGGAGCTCGCCATGCTCGCTCAGGAGCTCGCCTAGCTCGTCCAGGAGCTCGCCATGCTCGCTCAGGAGCTCGCCTAGCTCGTCCAGGAGCTTGCCATGTTCACTCATGAGCCCGCCTAGCTTGCATAGGAGCTCGCCCAAGCTCATTTAGGAGCACGCCATGCTCACTCAGGAGCTCGCCTAGCTCGCTCAGGAGCTCGCCCAAGCTCGCCCAGGAGTTCGCCCAAGCTCGCTCAGAAGCTCGCCCAGAAGCTTGCCTAGACCCCTGTTTATCGAAGAGGTTGCTCCCGCGAGGTCCAACTCTTGATAAATATGGGCGAAAGGACGGAGCAGTATCGGGCGAGCTGGCCTTTGCTTTTTCCCTGAGATTGCCAGGTGTCGAGAACCCACTGAAGCTACGTGGACGATTGCAGTCCATGGAAGCCCGTCAGAGTCGGTTTGAGACCTCCTAGACTTGAACATTCTGGAAGATCCCTATGGCGGCAACAGAATAGCAGCTGCTGTCCCCCACTACTGCGTCAGAAGAGCTAGACGACAAAGAATGTCAGGGGTCCAAGTTCCAAGAACTGTCAGAAACTATTGAAGGCTAGAACGTGGGGGCCTAGAAGGTGCCGGAAAGAGCCTCCACGCGTCGTAGCTCGATAGGTCGCCCATGTCTATAAATGCACACCCCCAGGCTCCAAAGTACAGGTTCGAAATCCCTTTCACTACCACTTTGGTATACAACAGCTCTCCGTTGTGCTACCATAACTGACTTGAGCGTCGGAGGGTCTGTGCTCCTAAGGGAGCCAGTCGTTCTCACGTTTCTCTTTTCTTGGTCTTACAGGTGGCTCGGAAGGTCCTGGAAAAATCCCCCAAACATTTGGCGCCGTCTGTGGGATTTCGACTGGTTCCGGTGAGAGCGCCCACGACCACACGGTTATTCGCCGACGACCCTCGTGACCCCAAAGATGGCTCCGGCGACAAGGGGGCGCAGGCGGGCGAGGGCCCGTATGGGGTCTGTGCACGGCGAACCCCCCGCTGAGACTCCCCAGCCCCTTGTTCCGCTCAGTGACCAGCTCCTGTTGGAGATGCTGGCCACCCAGCGGGCAATGATGGAGGAGTTGACGCGCTTGCGTCAGGCTCCAGCGGCTAGCCGGCGGTCGGGACCTTCGAGGCCCGCGTCCCCCGCGCGACCTCCCGTCTCGTCGCGTCTGCCCACGACCGTCCCAGCACGGCGAACTTCCCGACCGGAGCCCCCGGTTGAGAGGACGGTCGTGCGTGGAGCGAAGGAGACCCCGCTCACAAGGTTGCAGAAGCTTGTAACACAGCGGTCCAGCAACCAGGCGACCTCACGCGCAACCATCCCTCGCTGACGTAGCCGGAGCGTCGACTCTGACGGATCGGAGGCGAGGTCTCAAGAGAGGGATCGCGACCCGCGCCATCGGCGACGAGGGAAAGAGCCTGCGGTGGTTCTACCTTCCGAACCTCGAGAGGCGACGGCCTCCCACAGACCAACCGCCTCGCTGAAGGGATCCGCGCGCTAGCAGCCAGGAGGCCGCCGATCGGTGGCTCCCGAGGATCGCCATGGGGCGGATCCGAACCTCCCTAGAGGGAGTGCACACGAGCGCCTAGGACCTGCGCAGCCGCCTTTGGGATTTCTCCCCGGGAGCTGGCAGCGACCTAGTGCGCCCGTAGATTTGCTGGAGGACCTCGCCGCCCACGGGGGAAGCTCGCCCTTCACCAGCGAGGTCCATCAAGGGGGTTTTCCACACCACTGGACCCCCCCGAAGTTTGTATTATTCGATGGGTCGCAAGATCCCGTCGACCATCTCTTAGCCTACAGGAAACTTCTATTTTTCCTGGACCAGGACCATGTCCTGTGTCGCGCTTTTCCAAGCAGTCTGACCGGATCGGCATTGAATTGGTTCCACAAGCTGCCGTCCGGCGTGATCCCCAACTTTCCAACTCTCTCTAGGCTATTCCTGGAGCAGTATCGCTGCAACAGGCAGCCCCCGAAGAGGATTGAATCTCTGTTTACTCTGGCCATGGGAGCTCGCGAAATGCTCCGATGCTTCGCAACGCGATTCCGAAGCGCTTACCTCGCTCTGGAAGACGCGGCGGGCCAGGATCGTACCGCGGTGAGCGCCTTCAGAAGCGCCCTCCCCGAGGGGGGCAAGCTTCATGACGCCTTAGTAATCAAGGACCCTCGCACAATGGTCGAACTATTCGCCCTGGTCCAGCAGCACATCAAGCTTGAGGATGCGGTGCTAGATCGGAAGGGAAAGACAGTAGAGCAGCGACCTCCTCCGGCTTTGCGACCTCTTGTCGTTAAGGCCGTGGAGAGGAGGGAGGTGCCACTTACGGTACCCTTGCCCGGACCGTCCGCAACTCCTGCAATACCGCTCGCTGAAGCCCCCGCGGTGGTCGCTGGAAGGCCAGCAAACTGGCGCCTGCCTCCGGGGCCCGGGGAGCGGGACTTCACCGTGCTGACCCACTCGCCGGGGCAAATTTTCCATCAGATTCGGAATGAGCCTTTCTTCCAGTATCCGCCACCCCTACAGGTCGGAGAACCTGGCTCTACCGACAACTCGCGGCGGTGCGCTTTTCATCGAAGCCCAGGGCATCACACTAATAGATGCCGGGCTCTGAAAAACCACCTGGAGGATTTGATCACCTTGGGGCACTTGAGCCAGTTCATCTCGCTCCCGAGGAGGTTCGAGGTGATTCCAGAGCGAGCACCTCGGGAGGGAGATCGCCCAGGACTCGCGGAGCCCGCCTTACCTCCTCCTCCCCCGGGAGGACCGGCGATCTGCCACACCATTAGCGGGCAGCTGAGCGGCCCCAGATCAAGTAATGAAGCTCGCCGGCGAGTAAGGGAGATGGAGCGGGCGCAGAAGGTATTTTCTGTCTCGCTAACTCCTACTTTACTTCAAGCGCCGAGGGCAGAAGCCCGCGATTTCTTATGGTTTTCGGAGGATGACATGGCTGGGGTTGTCGCGCCCCACAATGACCCCCTCGTCATACGCCTGATAATGGCAAACATCGAGGTAAGGCGGGCTCTGGTGGATTCAGGGAGCGCCATTGACATCCTTTTTCTGTCGGCCTACCTACGAATGGGTTTGAGACTTGCCGACTTGTCTCCCTCGACGAGCTCCCTCAGCGGATTCACCGGTGAGGTTGCTAAAGTAGCGGGAGAGATAACCCTCACCGTGACAGCGGGCCCGAAAGCTCGCCAAGTCCGCTTCGCGGTAGTCGACGGGAGTTCGGCCTTTAACGCCATTCTTGGGTGGCCTTGGCTAAGGCAGATGAAGGCAGTATCTTCACCCAACCATCAGGCCCTCAAATTCCCAACCACGGGTGGGGTCGTGGTCATTCGGGGAGATCAGGTAGCCGCAACCAGATGCGAGCAGGATGCTCCTCACCTCATGGACATGGAGGTCGCCGAGGCCAAGAGGCCCGCACCCTCCTAGCAATTACCGCCCGGTACGAGCGAGCTCCTGGGGAGCCCGTTGGGGGCCTCTTTGTTTAAGTCCCCTACTCCATCTTCGGGTGGGAGCGGTGTGGATCTTAAGTTGGAGGAAGGCCGCCTAACAACCCCCAAGAGAGGAAGTTTTCCGGTTGCCGAAGCACTTCAAGAGATCGATATTGGCGGCAAAGAAGGGCCAAGAATTGTTAGTCTTGGGACCTCGTTAACCGAGGGCAAGGTCCAAGCCATAACCAGCTTGCTCAGGGAATACCGCGACGTATTTGCCTGGAGCTTCGCGGACATGCCAGGGATTGACCCGGAGGTCGCCTGTCATCGTCTGCACACCGTGAAGGAGTTCCCGCCGGTCAAACAGAAAGCTCGGCACATACCTGCTGCAAAGTCCGTAGCAGTGGCGGCGGAGATAGATAAGCTGGAGCGAGCCGGCTTCATCCGTGAGGCGCACTTCCCCGAGTGGATCTCCAATATCGTGGCGGTGCCTAAGAAGAGCGGAGCGGTCAGGGTATGCATTGACTTCTCCGACCTCAACAAGGCATGCCCGAAGGACGGATTTCCTCTTCCGAGAATCGGCGCACTAGTCGACGCAGCTGTCGGGTTCCGAGCTCTGTCATTCATGGATGGATACTCAGGGTACAACCAAATACCCCTCCATCCCGAGGATCAAGAGAAGACCGCTTTCTACTCCGGAGCGGGCTATCAGAAGCTGTACTGCTATCGAGTGATGCCCTTCGGACTCAAGAACGCTGGAGCGACCTACCAAAGGTTAGTCACTCAAATGTTTAAAAATCAGATCGGCAAAAATGTCGAGGTTTATGTTGACGACCTTCTGGTCAAAAGTCGAGAGCGAGGAGGGCATGTAGCCGACCTCCGCGAAACCTTCGAGATACTGAGAAAGTACCGAATGAGGCTGAACCCGGCGAAGTGCGCATTCGGAGTGACGTCGGGGAAATTCCTCGGGTACCTGGTCACCCACAGGGGGATCGAGGCCGACCCTGGGCAAATCCGAGCACTTGTCGAAATGCCCGCACCAAGAACCCGGCAAGAAGTCCAGAGATTGAGCGGACGAATCACCGCGCTCAACCGGTTTATATCCAAATCCTCAGACAATTGCCGACCTCTTTTCGAGCTGCTGCGAAAAGGAGCAAGCATTTGCTGGGATGAAAATTGCGAGCGCGCCTTTCAGAAGATCAAAGACTATCTTGCGAGCCCGCCGATCCTAGCGGCACCAAAAAATGGCGCCGAGCTTGGCGTGTATCTCGCAGTCACGGAGAACGCCGTAAGCGGGGTCCTGGTAGTGGAAGAAGCAAAGGTAGAGCGACCTGTCTATTTTGTGAGCCATACGATGTTTCCCGCCGAGCTCCGGTATCGACCAATCGAGAAGGTCGCATTGGCCTTGGTCCTTACCGCGAGAAAGCTTCATCCCTACTTCTCAGCGCATATCGTCAAAGTCATCACGGAGCATCCCCTGAAGAGCGCTCTCTCCAAGCCTTCGGTAGCCGGCAGGTTGTATCGATGGTCTGCCGAGCTCGCCGCCTATGGATTGGAATATGTCCCTCGAGTTGCTGTCAAAGGGTAGGCTCTCGCTGATTTCTTGGCGGACTTCCCCATAGAAGAACCAGTCCAGTACCAGGAGGATGAGCCAACTGAGGCACACCCTGGGAAAGCGAGGTTCTTGGACAACCAAGGCGAGCGTCCTCCCAATGAGCATCCAGAGGCGATGGGATGGGAATTGTTCGTAGATGGTTCCTCCAACGCTTTGGGGGCTGGGATCGGGGTCGCTCTGATCGCCCAAGAGATGCTGCTCGAGAAATCAGTCCGACTGGATTTCGCCGCTACTAACAATGAAGCAGAGTACGAGGCGTTATTGGCTGGTCTGGAGCTGGCTCAAGAGGTAGGCATTAAACACTTGAAAGTCTTTAGTGATTCCCAGCTAATTATTTGCCAAGTCAATGGGGAGTACGCCTCCCGGGATGCACGAATGGCGATCTACATGGATCTGGTGAAGAGCAAGGCCGCGGGGTTCGAAAAGATCTCTTTCGAGCAAATTCCGCGAGCCGATAATAGGCGAGCTGATGCATTAGCAAATGCTGCCTCCCTACTCGGAACATCGGAAGCTCGCCATATTCTCATTGAAGTCCAGAATCAGTCTCGGCTCCAGCTGGCGGAGCTCGCAGTTAACCAAGTTTCTGCCGACGTATCTCCTGGCGGGTGGATCGCTCTCATTCTTCGTTTCCTTCAGAAGGGCGAGCTTCCCGAAGGTAAAGAGGAAGCCCGGCGATTGGAGAAATGCGTTGGTCGCTATCTCATTCGCTGGGATCGCCTTTTTCGGAGGTCGTTTGGCGGGCCAAACCTTCGTTGCATCGAAAGCCCGGAGACCGAAGAAGTTCTGAATTGCATCCACTCTGGCGAGCTGGGAAACCACGCTGGTGGGCGATCTCTAGCTGCAAAAGTGCGAAGGCAAGGATACTGGTGGCCCACTCTGGAGCAAGACGCTTTGAAGGCCGCTCAGAGGTGCATCCAATGCCAGAAGCACGCAACGACAAACCATATGCCTGCAGAAGAACTGCACCCTCTGGCGAGCCCCTGGCCTTTCCAGCAATGGGGAATGGACATTGTGGGACCTTTCCCTGTGTCTACCCGGCAGAAGAAATTCATCTTAGTAACTACGGACTACTTCACCAAATGGGTGGAAGCGGTCCCGCTAGCTAAGATTGGTGAGAAGCAAGTCAAGGACTTCCTTTGGAAGAATATTTTCTGCCGCTTTGGGCTGCCCCGAGTACTCATCACCGACAATGGTCGCCAGTTCGACAATCGCTTGATCAGAAGCTTTTGTGTTGAATATGGGGTCGACCTAAGGTTCTCATCCCCGAGGTACCCTCAAAGCAACGGGCAGGCCGAAGCTACGAACCGAGTAATCCTAGACAACCTCAAGAAAAGGTTGGAAGGAAAGAAAGGACTGTGGGAGCAGGAGCTCGACGGCGTGTTGTGGGCTTATCGTACCACTCCACATCGCTCAACCGACGAATCACCTTTCAGCCTAACTTACGGATGTGAAGCCGTGCTGCCCATCGAAGCCGAGCTGCCAACAGAAAGAAAGCTCACCGCAGGTGAGGTCGACAACGATGCTCTGCTTACCGACTCCCTCGACCAGCTCGAAGAAAGACGAGAGCACGCCAATCTACATCTCGCTGGATACCGACAAGAAATGAAGCGCGCTTACAACAAAAGAGTCCGCCACCGAGCATTCAAAGCTGGGGACATGGTGATGAGGAAGGTGTTCGCAAACACTCAAGAGCCTAATGCAGGAAAGCTCGCGGCGAACTGGGAAGGCCCTTACATAATACGCGAAGCGCGAGGCCAGGGGGCTTACCAGTTGATGACCGCTGAAGGCGACCTGTTAGAGCGACCTTGGAATGCTTTGCACCTTCGCAAGTTCTACGCATAAGGGAATTTTGTAAATTATCGTTTGAAGTTATGAATGAATGATGGGATTTTCCACAAAGAATTCCACCCGGAAGCTCGCCGCACCAAGAGCTCGCTTGATCTACAAAGCAGTCCGTCGTTATGCGGACTTAAAGCAAGACCGGGATCCTCAGAGGCAGCCAGTGGGCGACCTTGAGCTTCCCGGGGCAGTCCGCTGTTGTGCGGACTTAAAGCTAGACCGGGATCCTCAGAGGCAGCCAATGGGCGACCTTGAGCTTCCCGAGGAAGTCCGCTGCCAAGTGGACTCTAAGCCTAACTAGGATCCTTCGCGTTCACCTGCCATGAACGGAAGCATCCTGGCGTTGGCGTACCCCTCGAAGGGCGAGCCCACCGAACAGGATCATCGAGAGAAATTAACCGGGCAGGGGGCAGCTAGCACTTATTAGTTTTCTTTTAAAATAAAAATGGTTTAAGTCTCTGAGTGTAGGGAAGTTTTTGAAGTCTTTTGGTTTGCTTAAACGTTTTCCGGGCTCAGAGACTCGAGTTTTTGCGAGCATGCCGAGTTTTTCTCGTATTGCATATGTTTAAAAGTAAAAAGATTGAATCGAATTAGCTGCCTCGCCCGGGGTATCACTCTCGAGGTCGCTGTGAACTCCTAAAGCGGACTCATGAGCAGCACAAGGAAACGAAAAGAGACATGAAAAGATAAGGAACAGAGGCGAGCTCAAAAAAGGATATGTCATTCATTATACTAAAAATGATTACAAAAGGATTACAAAAAGAGGCCGCCTAAGCCCGGCCCACGCCAGCACCCTCGTCGTCACCCCCGTCGTCGCCACCGCGCTTCCTCTTTTTCGACCTTTCGGCCTTGTACTTCTGAATGGCGTCGAGCGCGCCTTTCTGCAGAAGCTCGTTGAGCTGTGCCTGGAGGCGGTGTTGCTGAGCGAGAAGGTCTTGGAGATGCGTTTCCTTCAGAGATGCGATCTCATCCCTGGAGGCCGCCAACTGACGTTGAAGCTCGGAGACTTCCTTTTGGGCGGCCTCCGCATCGGATAGGGCGCGGTCGCGGGCATCCTCAACCGAAGCTAGCGTGGTGGTGAAGGTGGCAGCCCGCTGGCGCAGTTCGTTGACCTCCGTGTTAGAGGAGGCGACCTGCTGGCGCAGTCGGTCCACTTCAGCCCGCAGCTCGCCTGACTGGTCCATTTGGCGGATTCGAAGAATGTACTCGTCTACTCTCCTCTCCGAGTCATGGAGAGTGTCATCGTAGAGAGCAACGGTGTTCCCCGCGACTTCTGCGACCTCGTCAACAAGAGCCCGGCCGACCCGCTCTACCTACGGAGAGAGCGAACAGATTAAGTTAGAAGTTGAAGCGGGGGTTTGGAGACAAAGGAGTATGGAGGCGGCCTTACCTCGAGCAGTCGGTTAATGATATCGACGTAGGGAGCTTGGGCAAAGATATTGCGCCCCAGGATCTCCCGCATGAAGAAAGGGGCGCGCTCAGGACCGCCAGTGGCGGAGCCCGCTTGGCTCGCCTCGGTGGGAGCAGCTGGAGGGGGCGCACTGATGGAGGCAGCAGAAGGCTCGGCCTCTTGAGCGCCGGCAATTCCTTCGTTGGTAGGGGAAGGCGCGGCGGCTCCCCTTCGCCCCGGCAGGTCCGGGTCCGAGGCTTCCGAGCTGGAGCTCGGAAAGTCGTCCAGGATGGCCCCTAGGTCCGGAGACCAATAGGCCAACCTGCCCAGCTCAGGGAGAGGGGGAACCTCAAGAGTGGCGGGCGCGGACTCAGGCGCGAGTGCGGGCTCGGGCGCAGGCGCGGGCTCGGGAGTAGGCGCGGGCTCGGGCGCGAACGCGGGCTCGGGCGCAGGCGCGGGCTCGGGAGCAGGCGCGGGCTCGGGCGCAGGCGCGGGCTCGGGAGCAGGCGCGGGCTCGGGCGCAGGCGCGGGCTCAGGCGCAAGCGCAGGCTCGGGAGCGAGCGCGGGCTCGGGAGCAGGCGTGGGCTTGGGCGCAGGCGCGGGCTCAGACGCGGGCGCGGGCTCGGGCGCACGCGCGGGCTCGGGAGCAGGCGCGGGCTCGGGCGCAGGCGCGGGCTCAGGCGCAAGCGCGGGCTCGGGCGCGGGCGCAGGCGCAAGCCTGGACGCAGGAGCAGGTTCCTGCGCGGGCGCAGGCTCGGACACGGGTCCGAGCTCGGGCGCAGGCGCAGGCACAGGCGAGGGCTCGGGAGCAGGTTCCTGCGCGGGCGTGCTAGGGGCAGGAGCGGCCGGTGCCGAGGTCTTGGCCGGAGCGGGTGCAGAAGGCAGCGGGCTCATTGGCGCCGGTCCCTCGAAGGGCAGGGGAGGCCTCGCTGTCGTAGAAGCAGGCTCGTCCTCGAGAGACCGCGGCTCCTCTTCTTCCGAGCTGGACTCGTTGCTGGAATCCTCGCCCGATGGCAAGCCCGCTTCCTCGAGGGCGGCTTTCTTCCTGTCCTCAATGGCTCGCGCATAGGCTTCACGAGCCTTGCGAACGGCGTCGTCCTCCGCCATTGGGCGGGCTGCTGGAGCCTTCTTCTTCTTCTTCTTTATATGGGCGCCCTCCATCTCTGGGGTCATTACCGCGACATAAAGAGGTTTAGAAAGGTCGCCCGGGAACTCGCGCATCAGCACCTCGGCCATTGGGGTTTCCACCTCCGCCATGCCAAGAAGGAGCTCGACGCGCGGGTCCTCGGGGTCGACCATCACAACTTGACGTCGTGGAGGTTCCGAAACTGAGGAGTGCATGAGGGGATTGGAAACGAAGGGGGAGTTCGCCTGACCTGGGGCAACCTCGCGGGATGGAGGCGGCGGCGAGGGAATATCCTCCTCGCGGATCATGTCGATGGTGTCTTCATCGGCGATCCTAATCGGAGAAGCCCGCTTCTTCTTCCCCTTCTTCGCTGAAGAGATGCCGACACTGGAGGGTGCGGCAGCAGCCTGGGAGGTCGCCCCGGTGCGGCGAGAGACCGCCACCTTCTTGCGCATGATCTTCTGGCGGGTCATGATGGTGCCCGTCCGGAGATCCTTCCAGAGGAAGGAGAAGTCCGGGGCCAGGACCTTGTCCGGAGTCCGCCCGCCGAGGAACTCCAGGATCGCCTCATCGAGAGATTTCTCTCGGGCTGCCGAGATACACTTCTTCCCCTTAGAGTGATACTCCGCGATCTCCTTGAAGACCGGCAGAGGCGGTCTGCCGGGAAAGGAGCGGACTCCGGCGCAGGGACCTCGCCAGTTGCCCTCGATCACGAACGGATACTCCTTCCAATATCGGTCTTTGTTCTCGACCGCGGAGAAGGGCAGCACCTCGCCAGGGCGGCCTGCGAGGTAGTAGTGGCCGCAGTCGACCTCGCTGAAGATTGTCCCTGGCTTGAGGGACCACTTCTTCAGGAGATAGGCCAGGGGGATCCTCACGTTAAGGGCTTCCTCGATTTGAGAAAGCCCGTAGAGAATCCCCCACGAGTTGCCTGGGAGCTGAGCGGGGCATAAGCCCGCCAGCTCCAGGAGCTCGCTGGCTAGATGGTTCAGGGGCAGTCGGAGCCCTGACCATATTTGCCCCACGGAGACCGCAGTTCCGGAGAGCGGTCTCCCCGATCTCGGGAAAGGAAGGATGTCGAGCTCTTGGGGGATGCCCGCCGCTGTCCGTAGACTCTCGGGGACCGGCACGCCCCCGATGTCGTTGAACCAGAGGACGGCGGGCACCTTGGGAGGAGCCTCTTTCTCGGTGCCCGGAGCACGCACCGAGATGGGGGCGACATTGAGAGGCTCCTCCCGGGAGATCGCAGCAGCAGCAGCAGTGGCTGAAGAAGCAGCAGCAGAGGAAGCCATGAGAGCAAGAGGGCGCAAGCGAGCTGCGAGTTGAGAAAGTTAGGGGAGAAGGGAGAGCTGTTTTCACGCAGCGGTAAAAAATCGTCCCCCTTCCCCTATTTATAGGCAAATAAGAGACAGGTGAATCGGGCCGCAGTTAATGCCCGAGCGCGCTCAGCGAGGCGACGTGACGACAGATGAAGCGACAGCTCGTTCCCTTCCAATCGTCAAGCGCCACGTGGGTCACGCGTGGAAAAAGCTGCGCCGGCGCCGACACTGTCATTTCTGACAGAAGAAGAACGAATGAGGAGGAGACACGTGTCTCGCACCGATCGGGATCTCATGATGAGATTCGCTGTATCAGCATTGAGTCTCGCATCGCATTTAAGACGAAGCGACCGTTGGAGATTTGGTGCGATACCCAAGTCACAAGATCGCTCGCGGCAGGTGCCCGCAGCTCGCCCAACGCAGACCCTGGCCGCATGTGACAAGCTCGCATCGGAAGGAGATCGCTCGTGGCTGACGCTCGTGGCCCGCCCAGCGTTTGTGAAGTACTGGCAGTCAAAGCTCTCGGCGCAGATCGCTCGCGGCAGGTGCCCGCAGCTTGCCCGACGCAGACCCTGGCCGCATGTGACAAGCTCGCATCGGAAGGAGATCGCTCGTGGCTGACGCTCGTGGCCCGCCCAGCGTTTGTGAAGTACTGGCAGTCAAAGCTCTCGGCGCAGATCGCTCGCGGCAGGTGCCCGCAGCTCGCCCAACGCAGACCCTGGCCGCATGTGACAAGCTCACATCGGAAGGAGATCGCTCGTGGCTGACGCTCGTGGCCCGCCCAGCGTTTGTGAAGTACTGGCAGTCAAAGCTCTCGGCGCAGATCGCTCGCGGCAGGTGCCCGTAGCTCGCCCGACGCAGACCCTGGCCGCATGTGACAAGCTCGCATCGGAAGGAGATCGCTCGTGGCTGACGCTCGTGGCCCGCCCAGCGTTTGTGAAGTACTGGCAGTCAAAGCTCTCGGCGCAGATCGCTCGTGGCAGGTGCCCGCAGCTCGCCCAACGCAGACCCTGGCCGCATGTGGCAAGCTCGCATCGGAAGGAGATCGCTCGTGGCTGACGCTCGTGGCCCGCCCAGCGTTTGTGAAGTACTGGCAGTCAAAGCTCTCGGCGCAGATCGCTCGCGGCAGGTGCCCGCAGCTCGCCCGACGCAGACCCTGACCGCGTGTGACATGCTTGCACCGGAAGGAGATCGCTCGCGGCTGATGCTCCAGGCCCGCCCAGCGATTGTTGTAACAGCATCGTTCTCGAGGTTTCACTAAGGAGAGATAGCTCATAGCAGATGCTCGCAGCCTCGCATCGCATTCAAGATGAAGCGACCACCAGAAGGAGATTGCTCGTGGCTGATGCTTCCGGCCCGACCAGCGTTCGTTGAAAAACTGGCAGTCAAAACTCTCGGTGCAGATCGCCCGTAGCTACTATCTCCGCCCCGTCAGGAAACTGTTGCAGCAGACATTGATATCAGGCACATTACGAGGGATAGGAACTCGCTAAGACTCCTGAGCAAGTGTCGAGTTTCCTCGATCACTCCCTCAGGAGGGGGTAATGTTGGGGGTAGTTAAAAACCACATATCTTGGATAGCCCGTCCAGGAGTTGGAACCCTCGTCAGGGGCTCGCCTTCACATGGAGCGGGATGGACACCTTATATCTGAGTACAGTTCACACCTCCAGTCCCCACAGAAGCACGCCCAAATTCGATAAATGGCTTAGACAAAGAGCGCGAAGGAGATCGACCAAGCTCGTCCAGAAGCTTGCCATGCTCGCTCAGGAGCTCGCCTAGAGCGCGAAGGAGATCGCCCAAGCTCGTCCAGGAGCTCGCCATGCTCGCTCAGGAGCTCGCCTAGCTCGTCCAGGAGCTCGCCATGCTCGCTCAGGAGCTCGCCCAAGCTCGTCCAGGAGCTTGCCATGCTCGCTCAGGAGCTCGCCTAGCTCGTCCAGGAGCTCGCCATGCTCGCTCAGGAGCTCGCCTAGCTCGTCCAGGAGCTCGCCATACTCGCTCAGGAGCTCGCCTAGCTCGTCCAGGAGCTCGCCATGTTCACTCATGAGCCCGCCTAGCTTGCATAGGAGCTCGCCCAAGCTCATTTAGGAGCACGCCATGCTCACTCAGGAGCTCGCCTAGCTCGCTCAGGAGCTCGCCCAAGCTCGCCCAGGAGTTCGCCCAAGCTCGCTCAGAAGCTCGCCCAGAAGCTCGCCTAGACCCCTGTTTATCGAAGAGGTTGCTCCCGCGAGGTCCAACTCTTGATAAATATGGGCGAAAGGACGGAGCAGTATCGGGCGAGCTGGCCTTTGCTTTTTCCCTGAGATTGCCAGGTGTCGAGAACCCACTGAAGCTACGTGGACGATTGCAGTCCATGGAAGCCCGTCAGAGTCGGTTTGAGACCTCCTAGACTTGAACATTCTGGAAGATCCCTATGGCGGCAACAGAATAGCAGCTGCTGTCCCCCACTACTGCGTCAGAAGAGCTAGACGACAAAGAATGTCAGGGGTCCAAGTTCCAAGAACTGTCAGAAACTATTGAAGGCTAGAACGTGGGGGCCTAGAAGGTGCCGGAAAGAGCCTCCACGCGTCGTAGCTCGATAGGTCGCCCATGTCTATAAATGCACACCCCCAGGCTCCAAAGTACAGGTTCGAAATCCCTTTCACTACCACTTTGGTATACAACAGCTCTCCGTTGTGCTACCATAACTGACTTGAGCGTCGGAGGGTCTGTGCTCCTAAGGGAGCCAGTCGTTCTCACGTTTCTCTTTTCTTGGTCTTACAGGTGGCTCGGAAGGTCCAGGAAAAATCCCCCAAACACATATGATTCATTCTAATTCATTCGTATGAGCTATTCTAATTCATTCGTACGATCCATTCTAAGTCATTCGTACGATCTATTGTAATTCATTCATACAATCCATTTAGATTCATTCGCACAAATGTATCCATTCAAATTCATTCGTACGATCCAGTCTAATTCATTCGTACGATCCATTCTAATTCATTCGCACAAATATATCTATTCTAATTCTTTCGTACGATGCATTCTAATTCATTCGTACGATCCATTCTAATTCATTCATTTGATCCATTCTAATTCATTCGTACGATCCATTCTAATTCATTCGTCCGATCCATTCTAATTCATTCGCACGAATGTATCCATTCTAATTCATTCATACGATCCATTCTAATTCATTCGTACGATCCATTCTAATTCATTCGTAAGATCCATTCTAATTCATTCGTATGATCCATTATAATTCATTCGTACGATCCATTCTAATTCATTCACACGAATGTATCCATTCTAGTTCATTCGTACGATCCATTCTAATTCATTCGTACGATCCATTCTAATTCATTCGCACGATCCATTCTAATTCATTCGTACGATCAATTCTAATTCATTCGCACGAATGTATCCATTCTAATTCATTCGTACGATCCTGAATTAGAATGGATCGTACGAATGAATGGATCGTGCGAATGAATTAGAATGGAATATACGAATGAATTAGAATGGATCATACGAATTAATTAGAATGGATCCTACGAATGAATTAGAATGGATCGTACGAATGAATTAGAATGGATCGTACGAATGAATTAGAATGGATCGTGCGAATGAATTAGAATGGATCGTACGAATGAATTAGAATGGATACATTTGTGCGAATGAATTAGAATGGATCGTACGAATGAATTAGAATGGATCGTATGAATGAATTAGAATGGATCGTACGAATGAATTAGAATGGATCGTGAGAATGAATTAGAATGGATCGTACGAATGAATTAGAATGGTTCGTGTGAAAGAATTAGAATGGATTGTACGAATGAATTAGAATGGATCGTGCGAATGAATTAGAATGGATCGTACGAATGAATTAGAATGGATACATTCATGCAAATGAATTAGAATGGATTGGACGAATGAATTAGAATGGATCGTACGAATGAGTAAGAATGGATCGTACGAATGAAATAGAATAGATCGTACGAATGAATTAGAATGGATTGACGAAGGAATTAGAATGGATCGTACGAATGAATTAGAATGGATATATTCGTGCAAATGAATTAGAATGGATCGTATGAGTGAATTTGAATGGATCGTACGAATGAATTAGAATGGATCGTATGAATGAATTAGAATGGATACATTCGTGTGAATGGATTAGAATGGATCGTATGAATTAATTAGAATAGATTTTGTGAATGAATTAGAACTGATCGTACGAATGAATTAGAATGGATACATTCGTGCCAATGAATTAGAATGGATCCTATGAATGAATTAGAATGGATCGTACGAAAGAATTAGAATGGATACATTCGTGCGAATAAATTAGAATTGATCGTACGAATGAATTAGAATGGATCGTGCGAATGAATTAGAATGGATCGTACGAATGAATTAGAATGGATACATTCGTGCGAATGAATTAGAATGGATACATTCGTGCGAAAGAATTAGAATAGATCGTATGAATGAATTAGAATGGATTGTATGAATGAATTAGAATGGATCGTATAAATGAATTAGAATGGATCGTGCGAATGAATTAGAATGGATCGTACGTTCCATTCTAATTCATTAGCACGATCCATGCTAACTAATTCGTTCGATCAATTCTAATTCATTAGCACGATCCATTCTAATTCATTCGTACGATCCATTCTAATTCATTCGTACGATCCATTCTAATTCATATGCACAAAGGTATCCATTCTAATCCATTCGTAGGATCCATTCTAATCCATTCGTACGATCCATTCTAATTCATTTGTACGATCAATTCTAATTCATTCGCTCGAATGTATCCATTTTAATCCATTCGTACGATCCATTCTAATCCATTCGTACGATCCATTCTAATTCATTCATTTGATCCATTCTAATTTATTCGTACGATCCATTCTAATTCATTCGTCCGATCCGTTCTAATTCATTCGCACGAATGTATCCATTCTAATTCATTCGTACGATCTATTCTAATTCATTCGTAAGATCCATTCTAATTCATTCGTACGATCCATTCTAATTCATTCGTACGATCAATTCTATTTCATTCGCACGAATGTATCCATTCTAATTCATTCATACGATCCATTCTACTTCATTCGTACTATCCGTTCTAATTCACTCATACGATCCATTCTAATTCATTCATACGATCCATTCTAATTTATTTGCACGAATATATCCATTCTAATTCAATCATACGATCCATTCTAATTCCTTCGTACGATCCATTCTAATTCCTTCGTACGATCCATTCTATTTCATTCGTATGATCCATTCTAATTCCTTCGTACGATCCATTCTAATTCCTTCGTATCCATTCTAATTCACTCATACGATCCAGTCTAATTCATTCGTACGATCCATTCTAATTCATTCATACAATCTATTCTAATTCATTCGTACGAATGTATCCATTCTAATTCATTCGTACGATCAGTTCTAATTCATTCACAAAATCTATTCTAATTCATTCATACGATCCATTCTAATTCATTCACACGAATGTATCCATTCTAATTCATTTATACGATCCATTCTAATTCAATCGTACGATCCATTCTAATTCACTCATACGATCCATTCTAATACATTCATGCGATCCATTCTAATTTATTTGCACGAATATATCCATTCTAATTCATTCGTACGATCCATTCTAATTCCTTCGTACGATCCATTCTAATTCATTCGTACGATCTATTCTAATTCATTCTTCCGATCCATTCTAATTCATTCGCACGAATGTATCCATTCTAATTCATTCGTACGATCCATTCTAATTCATTCATTTGATCCATTCTAATTCATTCGTACGATCCATTCTAATTCATTCGTCCGATCCATTCTAATTCATTCGCACGAATGTATCCATACTAATTCATTCGTACGATCCATTCTAATTCATTCGTACGATCCATTCTAATTCATTCGTATGATCCATTCTAATTCATTCGCACGAATGTATCCATTCTAGTTCATTCGTACGATCCAATCTAATTCATTCGTACGATCCATTCTAATTCATTCGTACGATCCATTCTAATTTATTCGAACGATCAATTCTAATTCATTCGCACGAATGTATCCATTCTAATTCATTCGTACGATCCTGAATTAGAATGGATCGTACGAATGAATTAGAATGGATACCTTTGTGCATATGAATTAGAATGGATCGTACGAATGAATTAGAATGGATCATATTAATGAATTAGAATGGATCGTACGAATGAATTAGAATGGATACATTCGTGCGAATGAATTAGAATGGATCGTGCGAATCAATTAGACTGGATCGTGCGAATGAATAAGGATAGATCATACGAATGAATTAGAATGGATCGTACGAATTAATTAGAATGGATACATTCGTGCGAATGAATTAGAATGGATTGTATGAATGAATTAGAATGGATCGTACGAATAAATTAGAATGGATCATACGAATTAATTAGAATGGATCGTACGAATGAATTAGAATGGATCGTACGAATGAATTAGAATGGATACATTCGTGCGAATGAATTAGAATGGATCGGACGAATGAATTAGAATAGATCGTACGAATGAATTAGAATGGATCGTACGAAGGAATTAGAATGGATCGTACGAATGAATTAGAATGGATATATTCGTGCAAATGAATTAGAATGAAATAGAATGGATCGTGCGAATGAAATAGAATGGATCGTACGAATGAATTAGAATGGATCGTGCTAATGAATTAGAATTGATCGAACTAATGAATTAGCATGGATCGTGCTAATGAATTAGAATGGAACGTACGAATGAATTAGAATGGATCGTACGAATTAATTAGAATGGATCGTATGAATGAATTAGAATGGATCGTACGAAGGAATTAGAATGGATCGTACGAATGAACTAGAATGGATTAGAATGGATCGTACGAATGAATTAGAATGGATCGTACGAATGAATTAGAATGGATCATACGAATTAATTAGAATGGATCATACGAATGAATTAGAATGGATCGTACGAATGAATTAGAATGGATCGTACGAATGAATTAGAATGGATACATTCGTGCGAATGAATTAGAATGGATTGTGCGAATTAATAAGAACAGATCGTGCGAATGAATTAGAATGGATCGGACGAATGAATTAGAATGGATCGTACGAATGAATTAGAATGGATCAAATGAATGAATTAGAATGGTTACATTCATGCGAATGAATTAGAATGGATCGTACCAATGAGTAAGAATGGATCGTACGAATGAATAGAATGGATCGTATGAATGAATTAGAATGGATACATTCGTGTGAGTGAATTAGAATGGATCGTATGAATGAATTAGAATAGATTTTGTGAAAGAATTAGAATGGATCAGAATGGATTGTATGAATGAATTAGAATGGATATATTCGTGCGAATGAATTAGAATGGATCATACGAATGAGTAAGAATGGATCGTACGAATGAAATAGAATGGATTGTACGAATGAATTAGAATGGATCGTCCAAATGAATTAGAATGGATCGTACGAATGAATTAGAATGGATCATACGAATGAATTAGAATGGATCGTGTGAAAGAATTAGAATGGATTGTATGAATGAATAAGAATAGATCGTATGAATGAATTAGAATGGATCGTACGAATGAATTAGAATGGATCGTATGAATGAACTAGAATGGATACATTCGTGCGAATGAATTAGAATGGATCGTATGAAGGAATTAGAATGAATCGTACGAATGAATTAGAATGGATCGTACGAATGAATTAGAATAGATCGTACGAATGAATTAGAATGGATCGTACGAAGGAATTAGAATGGATCGTACAAATGAATTAGAATGGATATATTCGTGCAAATGAATTAGAATGGATCGTATGAATGAATTAGAATGGATACATTCGTGCGAAGGAATTAGAATGGATCAGACGAATGAATTAGAATGGATCGTACGAATGAATTAAAATGGATCGTACGAATGAATTAGAATGGATCGTACGAATAAATTAGAATGGATACATTCGTCCGAATGAATTAGAATGGATCATACGAATGAGTAAGAATGGATCGTACGAATGAAATAGAATAGATTGTACGAATGAATTAGAATGGATTCGTACGAATGAATTAGAATGGATACATTCGTGCGAATGAATTAAAATGGATCGTACCGATGAGTAAGAATGGATCGTACGAATGAAATACAATGGATTGTGCGAATGAATTAGAATGGATCGTACGAATGAATTAGAATGGATCGTGTGAAAGAATTAGAATGGATTGTACGAATGAATTAGAATAGATCGTATGAATGAATTAGAATGGATCGTATGAATGAATTAGAATGGATCATACGAATGAACTAGAATGGATACATTCGTGCGAATGAATTAGAATGGATCGTACGAATGAATTAGAATGGATCGTACGAATGAATTAAAATGGACCTTACGAATGAATTAGAATGGATCGTACGAATGCACAATCCATGCTAATTCATTCGTTCGATCAATTCTAATTCATTAGCACGATCCATTCTAATTCATTCGTACGATCCATTCTAATTCATTCGCACGATCCATTCTAATTCATTCGTACGATCCATTCTAATTCTTTCACACGATCCATTCTAATTCATTCGTACGATCCATTCTAATTCATTCGTACGATCTATTCTAATTCATTCGTACGATCCATTCTAATTCATTCGTACGATCCATTTTAATTCCTTCAAACGATCCATTCTAATTCATTCATACAATCCATTCTAATTCTTTCACAAGATCAATTCTAATTCATTCGTACGATCTATAATTCATTCGTGCAATCCATTCTATTTCATTCGTACGATCCATTCTTACTCATTCGTACGATCCATTCTAATTCATTCACACGAATGTATCCATTCGTACGAATGAATTAGAATAGATTGTACGAATGAATTAGAATGGATCGTACGAATGAATTAGAATGGATCGTATGAATGAATTAGAATGGATCGTACGAATGAATTAGAATGGATCATGCGAATGAATTAGAATGGATCGTACGAATGAATTAGAATGGATCGTACGAATGAACTTGAATGGATACATTCGTGCGAATGAATTAGAATGGATCGTACGAATGAATTAGAATGGATCCAACGAATGAATCGTACGAATGAATTAGAATGGATCATGTGAAAGAATTAGAATGGATTGTATGAATGAATTAGAATAGATCGTATGAATGAATTAGAATGGATCGTACGAATGAATTAGAATAGATCGTACGAATGAACTAGAATGGATACATTCGTGCGAATGAATTAGAATGGATCGTACGAATGAATTAGAATGGATCTTACGAATGAATTAGAATGGATCGTATGAATGAATTAGAATGGATCGTACAAATGAATTAGAATGGATACATTCGTGCGAATGAATTAGAATGGATCGGACGAATGAATTAGAATGGATCGTACGAATAAATTAGAATGGATACATTTGTCCGAATGAATTAGAATAGATCGTACGAATGAATATATATCGTACGAATGAATTAGAATGGATCGTACGAATGAATTAGAATGGATCCATTCGTGCGAATGAAATAGAATGGATACATTCGTGCGAAAGAATTAGAATAGATCATATGAATGAATTAGAATGGATCCTATGAATGAATTATAATGGATCGTGCGAATGAATTAGAATGGATCGTATGAATGAATTAGAATGGATCGTGCTAATGAATTAGAATTGATCGAATGAATGAATTAGCATGGATCATGCTAATGAATTAGAATGGAACGTACGAATGAATTAGAATGGATCGTGTGAAAGAATTAGAATGGATTAGAATGGATCGTGTGAAAGAATTAGAATGGATTGTGCGAATGAATTAGAATGGACCGTACGAATGAATTAGAATGGATCGTATGAATGAATTAGAATGGATTAGAATGGATCGTGTGAAAGAATTAGAATGAAATAGAATGGATCGTACGAATGAATTAGAATGGATTGTGCGAATGAATTAGAATGGACCGTACGAATGAATTAGAATGGATCGTATGAATGAATTAGAATGGATACATTCGTGCGAATGAATTAGAATGGATCGGACGAATGAATTAGAATGGATCGTACGAATGAATTAGAATGGATCAAATGAATGAATTAGAATGGTTACATTCATGCGAATGAATTAGAATGGATCGTACGAATGGATTAGAATGGATCGTACGAATGAATTAGAATGGATCATACGAATGAGTAAGAATGAATCGTATGAATGAATTAGAATGGATATATTTGTGCGAATGAATTAGAATGGATCGCACGAATGAATTAGAATGGATCGTATGAATGAATTAGAATGGATCGTGCGAATGAATTCGAATGGATCGTACGAATTCATTCTAATTCATTCATACAATCCATTCTAATTCTTTCACACGATCCATTCTAATTCATTCGTACGTTCCATTCTAATTCATTAGCACGATCCATGCTAATTCATTCGTTCGATCAATTCTAATTCATTAGCACGATCCATTCTAATTCATTCGTACGATCCATTCTAATTCATTCACACGATCCATTCTAATTCATTCATATGATCCATTCTAATTCATTCATACGATCTATTCTAATTCTTTTGCACGAATGTATCCATTCTAATTCATTCGCACGAATGTATCCATTCTAATTCATTCGCACGTATGTATCCATTCTAATTCATTCGTACGATCCATTCTAATTCATTCGTACGATCCATTCTAATTCATTCGTACGATCCATTCTAATTCATTCATACGATCTATTTTAATTCATTCATACAATCCATTCTAATTCTTTCACACGATCCATTCTAATTCATTCGTACGATCCATTCTAATTCCTTCGTACGATCCAATCTAATTCATTCGTACGATCTATTCTAATTCATTCCTACGATCCATTCTAATTCATTCGTATGATCCATTCTAATTCCTTCATATGATCCATTCTAATTCATTCGTACGATCCATTCTAATTCATTCGTACAATCTATTCTAATTCATTCGTACGAATGGATACATTCGTGTGAATGAATTAGAATGAATCGTACGAATGAGTAAGAATGGATCGTACGAATGAAATAGAATGGATTGCACGAATGAATTAGAATGGATCATACGAATGAATTAGAATGGATAGTGTGAAAGAATTAGAATGGATTGTATGAATGAATTAGAATGGATCGTACGAATGAATTAGAATGGATCGTACTAGGATCCATTCTAATTCATTCGTACAATCTATTCTATTTCATTCGTACGATCCATTCTTACTCATTCGTATGATCCATTCTAATTCATTCGGACGAATGTATCCATTCTAATTTATTCGTACGATCCATTCTAATTCATTCGTACGATCCATTCTAATTCATTCGTCTGATCCATTCTAATCATTCGCACGAATGTATCCATTCTAATTCATTCGTAGGATCCATTCTAATTCATTCGTACGATCCATTCTAATTCATTCGTACGATCCATTCTAATTCATTCATACGATCTATTCTAATTCATTCATACAATCCATTCTAATTCTTTCACACGATCCATTCTAATTCATTCGTACGATCCATTCTAATTCCTTCGTATGATCCATTCTAATTCATTCGTACGATCTATTCTAATTCATTCGTACGATCCATTCTAATTTATTCGTATGATCCATTCTAATTCCTTCATATTATCCATTCTAATTCATTCGTACAATCCATTCTAATTCATTCGTACAATCTATTCTAATTCATTCGTACGAATGGAGACATTCGTGTGAATGAATTAGAATGGATCGTACGAATGAGTAAGAATGGATCGTACGAATGAAATAGAATGGATTGCACGAATGAATTAGAATGGCTCGTACGAATGAATTAGAATGGATAGTGTGAAAGAATTAGAATGGATTGTATGAATGAATTAGAATGGATCGTACGAATGAATTAGAATGGATCGTACTAGGATCCATTCTAATTCATTCGTACAATCTATTCTATTTCATTCGTACAATCCATTCTTACTCATTCGTATGATCCATTCTAATTCATTCGGACGAATGTATCCATTCTAATTTATTCGTACGATCCATTCTAATTCATTCGTACGATCCATTCTAATTCATTCGTACGATCCATTTTTACTCGGTCGTATGATCCATTCTAATTCATTCGTACGATCCATTCTAATTCATTCGTACGATCGATTCTAATTCATTCGCACTATCCATTCTAATTCATTCGTACGATCCATTTTAATTCATTCGTATGATCCATTCTAATTTATTCGTTCAAATATATCCATTCTAATTCATTCGTACGATCCATTCTAATTCATTCGCACGATCCATTCTAATTCATTCGCACGAATGTATCCATTCTAATTCATTTGCACGATCCATTCTAATTCATTCCTATGATCTATTCTAATTCATTCGTATGATCTATTCTAATTCATTCGTACGATCCATTCTACGATCCATTCTAATTCATTCGTATATTCCATTCTAATTCATTAGCACGATCCATGCTAATGAATTAGAATGGATCGTACGATCCAATCTAATTCATTCATACGATCCATTCTTACTCATTCGTATGATCCATTCTAATTCAATCGTACGATCCATTCTAATTCATTCGTACGATCCATTCTAATTCCTTCGTACGATCCATTCTAATTCATTCGTACGATCCATTCTAATTCATTCGTACGATCCATTCTAATTCATTCGTACGATCCATTCTAATTCATTCGCACAATCTATTCTAATTCATTCGTACGATCCATTCTAATTCATTCGTACGATCCATTCTAATTCATTCATACAATCCATTCTAATTTATTCGCACAAATGATTTCATTCTAATTCATTCGTACGATCCATTCTAATTCATTCGCACAATCTATTCTAATTCATTCATACGATCCATTCTAATTCATTCGCACGAATGTATCCATTCTAATTCATTCATACGATCCATTCTACTTTATTCGTACTATCCGTTCTAATTCACTCATACGATCCATTCTAATTCATTCGTACAATCCATTCTAATTCATTTGCACGAATATATCCATTCTAATTCATTCGTACGATCCATTCTAATTCCTTCGTACGATCCATTCTAATTCCTTCGTACGATCCATTCTATTTCATTCGTATGATCCATTCTAATTCCTTCGTACGATCCATTCTAATTCCTTCGTATCCATTCTAATTCACTCATACGATCCATTCTAATTCATTCGTACGATCCATTCTAATTCATTCATACAATCCATTCTAATTCATTCGCACGAATGTATCCATTCTAATTCATTCGTACGATCAGTTCTAATTCATTCACAAAATCTATTCTAATTCATTCATACGATCCATTCTAATTCATTCACACGAATGTATCCATTCTAATTCATTTATACGATCCATTCTAATTCATTCGTACGATCCATTCTAATTCACTCATACGATCCATTCTAATACATTCATACGATCCATTCTAATTCATTTGCACGAATATATCTATTCTAATTCATTCGTACGATCCATTCTAATTCCTTCGTACGATCCATTCTAATTCATTCGTACGATCTATTCTAATTCATTCGTACAATCCATTCTAATTCATTCGTACGATCCATTCTATTTCATTCTAATTCATTCTAATTCATTCATTTGATCCATTCTAATTCATTCGTACGATCCATTCTAATTCATTCGTCCGATCCATTCTTATTCATTCGTATGATCCATTCTAATTCATTCGCACGATCCATTCTAATTCATTCGTATGATCCATTCTAATTCATTCGTACGATCCATTCTAATTCATTCGTACGATCCATTCTAATTCATTCGCACGATCCATTCTAATTCATTCATACGATCCATTCTAATTCATTCATACGATCCATTCTAATTCATTCCTACAATCCATTCTAATTCATTCGCCCGATCCATTCTAATTCATTCATATGATCCATTCTATTCGAATGGATCATGCGATCCATTCTATTCGAATGGATCATGCGATCCATTCAAATTCATTCGCACGATCCATTCTAATTCATTCATAATGGATACATTCGTGCGAATGAATTAGAATGGATCGTATGAATGAATTAGAATGGATCGTACGAATGAATTAGATCAATTCTAATTCATTCATTCGCACGAATTTATCCATTCTAATTCATTCGTTCGATCAATATTAATTCATTAGCACGATCCATTCTAATTCATTCGTACGATCCATTCTAATTCATTCGCACGATCCATTCTAATTCATTCATAGGATCCATTCTAATTCATTCATACGATCTATTCTAATTCCTTCGCACGAATGTATCCATTCTAATTCATTCGCACGAATGTATCCATTCTAATTCATTCGTACGATCCATTCTAATTCATTCGCACGATCCATTCTAATTCATTCGTACGATCAATTCTAATTTATTCGCACGAATGTAACCATTTTAATTCTTTCGTACGATCCATTCTAATTCATTCATAGGATCCATTCTAATTCATTGGCACGAATGTATCCATTCTAATTCATTCGTACGATCAGTTCTAATTCATTCACAAAATCTATTCTAATTAATTCATACGATCCATTCTAATCCATTCACACGAATGTATCCATTCTAATTCATTCATACGATCCATTCTAATTCATTCGTACGATCCATTCAAATTCACTCATACGATCCATTCTAATTCATTTGCACGAATATATCCATTCTAATTCATTCGTACGATCCATTCTAATTCCTTCGTCAATCCATTCTAATTCATTCGTACGATCTATTCTATTTCATTCGTACGATCCATTCTTACTCATTCGTACGATCCATTCTAATTCATTCGTCCAATCCATTCTAATTCATTTGCATGAATGTATCCATTCTAATTCATTCGTACGATCCATTCTAATTCATTCGCACGATCCATTCTAATTCATTCGTACAATCCATTCTAATTCTTTCACACGAACCATTCTAATTCATTCGTACGATCCATTCTAATTCATTCTCACGATCCATTCTAATTCATTCGTACGATCCATTCTAATTCATTCATACGATACATTCTAATTCATTCGCACAAATGTATCCATTCTAATTCATTCATACAATCCATTCTAATTCATTCGCACGATCCATTCTAATTCATTCGTACGATCCATTCTAATTCATTCGCACGATCTGTTCTTATTCATTCACAAAATCTATTCTAATTCATTCATACGATCCATTCTAATTTATTCACACGAATGAATCCATTCTAATTCATTCATACGATCCATTCTAATTTATTCGTACGATCCTTTCTAATTCACTCATACGATCCATTCTAATACATTCATACGATCCATTCTAATTCATTTGCATGAATATATCCATTCTAATTCATTCGTACGAACCATTCTAATTCCTTCGTACGATCCATTCTAATTCATTCGTACGATCTATTCTATTTCATTCGTACAATCCATTCTAATTCATTCGTACGATCCATTCTATTTCATTCTAATTCATTCTAATTCATTCATTTGATCCATTCTAATTCATTCGTACGATCCATTCTAATTCATTCGTCCGATCCATTCTTATTCATTCGTATGATCCATTCTAATTCATTCGCACGATCCATTCTAATTCATTCGTATGATCCATTCTAATTCATTCGTACGATCCATTCTAATTCATTCGTACGATCCATTCTAATTCATTCGCATGATCCATTCTAATTCATTCATACGATCCATTCTAATTCATTCATACGATCCATTCTAATTCATTCCTACAATCCATTCTAATTCATTCACCCGATCCATTCTAATTCATTCATACGATCCATTCTATTCGAATGGATCATGCGATCCATTCTATTCGAATGGATCATGCGATCCATTCGAATTCATTCGCACGATCCATTCTAATTCATTCATAATGGATACATTCGTGCGAATGAATTAGAATGGATCGTATGAATGAATTAGAATGGATCGTACGAATGAATTAGAATGGATCATGTGAATGAATTAGAATGGATCGTACGAATGAATTAGAATGGATCGTACGAATGAACTAGAATGGATACATTCATGCGAATGAATTAGAATGGATCGTACGAATGAATTAGAATGGATCGTACGAATGAATTAGAATGGATCGTACGAATGAATTAGAATGGATACATTCATGCGAATGAGTTAGAATGGATCGGACGAATGAATTAGAATGGATCGTACGAATGAATTAGAATGGATCGTACGAAAGAATTAGAATGGATCGTACGAATAAATCAGAAGGGATACATTCGTCCGAATGAATTAGAATGGAACATACGAATGAGTAAGAATAGATCGTATGAATGAAATAGAATAGATTGTACGAATGAATTAGAATGGATCCTACGAATGAATTAGAATGGATCGTGTGAAAGAATTAGAATGGATTGTATGAATGAATTAGAATCGATCGTATGAATAAATTAGAATGGATCGTATGAGTGAATTAGAATGGATACGAAGGAATTAGAATGGATCGTACGAAGGAATTAGAATGGATCATACGAATGAAATAGAATGGATCGTACGAAGGAATTAGAATGGATCGTACGAAGGAATTAGAATGGATATATTCGTGCAAATGAATTAGAATGGATCGTATGAATGAATTAGAATGGATCGTATGAGTGAATTAGAACGGATAGTACAAATGAAGTAGAATGGATCGTATGAATGAATTAGAAAGGATACATTCGTGCGAATGAATTAGAATGGATCGTATGAATGACGATCCATTCTAATTCATTCGTACGATCCATTCTAATTCATTCGCACAAATGTATCCATTCTAATTTATTCGTACGATCCATTCTAATTCATTCGTACGATCCATTCTAATTCATTCGTAAGATCCATTCTAATTCATTCGTACGATCCATTCTAATTTATTCGTGCGATCCATTCTAATTCATTCGCGAATGTATCCATTCAAATTCATTCGTACGATCCATTTTAATTTATTCGTACGATCCATTCTAATTCATTCATACGATCTATTCTAATTCATTCATACAATCCATTCTAATTCTTTCACACGATCCATTCTAATTCATTCGTACGGTCTATTCTAATTCATTCGCACAATCCATTCTATTTCATTCGTACGATCTATTCTTACTCATTCGTATGATCCATTCTAATTCATTAGCACGAATGTATCCATAATGGATCATACGAATGAGTAAGAATGGATCGTACGAATGAAATAGAATGGATTGTGCAAATGAATTAGAATGGACCGTACAAATGAATTAGACGTACGAATGAATTAGAATGGATAGATTCGTGCGAATAAATTAGAATTGATCATACGAATGAGTAAAAATGGATCGTCATTCTAATTCATTCGTATGATCCATTCTAATTCATTTGTATCCATTCTATTTCATTCGCACGATCCATTCTAATTCATTCGCGTAATCTATTCTAATTCATTCGCACGATCCATTCTAATTCATTCATACAATCCATTCTAATTTATTCACACGAATGTATCCATTCTAATTCATTCGTACGATCCATTCTAATTCATTCGCACAATCTATTCTAATTCATTCATACGATCCATTCTAATTCATTCGCACGAATGTATCCATTCTAATTCATTCATACGATCCATTCTACTTCATTCGTACGATCTATTCTAATTCATTCGCATGAATGTAACCATTCTAATTCATTCATTTGATCCATTCTAATTCATTCGTACGATCCATTCTAATTCATTCGTCCGATCCATTCTTACTCATTCGTATGATCAATTCTAATTCATTCGCACGATCCATTCAAATTCATTCATACGATCCATTCTAATTCATTCATACAATCCATTCTAATTCTTTCACACGATCCATTCTAATTCATTCGTAGGATCCATTCAAATTCATTCGTACAATCTATTCTATTTCATTCGTACGATCCATTCTTACTCATTCGTATGATCCATTCTAATTCATTCGGATGAATGTATCCGTTCTAATTTATTCGTACGATCCATTCTAATTCATTCATGCGATCCATTCTAATTCATTCGTACGATCCATTCTAATTCATTCGTCCGATCCATTCTAATTCATTCGCACGAATGTATCCATTCTAATTCATTTGTACGATCTATTCTAATTCATTCGTACGATCCATTCTAATTCATTCGTAAGATCCATTCTAATTCATTCGTACGATCCATTCTAATTCATTCGTACGATCCATTCTAATTCATTCGCACGAATGTATCCATTCTAGTTCATTCGTACGATCCATTCTAATTTATTCGTACGATCCATTCTAATTCATTCGCACGATCCATTCTAATTCATTCGTACGATCCATTCTAATTCATTCATACGATCCATTCTAATTCATTCGTACGATCCATTCTAATTCATTCGCACAAATGTATCCATTCTAATTCATTCGTACGATCCATTCTAATTCATTCGTACGATCAATTCTAATTCATTCGCATGAATATATCCATTCTAATTCATTCGTACGATCCATTCTAATTCATTCGTACGATCCATTCTAATTAATTCGTACGATCCATTCTAATTCATTCGTATGATCCATTCTAATTCATTCATACGATCCATTCTTACTCATTCGTACGATCCATTCTAATTCCTTCGTACGATCCATTCTAATTCCTTCGTACGATACATTCTAATTCTTTCATACAATCCATTCTAATTCTTTCGTGCGAATGAATTAGAATGGATACCTTTGTGCATATGAATTAGAATGGATCGTACGAATGAATTAGAATGGATCATATTAATGAATTAGAATGGATCGTACGAATGAATTAGAATGGATACATTCATGCGAATGAATTAGAATGGATCATGCGAATCAATTAGACTAGATCGTGCGAATGAATAAGAATAGATCAAACGAATGAATTAGAATGGATCGTACGAATTAATTAGAATGGATACATTCGTGCGAATGAATTAGAATGGATTGTATGAATGAATTAGAATGGATCGTACGAATGAATTAGAATGGATCATACGAATTAATTAGAATGGATCATACGAATGAATTAGAATGGATCGTACGAATGAATTAGAATGGATCGTAAGAATGAATTAGAATGGATCGTGCGAATGAATTAGAATGGATCGTACGAATGAATTAGAATGGATACATTTGTGCGAATGAATTAGAATGGATCGTACGAATGAATTAGAATGGATCGTATGAATGAATTAGAATGGATCGTACGAATGAATTAGAATGGATCGTGCGAATGAATTAGAATGGATCGTACAAATGAATTAGAATGGATCGTGTGAAAGAATTAGAATGGATCGTACGAATGAATTAGAATGGATCGTGCGAATGAATTAGAATGGATCGTACGAATGAATTAGAATGGATACATTTGTGGAATAAATTAGAATGGATCGTACGAATGAATTAGAATGGATCGTATGAATGAATTAGAATGGATCGTACGAATGAATTAGAATGGATCGTGCGAATGAATTAGAATGGATCGTACGAATGAATTAGAATGGATCGTACGAATGAACTAGAATGGATACATTCGTGCGAATGAATTAGAATGGATCGTACGAATGAATTAGAATGGATCGTACGAATGAACTAGAATGGATCTTACGAATGAATTAGAATGGATCGTACGAATGAATTAGAATGGATCGTACGAATGAATTAGAATGGATACATTCGTGCGAATGAATTAGAATGGATCGGACGAATGAATTAGAATGGATCGTACGAATGAATTAGAATGAATCGTACGAATAAATTAGAATGGATACATTCGTCCGAATGAATTAGAATGGATCATACGAATGAGTAAGAATGGATCGTACGAATGAAATAGAATAGATTATACGAATGAATTAGAATGGATTCGTATGAATGAATTAGAATGGATACATTCGTGCGAATGAATTAGAATGGATCGTACCAATGAGTAAGAATGGATCGTACGAATGAAATAGAATGGATTGTGCGAATGAATTAGAATAGATCACACGAATGAATTAGAATGGATCGTGTGAAAGAATTAGAATGGATTGTATGAATGAATTAGAATAGAGCGTATGAATGAATTAGAATGGATCGTACGAATGAATTAGAATGGATCGTACGAATAAATTAGAATGGATCGTACGAATGAATTAGAATGGATACATTCGTGTGAATGAATTAGAATGGATACATTCGTGCGAAAGAATTAGAATAGATCGTATGAATGAATTAGAATGGATCCTATGAATGAATTAGAATGGATCGTGCGAATGAATTAGAATGGATCGTACGAATGAATTAGAATGGATCGTGCTAATGAATTAGAATAGATCGAACGAATGAATTAGAATGAATCGTATGAATTAGAATAGATCGTGCTAATGAATTAGAATAGATCGTGCTAATGAATTAGAATGGATCGTATGAATGAATTAGAATGAATTCGTACGATCCATTCGAATTCATTCGCACGATCCATTCTAATTCATTCATACGATCCATTCTAATTCATTCGTACGATCCATTCTAATTCATTCGCACAAATGTATCCATTCTAATTCATTCGTACGATCCATTCTAATTCATTTGCACGATCTATTATAATTCATTCGTACGATCCATTCTAATTCATTAGCACGATCCATTCTAATTCATTCGTTCGATCAATTCTAATTCATTAGCACGATCCATTCAAATTCATTCGTACGATCCATTCTAATTCATTCGCACGATCCATTCTAATTCATTCGTACGATCCATTCTAATTCTCTCACACGATCTATTCTAATTCATTCGTACGATCCATTCTAATTCATTCGCATGATCCATTCTAATTCATTCGTACGATCCATTCTAATTCATTCATACGATCCATTCTAATTCATTCGTACGATCCATTCTAATTCATTCGCACAAATATATCCATTCTAATTCATTCGTACGATCCATTCTAATTCATTCGCACGATCCATTCTAATTCATTATTACGATCCATTCAAATTCATTCGCAAGATCTGTTCTTATTCATTCGCATAATCCATTCTAATTCATTCGCACGAATGTATCCATTCTAATTCATTCGTACGATCCATTCTAATTCATTCGTACGATCCATTCTAATTCATTCGTATGATCCATTCTAATTAATTCGTATGATCCATTCTAATTCATTCGTACGATCCATTCTAATTCATTCATACAATCCATTCTAATTCATTCGTACGATCCATTCTAATTCACTCATAAAATCCATTCTAATACATTCATACGATCCATTCTAATTCATTTGCACGAATATATCCATTCTAATTCATTCGTACGATCCATTCTAATTCCTTCGTACGATCCATTCTAATTCATTCGTACGATCTATTCTAATTCATTCGTACGATCCATTATAATTCATTCGCACGATCCATTCTAATTCATTCATAGGATCCATTCTAATTCATTCATACGATCAATTCTAATTCTTTCGCACGAATGTATCCATTCTAATTCATTCGCACGAATGTATCCATTCTAATTCATTCGTACGATCCATTCTAATTCATTCGTACGATCCATTCTAATTCATTCTTACGATCTATTCTAATTCAATCATACAATCCATTCTAATTCTTTCACACGATCCATTCTAATTCATTCGTACGATCCAGTCTAATTTATTCGCACAATCCATTCTATTTCATTCGTACGATCCATTCTTAATCATTGGCACGATCCATTCTAATTCATTCGCACGTATGTATCCATTCTAATTCATTCGTACGAATCCATTCTAATTCATTCGTACAATCTATTTTATTTCATTCGTACAATCCATTCTTACTCATTCGTATGATCCATTCTAATTCATTCGGACGGATGTATCCATTCTAATTTATTCGTACGATCCATTCTAATTTATTCGTATGATCCATTCTAATTCATTCGTACGATCCATTTTAATTCATTCGTCCGATCCATTCTAATTCATTCGCATGAATGTATCCATTCTAATTCATTCGTATGATCCATTCTAATTCATTTGTATGATCCATTCTAATTCATTCGTAAGATCTATTCTAATTCATTCGTACGATCCATTCTAATTCATTCGTACGATCCATTCTAATTCATCCGTACGATCCATTCTAATTCATTCGTACGATCCATTCTAATTCATTCGCACGAATGTATCCATTCTAGTTCATTCGTACGATCCATTCTAATTCATTCGTACGATCCATTCTAATTCATTCGCACGATCCATTCTAATTCATTCGTACGATCCTTTCTAATTCATTCATACGATCCATTCTAATTCATTCGTACGATCCATTCTAATTCATTCGCACAAATGTATCCATTCTAATTCACTCGTACGATCCATTCTAATTCATTCGCACGATCCATTCTAATTCATTCGTACGATCCATTCTAATTCTTTCACACGATCCATTCTAATTCATTCGTACGATCCATTCTAATTCATTCGCACGATCTGTTCTTATTCATTCGCACAATCCATTCTAATTCATTCGCACGAATGTATCCATTCTAATTCATTCATACGATCCATTCTAATTCATTCGTACGATCCATTCTAATTCATTCATACGATCAATTCTAATTCATTCACACGATTGTATCCATTCTAATTCATTCATACGATCCTGAATTAGAATGGATCGAACGAATGAATTAAAAAGGATACCTTTGTGCATATGAATTAGAATGGATCGTACGAATGAATTAGAATGGATCATATTAACGAATTAGAATGGATCGTACGAATGAATTAGAATGGATACATTCGTGCGAATGAATTAGAATGGATCGTGCACGAAAGTATCCATTCTAATTCATTCGTACGATCCATTCTAATTCATTAATATGATCCATTCTAATTCATTCGTATGATCCATTCTAATTCATATGCACAAAGGTATCCATTCTAATCCATTCGTAGGATCCATTCTAATCCATTCGTATGCTCCATTCTAATTCATTCGTACGATCCATTCTAATTCATTCGCACGAATGTATCCATTCTAATTCATTAATATGATTCATTCAAATTCATTCGTACGATCCATTCTAATTCATATGCATAAAGGTATCCATTTTAATCCATTCGTAATTTCCATTCTAATCCATTCGTACGTTCCATTCTAATTCGTTCGTACGATCCATTCTAATTCATTCGCTCGAATGTATCCATTAGAATCCATTCGTACGATCCATTCTAATCCATTCATACGATCCATTCTAATTCATTCGCATGAATGTAACCATTCTAATTTATTCATTTGATCCATTCTAATTCATTTGTACGATCCATTCTAATTCATTCGTCCGATCCATTCTAATTCATTCGCACGAATGTATCCATTCTAATTCATTCGTACGATCCATTCTAATTCATTCGTACGATCTATTCTAATTCATTCGTACGATCCATTCTAATTCATTCGTAAGATCCATTCTAATTCATTCGTACGATCCATTCTAATTATAATGGATCATACGAATTAATTAGAATGGATCATACGAATGAATTAGAATGGATCGTACGAATGAATTAGAATGGATCGTACGAATGAATTAGAATGGATACATTCGTGCGAATGAATTAGAATGGATTGTGCGAATGAATAAGAACAGATCGTGCGAATGAATTAGAATGAACTAGAATAGATCATGCGAATGAATTAGAATGGATCGTACGAATGAATTAGAATGGATACATTTGTGCGAATGAATTAGAATGGATCGTACGAATGAATTAGAACGGATCGTATGAATGAATAAGAATGGATCGTACGAATGAATTAGAATGGATCGTCCGAATGAATTAGAATGGATCGTACGAATGAATTAGAATGGATCGTGTGAAAGAATTAGAATGGATCGTACAAATGAATTAGAATGGATCGTGCGAATGAAATAGAATGGATCGTACGAATGAATTAAAATGGATACATTTCTGCGAATGAATTAGATGGATCGTATGAATGAATTAGAATGGATCGTACGAATGAATTAGAATGGATCGTGCGAATGAATTAGAATGGATCGTATGAATGAACTAGAATGGATACATTCGTGCGAATGAATTAGAATGGATCGTACGAATGAATTAGAATGGATCGTACGAATGAATTAGAATGGATCTTACGAATGAATTAGAATGGATCGTACGAATAAATTAGAATGGATCCTACGAATGAATTAGAATGGATACATTCATGCGAATGAATTAGAATGGATCGTACGAATAAATTAGAATGGATCGTATGAATGGTTTAGAATGGATACATTCGTGCGAATGAATTAGAATGGATCGGGCGAATGAATTAGAATGGATCGTACGAATGAATTAGAATGGATCAAATGAATGAATTAAAATGGTTACATTCATGCGAATGAATTAGAATCGATCGTACGAATGGATTAGAATGGATCGTACGAATTGATTAGAATGGATACATTCGTGCGAATGAATTAAAATGGATCATACGAATGAGTAAGAATGGATCGTACGAATGAAATAGAATGGATTGTAAGAATGAATTAGAATGGATCGTGCGAATGAATTTGAATGGATCGTACGAATGAATTAGAATGGATCGTGCTAATGAATTAGAATTGATCATACGAATGAAATAGAATGGATTGTACGAATGATTTAGAATGGATCGTACGAATGAATTAGAATGGATCGTACGAATGATTTAGAATGGATACATTCGTGCGAATGAATTAGAATGGATCATACGAATGAGTAAGAATGGATCGTACGAATGAATTAGAATGGATACATTCGTGCGAATGAATTAGAATGGATCGGACGAATGAATTAGAATGGATCGTACGAATGAATTAGAATGGATCGTACGAAAGAATTAGAATGGATCGTACGAATAAATTAGAAGGGATACATTCGTCCGAATGAATTAGAATGGAACATACGAATGAGTAAGAATGGATCGTATGAATGAAATAGAATAGATTGTACGAATGAATTAGAATGGATCCTACGAATGAATTAGAATGGATCGTGTGAAAGAATTAGAATGGATTGTATGAATGAATTAGAATCGATCGTATGAATGAATTAGAATGGATCGTATGAGTGAATCAGAATGGATACGAAGGAATTAGAATGGATCGTACGAAGGAATTTGAATGGATCATACGAATGAAATAGAATGGATCGTACGAAGGAATTAGAATGGATCGTACGAAGGAATTAGAATGGATCGTACGAAGGAATTAGAATGGATCGTACGAATGAATTAGAATGGATATATTCGTGCAAATGAATTAGAATGGATCGTATGATTGAATTAGAATGGATCGTATGAGTGAATTAGAACGGATAGTACGAATGAAGTAGAATGGATCGTATGAATGAATTAGAATGGATACATTCGTGCGAATGAATTAGAATGGATCGTATGAATGATGATCCATTCTAATTCATTCGTACGATCCATTCTAATTCATTCGTACGATCCATTCTAATTCATTCGCACAAATGTATCCATTCTAATTCATTCGTACGATCCATTCTAATTCATTCGTACGATCCATTCTAATTCATTCGTAAGATCCATTCTAATTCATTCGTACGATCCATTCTAATTCATTCGTACGATCCATTCTAATTCATTCGCGAATGTATCCATTCAAATTCATTCGTACGATCCATTTTAATTCATTCGTACGATCCATTCTAATTCATTCATACGATCCATTCTAATTCATTCATACAATCCATTCTAATTCTTTCACACGATCCATTCTAATTCATTCGTACGATCCATTCTAATTCATTCGCACAATCCATTCTATTTTATTCGTACGATCCATTCTTACTCATTCGTATGATCTATTCTAATTCGTTAGCACGAATGTATCCATAATGGATCATACGAATGAGTAAGAAAGGATCATACGAATGAAATAGAATGGATTGTGCGAATGAATCAGAATGGACCGTACGAATGAATTAGACGTACGAATGAATTAGAATGGATCGTGTGAAAGAATTAGAATGGATTGTACGAATGAATTAGAATAGATCGTATGAATGAATTAGAATGGATCGTACGAATGAATTAGAATGGATCGTACGAATGAACTAGAATAGATACATTCATGCGAATGAATTAGAATGGATCGTACGAATGAATTAGAATGGATCGTACGAATGAATTAAAATGGACCTTACGAATGAATTAGAATGGATCGTACGAATGCACGATCCATGCTAATTCATTCGTTCGATCAATTCTAATTCATTAGCACGATCCATTCTAATTCATTCGTACGATCCATTCTAATTCATTCGCACGATCCATTCTAATTCATTCGTACGATCCATTCTAATTCTTTCACACGATCCATTCTAATTCATTCGTACGATCCATTCTAATTCATTCGTACGATCTATTCTAATTCATTCGTACGATCCATTCCAATTCATTCGTACGATCCATTTTAATTCCTTCAAACGATCCATTCTAATTCATTCATACAATCCATTCTAATTCTTTCACAAGATCAATTCTAATTCATTCGTACGATCTATAATTCATTCGTGCAATCCATTCTATTTCATTCGTACGATCCATTCTTACTCATTCGTACGATCCATTCTAATTCATTCACACGAATGTATCCATTCGTACGAATGAATTAGAATAGATTGTACGAATGAATTAGAATGGATCGTACGAATGAATTAGAATGGATCGTATGAATGAATTAGAATGGATCGTACGAATGAATTAGAATGGATCATGCGAATGAATTAGAATGGATCGTACGAATGAATTAGAATGGATCGTACAAATGAACTTGAATGGATACATTCGGGCGAATGAATTAGAATGGATCGTACGAATGAATTAGAATGGATCCAACGAATGAATCGTACGAATGAATTAGAATGGATCATGTGAAAGAATTAGAATGGATTGTATGAATGAATTAGAATAGATCGTATGAATGAATTAGAATGGATCGTATGAATGAATTAGAATAGATCTTACGAATAAACTAGAATGGATACATTCGTGCGAATGAATTAGAATGGATCGTACGAATGAATTAGAATGGATCTTACGAATGAATTAGAATGGATCGTACGAATGAATTAGAATGGATCGTACAAATGAATTAGAATGGATACATTCGTGCGAATGAATTAGAATGGATCGGACGAATGAATTAGAATGGATCGTACGAATAAATTAGAATGGATACATTTGTCCGAATGAATTAGAATAGATCGTACGAATGAATATATATCGTACGAATGAATTAGAATGGATCGTACGAATGAATTAGAATGGATCCATTCGTGCGAATGAAATAGAATGGATACATTCGTGCGAAAGAATTAGAATAGATCGTATGAATGAATTAGAATGGATCCTATGAATGAATTATAATGGATCGTGCGAATGAATTAGAATGAATCGTATGAATGAATTAGAATGGATCGTGCTAATGAATTAGAATTAATCGAATGAATGAATTAGCATGGATCGTGCTAATGAATTAGAATGGAACGTACGAATGAATTAGAATGGATCGTGTGAAAGAATTAGAATGGATTAGAATGGATCGTGTGAAAGAATTAGAATGAAATAGAATGGATCGTACGAATGAATTAGAATGGATTGTGCGAACGAATTAGAATGGACCGTACGAATGAATTAGAATGGATCGTATGAATGAATTAGAATGGATACATTCGTGCGAATGAATTAGAATGGATCGGACGAATGAATTAGAATGGATCGTACGAATGAATTAGAATGGATCAAATGAATGAATTAGAATGGTTACATTCATGCGAATGAATTAGAATGGATCGTACGAATGGATTAGAATGGATCGTACGAATGAATTAGAATGGATCATACGAATGAGTAAGAATGAATCGTATGAATGAATTAGAATGGATATATTTGTGCGAATGAATTAGAATGGATCGCACGAATGAATTAGAATGGATCGTATGAATGAATTAGAATGGATCGTGCGAATGAATTCGAATGGATCGTACGAATTCATTCTAATTCATTCATACAATCCATTCTAATTCTTTCACACAATCCATTCTAATTCATTCGTACGTTCCATTCTAATTCATTAGCACGATCCATGCTAATTCATTCGTTCGATCAATTCTAATTCATTAGCACGATCCATTTTAATTCATTCGTACGATCCATTCTAATTCATTCACACGATCCATTCTAATTCATTCATATGATCCATTCTAATTCATTCATACGATCTATTCTAATCCATTCTAATTCAATCTAATTCATTCGTACGATCCAATCTAATTCATTCGTACGATCTATTCTAATTCATTCCTATGATCCATTCTAATTCATTAGTATGATCCATTCTAATTCCTTCATATGATCCATTCTAATTCATTCGTACGATCCATTCTAATTCATTCGTACAATCTATTCTAATTCATTTGTACGAATGGATACATTCGTGTGAATGAATTAGAATGGATCGTACGAATGAGTAAGAATGGATCGTACGAATGAAATAGAATGGATTGCACGAATGAATTAGAATGGCTCGTACGAATGAATTAGAATGGATAGTGTGAAAGAATTAGAATTGATTGTATGAATGAATTAGAATGGATCGTACGAATGAATTAGAATGGATCGTACTAGGATCCATTCTAATTCATTCGTACAATCTATTCTATTTCATTCGTACAATCCATTCTTACTCATTCGTATGATCCATTCTAATTCATTCGGACGAATGTATCCATTCTAATTTATTCGTACGAACCATTCTAATTCATTCGTACGATCCATTCTAATTCATTCGTACGATCCATTCTTACTCATTCGTATGATCCATTCTAATTCATTCGTACGATCCATTCTAATTCATTCGTACGATCGATTCTAATTCATTCGCACTATCCATTCTAATTCATTCGTACGATCCATTTTAATTCATTCGTATGATCCATTCTAATTTATTCGTTCAAATATATCCATTCTAATTCATTCGTACGATCCATTCTAATTCATTCGCACGATCCATTCTAATTCATTCGCACGAATGTATCCATTCTAATACATTTGCACGATCCATTCTAATTCATTCCTATGATCTATTCTAATTCATTCGTATGATCTATTCTAATTCATTCGTACGATCCATTCTACGATCCATTCTAATTCATTCGTATATTCCATTCTAATTCATTAGCACGATCCATGCTAATGAATTAGAATGGATCGTACGATCCAATCTAATTCATTCATACGATCCATTCTTACTCATTCGTATGATCCATTCTAATTCAATCGTACGATCCATTCTAATTCATTCGTACGATCCATTCTAATTCCTTCGTACGATCCATTCTAATTCATTCGTACGATCCATTCTAATTCATTCGTACGATCCATTCTAATTCATTCGTACGATCCATTCTAATTCATTAGTACGATCCATTCTAATTCATTCGCACAATCTATTCTAATTCATTCGTACGATCCATTCTAATTCATTCGTACGATCCATTCTAATTCATTCATACAATCCATTCTAATTTATTTGCACAAATGATTCCATTCTAATTCATTCGTACGATCCATTCTAATTCATTCGCACAATCTATTCTAATTCATTCATACGATCCATTCTAATTCATTCGCACGAATGTATCCATTCTAATTCATTCATACAATCCATTCTACTTTATTCGTTCTATCCGTTCTAATTCACTCATACGATCCATTCTAATTCATTCTTACAATCCATTCTAATTCATTTGCATGAATATATCCATTCTAATTCATTCGTACGATCCATTCTAATTCCTTCGTACGATCCATTCTAATTCCTTCGTACGATCCATTCTATTTCATTCGTATGATCCATTCTAATTCCTTCGTACGATCCATTCTAATTCCTTTGTATCCATTCTAATTCACTCATACGATCCATTCTAATTCATTCGTACGATCCATTCTAATTCATTCATACAATCCATTCTAATTCATTTGCACGAATGTATCCATTCTAATTCATTCGTACGATCAGTTCTAATTCATTCACAAAATCTATTCTAATTCATTCATACGATCCATTCTAATTCATTCACACGAATGTATCCATTCTAATTCATTTATACGATCCATTCTAATTCATTCGTACGATCCATTCTAATTCACTCATACGATCCATTCTAATACATTCATACGATCCATTCTAATTCATTTGCACGAATATATCCATTCTAATTCATTCGTACGATCCATTCTAATTCCTTCGTACGATCCATTCTAATTCATTCGTACGATCTATTCTAATTCATTCGTACAATCCATTCTAATTCATTCGTACGATCCATTCTATTTCATTCTAATTCATTCTAATTCATACATTTGATCCATTCTAATTCATTCGTACGATCCATTCTAATTCATTCGTCCGATCCATTCTTATTCATTCGTATGATCCATTCTAATTCATTCGCACGATCCATTCTAATTCATTCGTATGATCCATTCTAATTCATTCGTACGATCCATTCGAATTCATTCGTACGATCCATTCTAATTCATTCGCACGATCCATTCTAATTCATTCATACGATCCATTCTAATTCATTCATACGATCCATTCTAATTCATTCCTACAATCCATTCTAATTCATTCGCCCAATCCATTCTAATTCATTCATACGATCCATTCTATTCGAATGGATCATGCGATCCATTCTATTCGAATGGATCATGCGATCCATTTGAATTCATTCGCACGATCCATTCTAATTCATTCATAATGGATACATTCGTGCGAATGAATTAGAATGGATCGTATGAATGAATTAGAATGGATCGTACGAATGAATTAGATCAATTCTAATTCATTCATTCGCACGAATTTATCCATTCTAATTCATTCATTCGATCAATTCTAATTCATTAGCACGATCCATTCTAATTCATTCGTACGATCCATTCTAATTCATTCGCACGATCCATTCTAATTCATTCATAGGATCCATTCTAATTCATTCATACGATCTATTCTAATTCTTTCGCATGAATGTATCCATTCTAATTCATTCGCACGAATGTATCCATTCTAATTCATTCGTACGATCCATTCTAATTCATTCGCACGATCCATTCTAATTCATTCGTACGATCAATTCTAATTCATTCGCACGAATGTATCCATTCTAATTCTTTCGTACGATCCATTCTAATTCATTCATAGGATCCATTCTATTTCATTGGCATGAATGTATCCATTCTAATTCATTCGTACGATCAGTTCTAATTCATTCACAAAATCTATTCTAATTAATTCATACGATCCATTCTAATCCATTCACACGAATGTATCCATTCTAATTCATTCATACGATCCATTCTAATTCATTCGTACGATCCATTCAAATTCACTCATACGATCCATTCTAATTCATTTGCACGAATATATCCATTCTAATTCATTCGTACGATCCATTCTAATTCCTTCGTCAATCCATTCTAATTCATTCGTACGATCTATTCTATTTCATTCGTACGATCCATTCTTACTCATTCGTACGATCCATTCTAATTCATTCGTCCAATCCATTCTAATTCATTTGCATGAATGTATCCATTCTAATACATTCGTGCGATCCATTCTAATTCATTCGCACGATCCATTCTAATTCATTCGTACAATCCATTCTAATTCTTTCACACGAACCATTCTAATTCATTCGTACGATCCATTCTAATTCATTCTCACGATCCATTCTAATTCATTCGTACGATCCATTCTAATTCATTCATACGATCCATTCTAATTCATTCGTACGATCTATTCTAATTCATTCGCAGAAATGTATCCATTCTAATTCATTCGTACGATCCATTCTAATTCATTCGTACGATCAATTCTAATTCATTCGCACGAATGTATCCATTCTAATTCATTCGTACGATCCATTCTAATTCATTCGTACGATCCATTCTAATTATTTCGTATGATCCATTCTAATTCATTCGTATGATCCATTCTAATTCATTCGTACGATCCATTCTTACTCATTCGTACGATCCATTCTAATTCCTTCGTACGATCCATTCTAATTCCTTCGTACGATCAATTCTAATTCATTCGCACGATCCATTCTAATTCTTTCATACAATCCATTCTAATTCTTTCGTGCGAATGAATTTGAATGGATACCTTTGTGCATATGAATTAGAATGGATCGTACGAATGAATTAGAATGGATAATATTAATGAATTAGAATGGATCGTACGAATGAATTAGAATGGATACATTCGTGCGAATGAATTAGAATGGATCATGCGAATCAATTAGACTAGATCGTGCGAAGGAATAAGAATAGATCATACGAATGAATTAGAATGGATCGTACGAATTAATTAGAATGGATACATTCGTGCGAATGAATTAGAATGGATTGTATGAATGAATTAGAATGGATCGTACGAATGAATTAGAATGGATCATACGAATTAATTAGAATGGATCATACTTATGAATTAGAATGGATTGTACGAATGAATTAGAATGGATTGTACGAATGAATTAGAATGGATCGTGCGAATGAATTAGAATGGATCGTACGAATGAATTAGAATGGATACATTTGTGCGAATGAATTAGAATGGATCGTACGAATGAATTAGAATGGATCGTATGAATGAATTAGAATGGATCGTACGAATGAATTAGAATGGATCGTGCGAATGAATTAGAATGGATCGTACGAATGAATTAGAATGGATCGTGTGAAAGAATTAGAATGGATCGTACGAATGAATTAGAATGGATCGTACGAATGAATTAGAATGGATACATTTGTGCGAATGAATTAGAATGGATCGTACGAATGAATTAGAATGGATCGTATGAATGAATTAGAATGGATCGTACGAATGAATTAGAATGGATCATGCGAATGAATTATAATGGATCGTACGAATGAATTAGAATGGATCGTACGAATGAACTAGAATGGATACATTCGTGCGAATAAATTAGAATGGATCGTACGAATGAATTAGAATGGATCGTACGAATGAATTAGAATGGATCTTACGAATGAATTAGAATGGATCGTACGAATGAATTAGAATGGATCGTACGAATGAAATAGAATGGATACATTCGTGCGAATGAATTAGAATGGATCGGACGAATGAATTAGAATGGATCGTACGAATGAATTAGAATGAATCGTACGAATAAATTAGAATGGATACATTCGTCCGAATGAATTAGAATGGATCATACGAATGAGTAAGAATGGATCGTACGAATGAAATAGAATGGATCGTACCAATGAGTAAGAATGGATCGTACGAATGAAAGAGAATGGATTGTGCGAATGAATTAGAATGGATCATACGAATGAATTAGAATGGATCGTGTGAAAGAATTAGAATGGATTGTATAAATGAATTAGAATAGATCGTATGAATGAATTAGAATGGATCGTACGAATGAATTAGAATGGATCGTACGAATGAATTAGAATGGATAGTGCGAATGAATTAGAATCGATCGTACGAATGAATTAGAATGGATTGTATGAATGAATTAGAATGGATACATTCGTGCGAATGAATTAGAATGGATCGGACAAATGAATTAGAATGGATCGTACGAATGAATTAGAATGGATCAAATGAATGAATTAGAATGGTTACATTCATGCGAATGAATTAGAATGGATCGTACGAATGGATTTGAATGGATCGTACGAATGAATTAGAATGGATCATACGAATGAGTAAGAATGAATCGTATGAATGAATTAGAATGGATATATTTGTGCGAATGAATTAGAATGGATCGCACGAATGAATTAGAATGGATCGTATGAATGAATTAGAATGGATCGTGCGAATGAATTCGAATGGATCGTACGAATTCATTCTAATTCATTCATACAATCCATTCTAATTCTTTCACACGATCCATTCTAATTCATTCGTACGTTCCATTCTAATTCATTAGCACGATCCATGCTAATTCATTCGTTCGATCAATTCTAATTCATTAGCACGATCCATTCTAATTCATTCGTACGATCCATTCTAATTCATTCACACGATCCATTCTAATTCATGCATATGATCCATTCTAATTCATTCATACGATCTATTCTAATTCTTTCGCACGAATGTATCCATTCTAATTCATTCGCACGAATATATCCATTCTAATTCATTCGTACGATCCATTCTAATTCATTCATACGATCCATTCTAATTCATTCGTACGATCCATTCTAATTCATTCATACGATCTATTATAATTCATTCATACAATCCATTCTAATTCTTTCACACGATCCATTCTAATTCATTCGTACGATCCATTCTAATTCCTTCATACGATCCATTCTAATTCATTCGTACGATCTATTCTAATTCATTCGTACGATCCATTCTAATTCATTCGTATGATCCATTCTAATTCCTTCATATGATCCATTCTAATTCATTCGTACGATCCATTCTAATTCATTTGTACAATCTATTCTAATTCATTCGTACGAATGGATACATTCGTGTGAATGAATTAGAATGGATCGTACGAATGAGTAAGAATAGATCGTACGAATGAAATAGAATGGATTGCACGAATGAATTAGAATGGATCGTACGAATGAATTAGAATGGATAGTGTTAAAGAATTAGAATGGATTGTCTGAATGAATTAGAATGGATCGTACGAATGAATTAGAATGGATCGTACTAGGATCTATTCTAATTCATTCGTACAATCTATTCTATTTCATTCGTACGATCCATTCTTACTCATTCGTATGATCCATTCTAATTCATTCGGACAATGTATCCATTCTAATTTATTCGTAGGATCCGTTCTAATTCATTCGTACGATCCATTCTAATTCATTCGTACGATCCATTCTTACTCATTCGTAAGATCCATTCTAATTCATTCGTACGATCCATTCTAATTCATTCGTACGATCGATTCTAATTCATTCGCACTATCCATTCTAATTCATTCGTACGATCCATTTTAATTCATTCGTATGATCCATTCTAATTTATTCGTTCAAATATATCCATTCTAATTCATTCGTATGATCCATTCTAATTCATTCGCACGATCCATTCTAATTCATTCGCACGAATGTATCCATTCTAATTCATTTGCACGATCCATTCTAATTCATTCCTATGATCTATTCTAATTCATTCGTACGATCTATTCTAATTCATTCGTACGATCCATTCTACGGTCTATTCTAATTCATTCGTATATTCCATTCTAATTCATTAGCACGATCCATGCAGAATGGATCGTACGATCCAATCTAATTCATTCATACGATCCATTCTTACTCATTCGTATGATCCATTCTAATTCAATCGTACGATCCATTCTAATTCATTCGTACGATCCATTCTAATTCCTTCGTACGATCCATTCTAATTCATTCGTACGATCCATTCTAATTCATTCGTACGATCCATTCTAATTTATTCGCGCAATCTATTCTAATTCATTCGTACGATCCATTCTAATTCATTCGTACGATCCATTCTAATTCATTCATACAATCCATTCTAATTTATTTGCACATCCATTCTAATTCATTCGTACGATCCATTCTAATTCATTCGCACAATCTATTCTAATTCATTCATACGATCCATTCTAATTCATTCGCACGAATGTATCCATTCTAATTCATTCATACAATCCATTCTACTTCATTCGTACTATCCCTTCTAATTCACTCATACGATCCATTCTAATTCATTCTTACGATCCATTCTAATTCATTTGCACGAATATATCCATTCTAATTCATTCGTACGATCCATTCTAATTCCTTCGTACTATCCATTCTAATTCCTTCGTACTATCCATTCTATTTCATTCGTATGATCCATTCTAATTCCTTCGTACGATCCATTCTAATTCCTTCGTATCCATTCTAATTCACTCATACGATCCATTCTAATTCATTCGTACGATCCATTCTAATTCATTCATACAATCCATTCTAATTCATTCGCACGAATGTATCCATTCTAATTCATTCGTACGATCAGTTCTAATTCATTCACAAAATCTATTCTAATTCATTCATACGATCCATTCTAATTCATTCACACGAATGTATCCATTCTAATTCATTCATACGATCCATTCTAATTCATTCGTACGATCCATTCTAATTCACTCATACGATCCATTCTAATACATTCATACGATCCATTCTAATTCATTTGCACGAATATATCCATTCTAATTCATTCGTACGATCCATTCTAATTCCTTCGTACGATCCATTCTAATTCATTCGTACGATCTATTCTAATTCATTCGTACAATCCATTCTAATTCATTCGTACGATCCATTCTATTTCATTCTAATTCATTCTAATTCATTCATTTGATCCATTCTAATTCATTCGTACGATCCATTCTAATTCATTCGTCCGATCCATTCTTATTTATTCGTATGATCCATTCTAATTCATTCGCACGATCCATTCTAATTCATTCGTATGATCCATTCTAATTCATTCGTACGATCCATTCTAATTCATTCGTACGATCCATTCTAATTCATTCGCACGATCCATTCTAATTCATTCATACGATCCATTCTGATTCATTCATACGATCCATTCTAATTCATTCCTACAATCCATTCTAATTCATTCGCCCGATCCATTCTAATTCATTCATACGATCCATTCTATTCGAATGGATCATGCGATCCATTCTATTCGAATGGATCATGCGATCCATTCGAATTCATTCGCACGATCCATTCTAATTCATTCATAATGGATACATTCGTGCGAATGAATTAGAATGGATCGTATGAATGAATTAGAATGGATCGTACGAATGAATTAGAATGGATCGTGTGAATGAATTAGAATGGATCGTACGAATGAATTAGAATGGATCGTACGAATAAACTAGAATGGATACATTCGTGCGAATGAATTAGAATGGATCGTACGAATGAATTTGAATGGATCGTACGAATGAATTAGAATGGATCGTACGAATGAATTAGAATGGATACATTCGTGCGAATGAATTAGAATGGATCGGACGAATGAATTAGAATGGATCGTACGAATGAATTAGAATGGATCGTACGAATGAATTAGAATGGATACATTCGTCTGAATGAATTAGAATGGAACATACGAATGAGTAAGAATGGATCGTACGAATGAAATAGAATAGATTGTACGAATGAATTAGAATGGATCCTACGAATGAATTAGAATGGATCGTGTGAAAGAATTAGAATGGATTGTATGAATGACTTAGAATCGATCGTATGAATGAATTAGAATGGATCGTATGAGTGAATTATAATGGATACGAAGGAATTAGAATGGATCGTACGAAGGAATTAGAATGGATCATACGAATGAAATAGAATGGATCGTACGAAGGAATTAGAATGGATCGTGCGAAGGAATTAGAATGGATCGTACGAATGAATTAGAATGGATATATTCGTGCAAATGAATTAGAATGGATCGTATGAATGAATTAGAATGGATCGTATGAGTGAATTAGAACGGATAGTACGAATGAAGTAGAATGGATCGTATGAATGAATTAGAATGGATACATTCGTGCGAATGAATTAGAATGGATCGTATAAATGACGATCCATTCTAATTCATTCGTACGATCCATTCTAATTCATTCGCACAAATGTATCCATTCTAATTCATTCGTACGATCCATTCTAATTCATTCGTACGATCCATTCTAATTCATTCGTAAGATCCATTCTAATTCATTCGTACGATCCATTCTAATTCATTCGCGAATGTATCCTTTCAAATTCATTCGTACGATCCATTTTAATTCATTCGTACGATCCATTCTAATTCATTCATACGACCCATTCTAATTCATTCATACAATCCATTCTAATTCTTTCACACGATCCATTCTAATTCATTCGTACGATCCATTCTAATTCATTCACACAATCCATTCTATTTCATTCGTATGATCCATTGTTACTCATTCGTATGATCCATTCCAATTCATTAGCACGAATGTATCCATAATGGATCATACGAATGAGTAAGAATGGATCATACGAATGAAATAGAATGGATTGTGCGAATGAATTAGAATGGACCATACGAATGAATTAGACGTACGAATGAATTAGAATGGATACATTCGTGCGAATAAATTAGAATGGATCATACAAATGAGTAAGAATGGATCGTCATTCTAGTTCATTCGTATGATCCATTCTAATTCATTTGTATCCATTCTATTTCATTCGCACGATCCATTCTAATTCATTCACGCAATCTATTCTAATTCATTCGTACGATCCATTCTAATTCATTCGTACGATCCATTCTAATTCATTCATACAATCCATTCTAATTTATTCACACGAATGTATCCTTTCTAATTCATTCGTACGATCCATTCTAATTCATTCGCACAATCTATTCTAATTCATTCATACGATCCATTCTAATTCATTCGCACGAATGTATCCATTCTAATTCATTCATATGATCCATTCTAATTCATTCGTACGATCCATTCTTACTCATTCGTATGATCGATTCTAATTCATTCGTACGATCCATTCTAATTCATTCGTACAATAGATTCTAATTCATTCGCACTATCCATTCTAATTCATTCGTACGATCCATTTTAATTCATTCGTATGATCCATTCTAATGTATTCGTTCAAATATATCCATTCTAATTCATTCGTATGATCCATTCTAATTCATTCGCACGATCCATTCTAATTCATTCGCACGAATGTATCCATTCTAATTCATTTGCATGATCCATTCTAATTCATTCCTATGATCTATTCTAATTCATTCGTACGATCTATTCTAATTCATTCGTACGATCCATTCTACGATCCATTCTAATTCATTCGTATATTCCATTTTAATTCATTAGCACGATCCATGCTAATGAATTAGAATGGATCGTACGATCAAATCTAATTCATTCATACGATCCATTCTTACTCATTCGTATGATCCATTCTAATTCAATCGTACGATCCATTCTAATTCATTCGTACGATCCATTCTAATTCCTTCGTACGATCCATTCTAATTCATTCGTACGATCCATTCTAATTCATTCGTACGATCCATTCTAATTCATTCGTACGATCCATTCTAATTCATTCGTACGATCTATTCTAATTCATTCGCGCAATCTATTCTAATTCATTCGTACGATCCATTCTAATTCATTCGTACGATCCATTCTAATTCATTCATACAATCCATTCTAATTTATTCGCACGAATGTATCGATTCTAATTCATTCGTACGATCCATTCTAATTCATTCGCACAATCTATTCTAATTCATTCATACGATCCATTCTAATTCATTCGCACGAATGTATCCATTCTAATTCATTCATACTATCCATTCTACTTCATTCGTACTATCCGTTCTAATTCACTCATACGATCCATTCTAATTCATTCTTACGATCCATTCTAATTCATTTGCACGAATATATCCATTCTAATTCATTCGTATGATCCATTCTAATTCCTTCGTACGATCCATTCTAATTCCTTCGTACGATCCATTCTATTTCATTCGTATGATCCATTCTAATTCCTTCGTACGATCCATTCTAATTCCTTCGTATCCATTCTAATTCACTCATACGATCCATTCTAATTCATTTGTACGATCCATTCTAATTCATTCATACAATCCATTCTAATTCATTCGCACGAATGTATCCATTCTAATTAATTCATACGATCAGTTCTAATTCATTCACAAAATCTATTCTAATTCATTCATACGATCCATTCTAATTTATTCACACGAATGAATCCATTCTAATTCATTCATACGATCCATTCTAATTTATTCGTACGATCCATTCTAATTCACTCATATGATCCATTCTAATACATTCATACGATCCATTCTAATTCATTTGCACGAATATATCCATTCTAATTCATTCGTACGAACCATTCTAATTCCTTCGTACGATCCATTCTAATTCATTCGTACGATCTATTCTAATTCATTCGTACAATCCATTCTAATTCATTCGTACGATCCATTCTATTTCATTCTAATTCATTCTAATTCATTCATTTGATCCATTCTAATTCATTCGTACGATCCATTCTAATTCATTCGTCCGATCCATTCTTATTCATTCGTATGATCCATTCTAATTCATTCGCACGATCCATTCTAATTCATTCGTACGATCCATTCTAATTCATTCGTACGATCCATTCTAATTCATTCGCATGATCCATTCTAATTCATTCATACGATCCATTCTAATTCATTCATACGATCCATTCTAATTCATTCCTACAATCCATTTTAATTCATTCACCCGATCCATTCTAATTCATTCATACGATCCATTCTATTCGAATGGATCATGCGATCCATTCTATTCGAATGGATCATGCGATCCATTCGAATTCATTCGCACGATCCATTCTAATTCATTCATAATGGATACATTCATGCGAATGAATTAGAATGGATCGTGCGAATGAATTAGCATGAATCGTACGAATGTATTAGAATGGATCGTATGAATGAATTAGAATGAATCATACGATCCATTCTAATTCATTCGTATGATCCATTCTAATTCATTCGCACGAATGTATCCATTCTAGTTCATTCGTACGATCCATTCTAATTCATTCGCACGATCCATTCTAATTCATTCGTACGATCCATTCTAATTCATTCGTACGATCCATTCTAATTGATTCGTACGATCCATTCTAATTCATTCGCGCAATCTATTCTAATTCATTCGTACGATCCATTCTAATTCATTCGTACGATCCATTCTAATTCATTCATACAATCCATTCTAATTTATTCGCACGAATGTATCGATTCTAATTCATTCGTACGATCCATTCTAATTCATTCGCACAATCTATTCTAATTCATTCATACGATCCATTCTAATTCATTCGCACGAATGTATCCATTCTAATTCATTCATACTATCCATTCTACTTCATTCGTACTATCCGTTCTAATTCACTCATACGATCCATTCTAATTCATTCTTACGATCCATTCTAATTCATTTGCATGAATATATCCATTCTAATTCATTCGTATGATCCATTCTAATTCCTTCGTACGATCCATTCTAATTCCTTCGTACGATCCATTCTATTTCATTCGTATGATCCATTCTAATTCCTTCGTACGATCCATTCTAATTCCTTCGTATCCATTCTAATTCACTCATACGATCCATTCTAATTCATTCGTACGATCCATTCTAATTCATTCATACAATCCATTCTAATTCATTCGCACGAATGTATCCATTCTAATTAATTCGTACGATCAGTTCTAATTCATTCACAAAATCTATTCTAATTCATTCATACGATCCATTCTAATTTATTCACACGAATGAATCCATTCTAATTCATTCATACGATCCATTCTAATTTATTCGTACGATCCATTCTAATTCACTCATACGATCCATTCTAATACATTCATACGATCCATTCTAATTCATTTGCACGAATATATCCATTCTAATTCATTCGTACGAACCATTCTAATTCCTTCGTACGATCCATTCTAATTCATTCGTACGATCTATTCTAATTCATTCGTACAATCCATTCTAATTCATTCGTACGATCCATTCTATTTCATTCTAATTCATTCTAATTCATTCATTTGATCCATTCTAATTCATTCGTACGATCCATTCTAATTCATTCGTCCGATCCATTCTTATTCATTCGTATGATCCATTCTAATTCATTCGCACGATCTATTCTAATTCATTCGTACGATCCATTCTAATTCATTAGTACGATCCATTCTAATTCATTCGCATGATCCATTCTAATTCATTCATACGATCCATTCTAATTCATTCATACGATCCATTCTAATTCATTCCTACAATCCATTTTAATTCATTCACCCGATCCATTCTAATTCATTCATACGATCCATTCTATTCGAATGGATCATGCGATCCATTCTATTCGAATGGATCATGCGATCCATTCGAATTCATTCGCACGATCCATTCTAATTCATTCATAATGGATACATTCGTGCGAATGAATTAGAATGGATCGTATGAATGAATTAGAATGGATCGTACGAATGAATTAGAATGGATCATGTGAATGAATTAGAATGGATCGTACGAATGAATTAGAATGGATCGTACGAATGAACTAGAATGGATACATTCATGCGAATAAATTAGAATGGATCGTACAAATGAATTAGAATGGATCGTACGAAAGAATTAGAATGGATCGTACGAATAAATTAGAAGGGATACATTCGTCCGAATGAATTAGAATGGAACATACGAATGAGTAAGAATGGATCGTATGAATGAAATAGAATAGATTGTACGAATGAATTAGAATGGATCCTACGAATGAATTAGAATGGATCGTGTGAAAGAATTAGAATGGATTGTATGAATGAATTAGAATCGATCGTATGAATAAATTAGAATGGATCGTATGAGTGAATTAGAATGGATACGAAGGAATTAGATTGGATCGTACGAAGGAATTAGAATGGTTCATACGAATGAAATAGAATGGATCGTACGAAGGAATTAGAATGGATCGTACGAAGGAATTAGAATGGATATATTCGTGCAAATGAATTAGAATGGATCGTATGAATGAATTAGAATGGATCGTATGAGTGAATTAGAACGGATAGTACAAATGAAGTAGAATGGATAGTATAAATGAAGTAGAATTAATTCGTACGATCCATTCTAATTCATTCATGCGATCCATTCTAATTCATTCGTACGATCCATTCTAATTCATTCGTCCGATCCATTCTAATTCATTCGCACGAATGTATCCATTCTAATTCATTTGTACGATCTATTATAATTCATTCGTACGATCCATTCTAATTCATTTGTAAGATCCATTCTAATTCATTCGTACGATCCATTCTAATTCATTCGTACGATCCATTCTAATTCATTCGCACGAATGTATCCATTCTAGTTCATTCGTATGATCCATTCTAATTTATTCGTACGATCCATTCTAATTCATTCGCACGATCCATTCTAATTCATTCGTACGATCCATTCTAATTCATTCATACGATCCATTCTAATTCATTCGTACGATCCATTCTAATTCATTCGCACAAATGTATCCATTCTAATTCATTCGTACGATCCATTCTAATTCATTCGTACGATCAATTCTAATTCATTCGCACGAATATATCCATTCTAATTCATTCGTACGATCCATTCTAATTCATTCGTACGATCCATTCTAATTAATTCGTACGATCCATTCTAATTCATTCGTATGATCCATTCTAATTCATTCGTACGATCCATTCTTACTCATTCGTACGATCCATTCTAATTCCTTCGTACGATCCATTCTAATTCCTTCGTACGATACATTCTAATTCTTTCATATAATCCATTCTAATTCTTTCGTGCGAATGAATTAGAATGGATACCTTTGTGCATATGAATTAGAATGGATCGTACGAATGAATTAGAATGGATCATATTAATGAATTAGAATGGATCGTACGAATGAATTAGAATAGATACATTCATGCGAATGAATTAGAATGGATCATGCGAATCAATTAGACTAGATCGTGCGAATGAATAAGAATAGATCAAACGAATGAATTAGAATGGATCGTACGAATTAATTAGAATGGATACATTCGTGCGAATGAATTAGAATGGATTGTATGAATGAATTAGAATGGATCGTACGAATGAATTAGAATGGATCATACGAATTAATTAGAATGGATCATACGAATGAATTAGAATGGATCGTACGAATGAATTAGAATGGATCGTACGAATGAATTAGAATGGATCGTGCGAATGAATTAGAATGGATCGTACGAATGAATTAGAATGGATACATTTGTGCGAATGAATTAGAATGGATCGTACGAATGAATTAGAATGGATCGTATGAATGAATTAGAATGGATCGTACGAATGAATTAGAATGGATCGTGCGAATGAATTAGAATGGATCGTACGAATGAATTAGAATGGATCGTGTGAAAGAATTAGAATGGATCGTACGAATGAATTAGAATGGATCGTGCGAATGAATTAGAATGGATCGTACGAATGAATTAGAATGGATACATTTGTGCGAATGAATTAGAATGGATCGTACGAATGAATTAGAATGGATCGTATGAATGAATTAGAATGGATCGTACGAATGAATTAGAATGGATCGTGCGAATGAATTAGAATGGATCGTACGAATGAATTAGAATGGATCGTACGAATGAACTAGAATGGATACATTCGTGCGAATGAATTAGAATGGATCGTACGAATGAATTAGAATGGATCGTACGAATGAATTAGAATGGATCTTACGAATGAATTAGAATGGATCGTACGAATGAATTAGAATGGATCGTACGAATGAATTAGAATGGATACATTCGTGCGAATGAATTAGAATGGATCGGACGAATGAATTAGAATGGATCGTACGAATGAATTATAATAAATCGTACGAATAAATTAGAATAGATACATTCGTCCGAATGAATTAGAATGGATCATACGAATGAGTAAGAATGGATCGTACGAATGAAATAGAATAGATTATACGAATGAATTAGAATGGATTCGTACGAATGAATTAGAATGGATACATTCGTGCGAATGAATTAGAATGGATCGTACCAATGAGTAAGAATGGATCGTACGAATGAAATAGAATAGATTGTGCGAATGAATTAGAATAGATCATACGAATGAATTAGAATGGATCGTGTGAAAGAATTAGAATGGATTGTATGAATGAATTAGAATAGATCGTATGAATGAATTAGAATGGATCGTACGAATGAATTAGAATGGATCGTACGAATGAATTAGAATGGATCGTACGAATGAATTAGAATGGATACATTCGTGCGAAAGAATTAGAATAGATCGTATGAATGAATTAGAATGGATCCTATGAATGAATTAGAATGGATCGTGCGAATGAATTAGAATGGATCGTACGAATGAATTAGAATGGATCGTGCTAATGAATTAGAATAGATCGAACGAATGAATTAGAATGAATCGTATGAATTAGAATAGATCGTGCTAATGAATTAGAATAGATCGTGCTAATGAATTAGAATGGATCGTATGAATGAATTAGAATGAATTCGTACGATCCATTCGAATTCATTCGCACGATCCATTCTAATTCATTCATACGATCCATTCTAATTCATTCGTACGATCCATTCTAATTCATTCGCACAAATGTATCCATTCTAATTCATTCGTACGATCCATTCTAATTCATTTGCACGATCCATTCTAATTCATTCGTACGATCCATTCTAATTCATTAGCACGATCCATTCTAATTCATTCGTTCGATCAATTCTAATTCATTAGCACGATCCATTCAAATTCATTCGTACGATCCATTCTAATTCATTCGCACGATCCATTCTAATTCATTCGTACGATCCATTCTAATTCTTTCACACGATCTATTCTAATTCATTCGTACGATCCATTCTAATTCATTCGCATGATCCATTCTAATTCATTCGTACGATCCATTCTAATTCATTCATACGATCCATTCTAATTCATTCGTACGATCCATTCTAATTCATTCGCACAAATATATCCATTCTAATTCATTCGTACGATCCATTCTAATTCATTCGCACGATCCATTCTAATTCATTCGTACGATCCATTCAAATTCATTCGCAAGATCTGTTCTTATTCATTCGCATAATCCATTCTAATTCATTCGCACGAATGTATCCATTCTAATTCATTCGTACGATCCATTCTAATTCATTCGTACGATCCATTCTAATTCATTCGTATGATCCATTCTAATTAATTCGTATGATCCATTCTAATTCATTCGTACGATCCATTCTAATTCATTCATACAATCCATTCTAATTCATTCGTACGATCCATTCTAATTCACTCATAAAATCCATTCTAATACATTCATACGATCCATTCTAATTCATTTGCACGAATATATCCATTCTAATTCATTCGTACGATCCATTCTAATTCCTTCGTACGATCCATTCTAATTCATTCGTACGATCTATTCTAATTCATTCGTACGATCCATTATAATTCATTCGCACGATCCATTCTAATTCATTCATAGGATCCATTCTAATTCATTCATACGATCAATTCTAATTCTTTCGCACGAATGTATCCATTCTAATTCATTCGCACGAATGTATCCATTCTAATTCATTCGTACGATCCATTCTAATTCATTCGTACGATCCATTCTAATTCATTCTTACGATCTATTCTAATTCATTCATACAATCCATTCTAATTCTTTCACACGATCCATTCTAATTCATTCGTACGATCCTGTCTAATTTATTCGCACAATCCATTCTATTTCATTCGTACGATCCATTCTTAATCATTGGCACGATCCATTCTAATTCATTCGCACGTATGTATCCATTCTAATTCATTCGTACGAATCCATTCTAATTCATTCGTACAATCTATTTTATTTCATTCGTACAATCCATTCTTACTCATTCGTATGATCCATTCTAATTCATTCGGACGGATGTATCCATTCTAATTTATTCGTACGATCCATTCTAATTTATTCGTACGATCCATTCTAATTCATTCGTACGATCCATTTTAATTCATTCGTCCGATCCATTCTAATTCATTCACATGAATGTATCCATTCTAATTCATTCGTATGATCCATTCTAATTCATTTGTATGATCCATTCTAATTCATTCGTAAGATCTATTCTAATTCATTCGTACGATCCAGTCTAATTCATTCGTACGATCCATTCTAATTCATCCGTACGATCCATTCTAATTCATCCGTACGATCCATTCTAATTCATTCGCACGAATGTATCCATTCTAGTTCATTCGTACGATCCATTCTAATTCATTCGTACGATCCATTCTAATTCATTCGCACGATCCATTCTAATTCATTCGTACGATCCATTCTAATTCATTCATACGATCCATTCTAATTCATTCGTACGATCCATTCTAATTCATTCGCACAAATGTATCCATTCTAATTCATTCGTACGATCCATTCTAATTCATTCGCACGATCCATTCTAATTCATTCGTACGATCCATTCTAATTCTTTCACACGATCCATTCTAATTCATTCGTACGATCTATTCTAATTCATTCGCACGATCTGTTCTTATTCATTCGCACAATCCATTCTAATTCATTCGCACGAATGTATCCATTCTAATTCATTCATACGATCCATTCTAATTCATTCGTACGATCCATTCTAATTCATTCGTACGATCAATTCTAATTCATTCGCACGAATGTATCCATTCTAATTCATTCATACGATCCTGAATTAGAATGGATCGAACGAATGAATTAAAAAGGATACATTTGTGCATATGAATTAGAATGGATCGTACGAATGAATTAGAATGGATCATATTAACGAATTAGAATGGATCGTACGAATGAATTAGAATGGATACATTCATGCGAATGAATTAGAATGGATCGTGCACGAAAGTATCCATTCTAATTCATTCGTACGATCCACTCTAATTCATTAATATGATCCATTCTAATTCATTCGTATGATCCATTCTAATTCATATGCACAAAGGTATCCATTCTAATCCATTCGTAGGATCCATTCTAATCCATTCGTATGATCCATTCTAATTCATTCGTACGATCCATTCTAATTCATTCGCACGAATGTATCCATTCTAATTCATTAATATGATCCATTCTAATTCATTCGTACGATCCATTCTAATTCATATGCACAAAGGTATCCATTTTAATCCATTCGTAATTTCCATTCTAATTTATTCGTACGATCCATTCTAATTCATTCGTACGATCCATTCTAATTCATTCGCTCGAATGTATCCATTCTAATCCATTCGTACGATCCATTCTAATCCATTCATACGATCCATTCTAATTCATTCGCATGAATTTAACCATTCTAATTTATTCATTTGATCCATTCTAATTCATTCGTACGATCCATTCTAATTCATTCGTCCGATCCATTCTAATTCATTCGCACGAATGTATCTATTCTAATTCATTCGTACGATCCATTCTAATTCATTCGTACGATCTATTCTAATTCATTCGTACGATCCATTCTAATTCATTCGTAAGATCCATTCTAATTCATTCGTACGATCCATTCTAATTATAATGGATCATACGAATTAATTAGAATGGATCATACGAATGAATTAGAATGGATCGTACGAATGAATTAGAATGGATCGTACGAATGAATTAGAATGGATACATTCGTGCGAATGAATTAGAATGGATTGTGCGAATGAATAAGAACAGATCGTGCGAATGAATTAGAATGAACTAGAATAGATCATGCGAATGAATTAGAATGGATCGTACGAATGAATTAGAATGGATACATTTGTGCGAATGAATTAGAATGGATCGTACGAATGAATTAGAACGGATCGTGTGTATGAATAAGAATGGATCGTACGAATGAATTAGAATGGATCGTGCGAATGAATTAGAATGGATCGTACGAATGAATTAGAATGGATCGTGTGAAAGAATTAGAATGGATCGTACAAATGAATTAGAATGGATCGTGCGAATGAATTAGAATGGATCGTACGAATGAATTAGAATGGATACATTTCTGGGAATGAATTAGAATGGATCGTATGAATGAATTAGAATGGATCGTACGAATGAATTAGAATGGATCGTGCGAATGAATTAGAATGGATCGTATGAATGAACTAGAATGGATACATTCGTGCGAATGAATTAGAATGGATCGTACGAATGAATTAGAATGGATCGTACGAATGAATTAGAATGGATCTTACGAATGAATTAGAATGGATCGTACGAATAAATTAGAATGGATCCTACGAATGAATTAGAATGGATACATTCGTGCGAATGAATTAGAATGGATCGTACGAATAAATTAGAATGGATCGTATGAATGGTTTAGAATGGATACATTCGTGCGAATGAATTAGAATGGATCGGGCGAATGAATTAGAATGGATCGTACGAATGAATTAGAATGGATCAAATGAATGAATTAAAATGATTACATTCATGCGAATGAATTAGAATCGATCGTACGAATGGATTAGAATGGATCGTACGAATGGATTACAATGGATACATTCGTGCGAATGAATTAAAATGGATCATACGAATGAGTAAGAATGGATCGTACGAATGAAATAGAATGGATTGTACGAATGAATTAGAATGGATCGTGCGAATGAATTTGAATGGATCGTACGAATGAATTAGAATGGATCGTGCTAATGAATTTGAATTGATCATACGAATGAAATAGAATGGATTGTACGAATGATTTAGAATGGATCATACGAATGAATTAGAATGGATCGTACGAATGATTTAGAATGGATACATTCGTGCGAATGAATTAGAATGGATCATACGAATGAGTAAGAATGGATCGTACGAATGAATTAGAATGGATACATTCGTGCGAATGAATTAGAATGGATCGGACGAATGAATTAGAATTGATCGTACGAATGAATTAGAATGGATCGTACGAAAGAATTAGAATGGATCGTACGAATAAATTAGAAGGGATACATTCGTCCGAATGAATTAGAATGGAACATACGAATGAGTAAGAATGGATCGTATGAATAAAATAGAATAGATTGTACGAATGAATTAGAATGGATCCTACGAATGAATTAGAATGGATCGTGTGAAAGAATTAGAATGGATTGTATGAATGAATTAGAATCGATCGTATGAATGAATTAGAATGGATCGTATGAGTGAATTAGAATGGATACGAAGGAATTAGAATGGATCGTACGAAGGAATTTGAATGGATCATACGAATGAAATAGAATGGATCGTACGAAGGAATTAGAATGGATCGTACGAAGGAATTAGAATGGATCGTACGAAGGAATTAGAATGGATCGTACGAATGAATTAGAATGGATATATTCGTGCAAATGAATTAGAATGGATCGTATGAATGAATTAGAATGGATCGTATGAGTGAATTAGAACGGATAGTACGAATGAAGTAGAATGGATCGTATGAATGAATTAGATTGGATACATTCGTGCGAATGAATTAGAATGGATCGTATGAATGATGATCCATTCTAATTCATTCGTACGATCCATTCTAATTCATTCGTACGATCCATTCTAATTCATTCGCACAAATGCATCCATTCTAATTCATTCGTATGATCCATTCTAATTCATTCGTACGATCCATTCTAATTCATTCATAAGATCCATTCTAATTCATTCGTACGATCCATTCTAATTCATTCGTACGATCCATTCTAATTCATTCGCGAATGTATCCATTCAAATTCATTCGTACGATCCATTTTAATTCATTCGTACGATCCATTCTAATTCATTCATACGATCCATTCTAATTCATTCATACAATCCATTCTAATTCTTTCACACGATCCATTCTAATACATTCGTACGATCCATTCTAATTCATTCGCACAATCCATTCTATTTCATTCGTACGATCCATTCTTACTCATTCGTATGATCTATTCTAATTCATTAGCACGAATGTATCCATAATGGATCATACGAATGAGTAAGAATGGATCATACGAATGAAATAGAATGGATTGTGCGAATGAATTAGAATGGACCGTACGAATGAATTAGACGCACGAATGAATTAGAATGGATACATTCGTGCGAATAAATTAGAATGGATCATACGAATGAGTAAGAATGGATCGTCATTCTAATTCATTCGTATGATCCATTCTAATTCATTTGTATCCATTCTATTTCATTCGCACGATCCATTCTAATTCATTCGCGTAATCTATTCTAATTCATTCGTACGATCCATTCTAATATATTCGTACGATCCATTCTAATTCATTCATATAATCCATTCTAATTTATTCACACGAATGTATCCATTCTAATTTATTCGTACGATCCATTCTAATTCATTCGCACAATCTATTCTAATTCATTCATACGATCCATTCTAATTCATTCGCACGAATGTATACATTCTAATTCATTCATACGATCCATTCTACTTCATTCGTACGATCTATTCTAATTCATTCGCAAGAATATAACCATTCTAATTCATTCATTTGATCCATTCTAATTCATTCGTACGATCCATTCTAATTCATTCGTCCGATCCATTCTTACTCATTCGTATGATCAATTCTAATTCATTCGCACGATCCATTCTAATTCATTCATACGATCCATTCTAATTCATTCATACAATCCATTCTAATTCTTTCACACGATCCATTCTAATTCATTCGTAGGATCCATTCTAATTCATTCGTACAATCTATTCTATTTCATTCGTATGATCCATTCTTACTCATTCGTATGATCCATTCTAATTCATTCGGACGAATGTATCCGTTCTAATTTATTCATACGATCCATTCTAATTCATTCATACGATCCATTCTAATTCATTCGTACGATCCATTCTAATTCATTCGTCCGATCCATTCTAATTCATTCGCACGAATGTATCCATTCTAATTCATTTGTACGATCTATTCTAATTTATTCGTACGATCCATTCTAATTCATTCGTAAGATCCATTCTAATTCATTCGTACGATCCATTCTAATTCATTCGTACGATCCATTCTAATTCATTCGCACGAATGTATCCATTCTAGTTCATTCGTACGATCCATTCTAATTCATTCGTACGATCCATTCTAATTTATTCGCACGATCCATTCTAATTCATTCGTACGATCTATTCTAATTCATTCATACGATCCATTCTAATTCATTCGTACGATCCATTCTAATTCATTCGGACAAATGTATCCATTCTAATTTATTCGTACGATCCATTCTAATTCATTCGTACGATCAATTCTAATTCATTCGCACGAATATATCCATTCTAATTCATTCGTACGATCCATTCTAATTCATTCGTACGATCCATTCTAATTAATTCGTACGATCCATTCTAATTCATTCGTATGATCCATTCTAATTCATTCGTACGATCCATTCGTACTCATTCGTACGATCCATTCTAATTCCTTCGTACGATCCATTCTAATTCCTTCGTACGATCCATTCTAATTCATTCGCACGATCCATTCTAATTCTTTCATACAATCCATTCTAATTCTTTCGTGCGAATGAATTAGAATGGATACCTTTGTGCATATGAATTAGAATGGATCGTACGAATGAATTAGAATGGATCATATTAATGAATTAGAATGGATCGTACGAATGAATTAGAATGGATACATTCGTGTGAATGAATTAGAATGGATCATGCGAATCAATTAGACTAGATCGTGCGAATGAATAAGAATAGATCATACGAATGAATTAGAATGGATCGTACGAATTAATTAGAATGGATACATTCGTGCGAATGAATTAGAATGGATTGTATGAATGAATTAGAATGGATCGTACGAATGAATTAGAATGGATCATACGAATTAATTAGAATGGATCATACGAATGAATTAGAATGGATCGTACGAATGAATTAGAATGGATCGTGCGAATGAATTAGAATGGATCGTACGAATGAATTAGAATGGATACATTTGTGCGAATGAATTAGAATGGATCGTACGAATGAATTAGAATGGATCGTACGAATGAATTAGAATGGATCGTGCGAATGAATTAGAATGGATCGTACGAATGAATTAGAATGGATCATGTGAAAGAATTAGAATGGATCGTACGAATGAATTAGAATGGATCGTGCGAATGAATTAGAATGGATCGTAAGAATGAATTAGATTGGATACATTTGTGCGAATGAATTAGAATGGATCGTACGAATGAATTAGAATGGATCGTATGAATGAACTAGAATGGATCGTACGAATGAATTAGAATGGATCATACGAATGAATTAGAATGGATCGTACGAATGAATTAGAATGGATCGTACGAATGAACTAGAATGGATACATTCGTGCGAATGAATTAGAATGGATCGTACGAATGAATTAGAATGGATCGTACGAATGAATTAGAATGGATCTTACGAATGAATTAGAATGGATCGTACGAATGAATTAGAATGGATCGTACGAATGAATTAGAATGGATACATTCGTGCGAATGAATTAGAATGGATCGGACGAATGAATTAGAATGGATCGTACGAATGAATTAGAATAAATCGTACGAATAAATTAGAATGGATACATTCGTCCGAATGAATTAGAATGGATCATACGAATGAGTAAGAATGGATCGTACGAATGAAATAGAATAGATTATACGAATGAATTAGAATGGATTCGTATGAATGAATTAGAATGGATACATTCGTGCGAATGAATTAGAATGGATCGTACCAATGAGTAAGAATGGATCGTAGAATGGATTGTGCGAATGAATTAGAATAGATCATACGAATGAATTAGAATGGATCGTGTGAAAGAATTAGAATGGATTGTATGAATGAATTAGAATAGATCGTATGAATGAATTAGAATAGATCATACGAATGAATTAGAATGGATCGTACGAATGAATTAGAATGGATCGTACGAATGAATTAGAATGGATACATTCGTGCGAATGAATTAGAATGGATACATTCGTGCGAAAGAATTAGAATAGATCGTATGAATGAATTAGAATGGATCCTATGAATGAATTAGAATGGATCGTGCGAATGAATTAGAATGGATCGTACGAATGAATTTGAATGGATCGTGCTAATGAATTAGAATAGATCGAACGAATGAATTAGAATGAATCGTATGAATTAGGATAGGTCGTGCTAATGAATTAGAATAGATCGTGCTAATGAATTAGAATGGATCGTATGAATGAATTAGAATGAAATCGTACGATCCATTCGAATTCATTCGCACGATCCATTCTAATTCATTCATGCGATCCATTCTAATTCATTCGTACGATCCATTCTAATTCATTCGCACAAATGTATCCATTCTAATTCATTCGTACGATCCATTCTAATTCATTTGCACGATCCATTCTAATTCATTCGTACGATCCATTCTAATTCATTAGCACGATCCATTCTAATTCATTCGTTCGATCAATTCTAATTCATTAGCATGATCCATTCTAATTCATTCGTACGATCCATTCTAATTCATTCGCACGATCCATTCTAATTCATTCGTACGATCCATTCTAATTCTTTCACACGATCTATTCTAATTCATTCGTACGATCCATTCTAATTCATTCGCACGATCCATTCTAATTCATTCGTACGATCCATTCTAATTCATTCGCACAAATATATCCATTCTAATTCATTCGTACGATCCATTCTAATTCATTCGCACGATCAATTCTAATTCATTCGTACGATCCATTCTAATTCATTCGCAAGATCTGTTCTTATTCATTCGCATAATCCATTCTAATTCATTCGCACGAATGTATCCATTCTAATTCATTCGTACGATCCATTCTAATTCATTCGTACGATCCATTCTAATTCATTCATATAATCCATTCTAATTAATTCGTATGATCCATTCTAATTCATTCGTACGATCCATTCTAATTCATTCATACAATCCATTCTAATTCATTCGTACGATCCATTCTAATTCACTCATAAAATCCATTCTAATACATTCATACGATCCATTCTAATTCATTTGCACGAATATATCCATTCTAATTCATTCGTACGATCCATTCTAATTCCTTCGTACGATCCATTCTAATTCATTCGTACGATCTATTCTAATTCATTCGTACGATCCATTATAATTCATTCGCACGATCCATTCTAATTCATTCATAGGATCCATTCTAATTCATTCATACGATCAATTCTAATTCTTTCGCACGAATGTATCCATTCTAATTCATTCACACGAATGTATCCATTCTAATTCATTCGTACGATCCATTCTAATTCATTCGTACGATCCATTCTAATTCATTCGTACGATCCATTCTAATTCATTCTTACGATCTATTCTAATTCATTCATACAATCCATTCTAATTCTTTCACACGATCCATTCTAATTCATTCGTACGATCCATTCTAATTTATTCGCACAATCCATTCTATTTCATTCGTACGATCCATTCTTACTCATTGGCACGATCCATTCTAATTCATTCGCACGTATGTATCCATTCTAATTCATTCGTACGAATCCATTCTAATTCATTCGTACAATCTATTCTATTTCATTCGTACAATCCATTCTTACTCATTCGTATGATCCATTCTAATTCATTCGGACGAATGTATCCATTCTAATTTATTCGTACGATCCATTCTAATTTATTCGTACGATCCATTCTAATTCATTCGTACGATCCATTTTAATTCATTCGTCCGATCCATTCTAATTCATTCGCACGAATGTATCCATTCTAATTCATTCTTATGATCCATTCTAATTCATTTGTATGATCCATTCTAATTCATTCGTAAGATCTATTCTAATTCATTCGTACGATCCATTCTAATTCATTCGTACGATCCATTCTAATTCATTCGCACGAATGTATCCATTCTAGTTCATTCGTACGATCCATTCTAATTCATTCGTATGATCCATTCTAATTCATTCGCACGATCCATTCTAATTCATTCGTACGATCCATTCTAATTCATTCGTACGATCCATTCTAATTCATTCGCACAAATGTATCCATTCTAATTCATTCGTACGATCCATTCTAATTCATTCACACGATCCATTCTAATTCATTCGTACGATCCATTCTAATTCTTTCACACGATCCATTCTAATTCATTCGTACGATCCATTCTAATTCATTCGCACGATCTGTTCTTATTCATTCGCACAATCCATTCTAATTCATTCGCACAAATGTATCCATTCTAATTCATTCATACGATCCATTCTAATTCATTCGTACGATCCATTCTAATTCATTCGCACGATCAATTCTAATTCATTCGCACGAATGTATCCATTCTAATTCATTCATACGATCCTGAATTAGAATGGATCGAACGAATGAATTAGAAAGGATACCTTTGTGCATATGAATTAGAATGGATCGTACGAATGAATTAGAATGGATCATATTAACGAATTAGAATGGATCGTACGAATGAATTAGAATGGATACATTCGTGCGAATGAATTAGAATGGATCGTGCACGAATGTATCCATTCTAATTCATTCGTACGATCCATTCTAATTCATTAATATGATCCATTCTAATTCATTCGTATGATCCATTCTAATTCATATGCACAAAGGTATCCATTCTAATCCATTCGTAGGATCCATTCTAATCCATTCGTATGATCCATTCTAATTCATTCGTACGATCCATTCTAATTCATTCGCACGAATGTATCCATTCTAATTCATTAATATGATCCATTCTAATTCATTCGTACGATCCATTCTAATTCATATGCACAAAGGTATCCATTCTAATCCATTCGTAATTTCCATTCTAATCCATTCGTACGATCCATTCTAATTCATTCGTACGATCCATTCTAATTCATTCGCTCGAATGTATCCATTCTAATCCATTCGTACGATCCATTCTAATCCATTCATACGATCCATTCTAATTCATTCGCATGAATGTAACCATTCTAATTCATTCATTTGAACCATTCTAATTCATTCGTACGATCCATTCTAATTTATTCGTCCGATCCATTCTAATTCATTCGCACGAATGTATCCATTCTAATTCATTCGTACGATCCATTCTAATTCATTCGTACGATCTATTCTAATTCATTCGTACGATCCATTCTAATTCATTCGTAAGATCCATTCTAATTCATTCGTATGATCCATTCTAATTATAATGGATCATACGAATTAATTAGAATGGATCATACGAATGAATTAGAATGGATCGTACGAATGAATTAGAATGGATCGTACGAATGAATTAGAATGGATACATTCGTGCGAATGAATTAGAATGGATTGTGCGAATGAATAAGAACAGATCGTGCGAATGAATTAGAATGAACTAGAATAGATCATGCGAATGAATTAGAATGGATCGTACGAATGAATTAGAATGGATACATTTGTGCGAATGAATTAGAATGGATCGTACGAATGAATTAGAACGGATCGTATGAAAGAATAAGAATGGATCGTATGAATGAATTAGAATGGATCGTGCGAATGAATTAGAATGGATCGTACAAATGAATTAGAATGGATCGTGTGAAAGAATTAGAATGGATCGTACAAATGAATTAGAATGGATCGTACGAATGAATTAGAATGGATCGTACGAATGAATTAGAATGGATACATTTCTGCGAATGAATTAGAATGGATCGTATGAATGAATTAGAATGGATCGTACGAATGAATTAGAATGGATCGTGCGAAAGAATTAGAATGGATCGTATGAATGAACTGGAATGGATACATTCGTGCGAATGAATTAGAATGGATCGTACGAATGAATTAGAATGGATCGTACGAATGAATTAGAATGGATCTTACGAATGAATTAGAATGGATCGTACGAATAAATTAGAATGGATCGTACGAATGAATTAGAATGGATACATTCGTGCGAATGAATTAGAATGGATCGTACGAATAAATTAGAATGGATCGTATGAATGGTTTAGAATGGATACATTCGTGCGAATGAATTAGAATGGATCGTACGAATGAATTAGAATGGATCAAATGAATGAATTAAAATGGTTACATTCATGCGAATGAATTAGAATCGATCGTACGAATGGATTAGAATGGATCGTATGAATGGATTAGAATGGATACATTCGTGCGAATGAATTAAAATGGATCATACGAATGAGTAAGAATGGATCGTACGAATGAAATAGAATGGATTGTACAAATGAATTAGAATGGATCGTGCGAACGAATTTGAATGGATCGTACGAATGAATTAGAATGGATCGTGCTAATGAATTAGAATTGATCGTACGAATAAAATAGAATGGATTGTACGAATGATTTAGAATGGATCGTACGAATGAATTAGAATGGATCGTACGAATGATTTAGAATGGATACATTCGTGCGAATGAATTATAATGGATCATACGAATGAGTAAGAAGTACGAATGAAATAGAATGGATCATATTAATGAATTAGAATGGATCGTACGAATGAATTAGAATGGATACATTCGTGCGAATGAATTAGAATGGATCGTGCATGAATGTATCCATTCTAATTCATTCGTACGATCCATTCTAATTCATTCATACAATCCATTCTAATTCATTCGCACGAATGTATCCTTTCTAATCCATTCGTACGATCCATTCTAATCCATTCGTACGATCCATTCTAATTCATTCACATGAATGTAACCATTCTAATTCATTCATTTGATCCATTCTAATTCATTCGTACGATCCATTCTAATTCATTCGTCCGATCCATTCTAATTCATTCGCACGAATGTATCCATTCTAATTCATTCGTACGATCCATTCTAATTCATTCGTACGATCCATTCTAATTCATTCGTAAGATCCATTCTAAATCATTCGTACGATCCATTCTAATTCATTCGTACGATCCATTCTAATTCATTTGTAAGATCCATTCTAATTCATTCGTACGATCCATTCTAATTCATTCGTACGATCCATTCTAATTCATTCGCACGAAGGTATCCATTCTATTTCATTCGTACGATCGATTCTAATTCATTCGTACGAATGAATTAGAATGGATCGTACGAATGAATTAGAATGGATCGTGTGAAAGAATTAGAATGGATTGTATGAATGAATTAGAATGGATCGTACGAATGAATTAGAATGGATCGTACGAAGGAATTAGAATGGATCGTACAAATGAATTAGAATGGATCGTATGAAGGAATTAGAATGGATCGTACGAATGAATTAGAATGGATATATTCATGCAAATGAATTAGAATGGATCGTATGAATGTATTAGAATGGATCGTATGAGTGAATTAGAATGGATCGTACGAATGAATTAGAATGGATCGTATGAATGAATTAGAATGGATACATTCGTGTGAGTGAATTAGAATGGATCGTATGAATGAATTAGAATAGATTTTGTGAATGAATTAGAACTGATCGTACGAATGAATTAGAATGGATACATTCGTGCGAATGAATTAGAATGGATTGTATGAATGAATTAGAATGGATCGTACGAATGAATTAGAATGGATCGTATGAGTGAATTAGAATGGATATGAAGGAATTAGAATGGATCGTACGAAGGAATTAGAATGGATCATTCGAATGAAATAGAATGGATCGTACGAAGGAATTAGAATGGATCGTACGAAGGAATTAGAATGGATCGTACGAAGGAATTAGAATGGATCGTACGAATGAATTAGAATGGATATATTCGTTGCAAATGAATTAGAATGGATCGTATGAATGAATTAGAATGGATCGTATGAGTGAATTAGAACGGATAGTACGAATTAAGTAGAATGGATCGTATGAATGAATTAGAATGGATACATTCGTGCGAATGATTTAGAATGGATCGTATGAATGAATTAGAATAGATTGTGCGAATGAATTAGAATGGATCGTACTAATGAATTAGAATGGATACATTCGTGCGAATAAATTAGAATGGATTGTATAAAAGAATTAGAATGGATTATACGAATGAATAAGAATGGATCGTACGAATGAATTAGAATAGATTGCGCGAATGAATTAGAATGGATCGTACGAATGAATTAGAATGGATCGTACGAAGGAATTAGAATGGATCGTACGAATGAATTAGAATGGATTGTACGAATGAATTAGAATGGATCGTACGAAGGAATTAGAACGGATCATACGAATGAATTAGAATGGATCGTACGATTGAATTAGAATGGATCATATGAATGAGTAAGAATGGATCGTATAAATGAATTAGATTGGATCGTACGATCCATTCTAATTCATTAGCATGGATCGTGCTAATAAATTAGAATGGAATATACGAATGAATTAGAATGGATCATAGAATGGATCGTACGAATGAATTAGAATGGATCGTATGAATGAATTAGAATAGATCATAGGAATGAATTAGAATGGATCTTGCAAATGAATTAGAATGGATACATTCGTGCGAATGAATTAGAATGGATCGTGCGAATGAATTAGAATGGATCGTACGAATGAATTAGAATGGATATATTTGAACGAATAAATTAGAATGGATCATACGAATGAATTAGAATGGATCGTATGAATGAATTAGAATGGATAGTGCGAATGAATTAGAATCGATCATACGAATGAATTAGAATGGATCGTACGAATGAATTAGATCGTATGAATGAATTAGAATGGATCGTACGAATGAATTAAAATGGATACATTCGAGCGAATGAATTAGAATAGATCGTAGGAATGAATTAGAATGGATCGTACGAATGAATTAGAATGGATACATTTGTGAGAACGAATTAGAATGGATCGTACGAATGAATTAGAATGCATCGTACGAATGAATTAGAATGGATATATTCGTGCGAATGAATTAGAATGGATCGTACGAATGATTTAGACTGGATCGTACGAATGAATTTGAATGGATACATTTGTGCGAATGAATCTAAATGGAATGTATGAATGAATTACAATGGATCGTACGAATGAATTAGAATGGATCGTATGAATGAATTAGAATAGCTCATATGAATGAATTAGAATAAATCGTATGAATGAATTGGAATGGTTACATTCGTGCGAATGAATTAGAATAGATCGTATGAATGAATTAGAATGGATACATTCGTGCGAATGAATTAGAATGGATCGGACGAATGAATTAGAATGGATCGTACGAATGAATTAGAATGGATCAAATGAATGAATTAGAATGGTTACATTCATGCGAATGAATTAGAATGGATCGTACGAATGGATTAGAATGGATACATTCGTGCGAATGAATTAGAATGGATCGAACGAATGAATTAGAATGGATCGTACGAATGAATTAGAATGGATCAAATGAATGAATTAGAATGGTTACATTCATGCGAATGAATTAGAATGGATCGTACGAATGGATTAGAATGGATACATTCGTGCGAATGAATTAGAATAGATTGTTTGAATGAATTAGAATGGATCGTACGATCCATTCGAATTCATTCGCACGATCCATTCTAATTCATTCATACGATCCATTCTAATTCATTCACACGATCCATTCTAATTCATTCGTAGGATCCATTCTAATTCATTCGTACAAACTATTCTATTTCATTCGTACGATCCAATCTTACTCATTCGTATGATCCATTCTAATTCATTCGGACGAATGTATCCATTCTAATTTATTCGTACGATCCATTCTAATTCATTCGCACGATCCATTCTAATCCATTCTTACTCATTCGTATGATCCATTCTAATTCAATCGTACGATCCATTCTAATTCATTCGTATGATCCATTCTAATTCCTTCGTACGATCCATTCTAATTCATTCGTACGATCCATTCTAATTCCTTCGTGCAATCCATTCTAATTCATTCATACTATCCATTCTAATTCATTCGCGCAATCTATTCTAATTCTTTCGTACAATCCATTCTAATTCATTCGTACGATCCATTCTAATTCATTCATACAATCCATTCTAATTTATTCGCAGGAATGTATCCATTCTAATTCATTCGTACGATCCATTCTAATTCATTCGCATAATCTATTCTAATTCATTCATACGATCCATTCTAATTCATTCGCACGAATGTATCCATTCTAATTCATTCATACGATCCATTCTACTTCATTCGTACTATCCGTTCTAATTCACTCATACGATCCATTCTAATTCATTCATACAATCCATTCTAATTCATTTGCACGAATATATCCATTCTAATACATTCGTACGATCCATTCTAATTCCTTTGTACGATCCATTCTAATTCCTTCGTACGATCCATTCTAATTCCTTCGTACGATCCATTCTATTTCATTCGTATGATCCATTCTAATTCCTTCGTATGATCCATTCTAATTCCTTCGTATCCATTCTAATTCACTCATACGATCCATTCTAATTCATTCGTACGATCCATTCTAATTCATTTATACAATCCATTCTAATTCTTTCACACGATCCATTCTAATTCATTCGTACTATCCATTCTAATTCATTCGCACAATCCATTCTATTTCATTCATACGATCCATTCTTACTCATTCGTATGATCCATTCTAATTCATTCGCACGAATGTATCCATAATGGATCATACGAATGAGTAAGAATGGATCGTACGAATGAAATAGAATGGATTGTGCGAATGAATTAGAATGGACCGTACGAATGAATTAGAATGGATACATTCGTGCGAATGAATTGGAATGGATCGGACGAATGAATTAGAATGGATCGTACGAATGAATTAGAATGGATCGTACGAATAAATTAGAATGGATACATTCGTCCGAATGAATTAGAATGGATCATACAAATGAGTAAGAATGGATCATACGAATGAAATAGAATAGATTGTACGAATGAATTAGAATGGATTCGTACGAATGAATTAGAATGGATACATTCGTGCGAATGAATTAGAATGGATCGTACCAATGAGTAAGAATGGGTCGTACGAATGAAAGAGAATGGATTGTGCGAATGAATTAGAATGGATCGTACGAATGAATTAGAATGGATCGTGTGAAAGAATTAGAATCGATTGTATGAATGAATTAGAATAGATCGTATGAATGAATTAGAATGGATCGTACGAATGAATTAGAATGGATCGTACGAATGAATTAGAATGGATACATTCGTGCGAATGAATTAGAATGGATACATTCTTGCGAAAGAATGTGAATAGATCGTATGAATGAATTAGAATGGATCCTATGAATGAAATAGAATGGATCATGCGAATAAATTAGAATGGATCGTACGAATGAATTAGAATGGATCGTGCTAATGAATTAGAATTGATCGAACGAATGAATTAGCATGGATCGTGCTAATGAATTAGAATGGAACGTACGAATGAATTAGAATGGATCGTGTGAAAGAATTAGAATGGATTGTATGAATGAATTAGAATGAATTCATGCGATCCATTCGAATTCATTCGCACGATCCATTCTAATTCATTCCTATGATCCATTCTAATTCATTCGTACGATCCATTCTAATTCATATGCACAAAGGTATCCATTCTAATCCATTCGTAGGATCCATTCTAATCCATTCGTACGATCCATTCTAATTCATTCGTACAATCCATTCTAATTCATTCGCACGATCCATTCTAATTCATTCGTACTATCCATTCTAATTCATTCGCACGAATGTATCCATTCTAATTTATTCGTACATACGATTCATTCTAATTCATTCGCGCGAATGTATCCATTACGATCTATTCTAATTCATTCATACAATCCATTCTAATTCTTTCATACGATCCATTCTAATTCATTCGTACGATCCATTCTAATTCATTCGCACAATCCATTCTATTTCATTCGTACGATCCATTCTTACTCATTGGTACGATCCATTCTAATTCATTCGCACGAATGTATCCATTCTAATTCATTCGTACGAATCCATTCTAATTCATTCGTACAATCTATTCTATTTCATTCGTACGATCCATTCTTACTCATTCGTATGATCCATTCTAATTCATTCGGACGAATGTATCCATTCTAATTTATTCGTACGATCCATTCTAATTCATTCGTACGATCCATTCTAATTCATTCGTCCGATCTATTCTAATTCATTCGCACGAATATATCCATTCTAATTCATTCGTACGATCCATTCTAATTCATTCGTAAGATCCATTCTAATTCATTCGTACGATCCATTCTAATTCATTCGTACGATCCATTCTAATTCATTCGCACGAATGTATCTGTTCGGGGGATTTTTCGCTGGTCCGCGCGGGCTGCCTGCAAGACAAAGAAAAGAGAACGTGAGAACGGCTGGCTCCCTTAGGAGCGCAGACCCTCCGACGCTCAAGTCAGTCACGGTGGCACAACGGCGAGCTGCGGTATACCAAAGTGGTAGGGAAAAGGATTTCGAACCCGTACTATGGAGCCTGGGGGTGAGCATTTATAGCAACCAGCGACCTACCGTGGCCCGACACGTGGAGATTCTTCCAGGGCCTTCTAGACCCCCACATTCTGGCTCGCGTGGGTCTGACAGTCCTTGGTACTCACGCCCTGACATTCTGTCGTCAAGCCTGCCAGACGGTTTGAGTGGGAGAGGGAATCTTTCTTGTTGCTGCCAGCTGTCTATTCTGGAATGTTCGAGTCTGGGCGGTCTCGGGGAGGAAGCAAAGGCCAGCTCGCCCGGCACCGCTCCGTCCTTTCGCCCATATTTATCAAGAGTCGGACCTCGCGGGGGCAACCTCTTCGATAAACAGGGGTCAGGGCGAGCTTGCGCGAGCTCCTGAGAGAGCTTAGGCGAGCTCCTGGGCGCGTTTGGGCGAGCTCCTGGGATAGCTTAGGCGGGCTCCTGAACGAACATGGGCGAGCTCCTGCGCAAGCTAGGCGAGCTCGTTCGAGAGCATGGGCGAGCTCCTGTGCGAGCTAGGCGAGTTCATGCGAGAGCATGGGCGAGCTACTTAGCGAGCTCTTGACCTTGGGCGAGCTCCGCGAGCATGGGTGAGCTCCTTAGCGAGCTCTTGGCCTTGAGCCCCTTCAGCCCAATGTGGATCTCGCTCCACTGCCAAGGTGATTTTAGTGAGCACGGGGGCGGGAACTCCTACGGGGTCTGGGAGGGGCGAGCTGCACTCAGATACAAGGTGTCCATCCAGCTCCCTGTGGGGGCGAGCTTCTTGCGGGCTGGGGGCGAGCTGCACTCAGATACAAGGTGTCCATCCAGCTCTCTGTGGGGGCGAGCTTCTTGTGGGCTGGAAAGGGGGCACGCTCGGCTTCCGAGGGTTCCAACTCCTGGACGGGCTCCCTCGCGAACTATATCTCATATGTGTTTGCAATGCTATCCAAGATATGTGGTTTCTGACTACCCCCAACATTACCCCCTCCTGAGGGAGTGATCGAGAAAACTCGACGCTTGCTCAGGAGTCTTAGCGAGCTCCTATCCCTGGTAATGTGCCTGATACCAATGTCTGCCGCAACAGTTTTCTGGTGGGACGGAGATAGTAGCGATGGCGGCCTGCGCCGAGAGTTTTGACTCCCAGTATTTTGCAAGCGCTGGGCGGGCCGGGAGCGTCAGCCACGAGCGATCTCCTTCCGGTGCGAGCTCGTCACACACGGTCAGGGTCCGCGTCGGGCGAGCTGTGGGTTCCAGCCGGGAGCGATCTGCGTCGAGAGGTTTGACTCTCAGTAATTTACAAACGCTGGGCGGGCCACGAGCATCAGCCACGAGCGATCTCCTTCCGATGCGAGCGTGTCACATGCGGTCAGGGTCTGCCTCGAGCGAGCTGCGGGCACCTGCCGTGAGCGGTCCGCGCCGAGAGTTTTGACTCCCAGTATTTTGCAAACGCTGGGCGGGCCGGGAGCGTCAGCCACGAGCGATCTCCTTCTGGTGCGAGCTCGTCACACGCGGCCAGGGTCTGCCTCGAGCGAGCTGCGGGCACCTGCCGCGAGCGGTCTGCGCCGAGAGTTTTGACTCCCAGTATTCCACAAACGCCGGGCGAGCCGCAAGCGTCAGCCTCGAGTGATCTCCTTCCGGTGCGAGCTTGTCACACGCGGTCAGGGTCAGCTTTGGGCGAGCTGGGGCGCCTGCCGTGGGCGGTCTACGCCGAGAGCTTTGACTCTCAGTACTTCTCCAATGCTGGGCGGGCCACGAGCATCAGCCACGAGCAATCTCCTTCCGATGCGAGCTTGTCACATGCGATCAGGGTCTGCCTCGGGCAAGCTGCGGGCACCTGCCGCGAGCGGTCTTGTGACTCGGGTATCGCACCAAATCACCAACGGTCGCTTCGCCTTGAATGCGGCACGAGGCTCAATACTGATACAGCGAATCTCATCATGAGATCCCGATCGGCGCGAGACACGTGTCTCCTCCTCATTCGACCTCCTTTTGTCAGTAATGACAGTGTCGGCGCCGGCGCAGCTTTTTCCACGCGTGGCCCACGTGGCGCTTGACAATTGGAAAGAAACAAGCTGTCGCTTCGATCGCCGTCACGTCGCCTCGCCGTGCGTGCTTGGGCATTAACTGCGGATCGATTCCCCTGTCTCTCACTTGCCTATAAATAGGGGATAGGGGACGATTTTTACCGCTGCGTGAAAAACAGCTCTCCCTTTCCCCTTTGCCTTCTGCTCGCAGCTTGCTTGCGCCCTCCCGCTCATGGCTTCCTCTGCCGCTGCTGCTTCTTCAGCCGCCGCTGCTGCTGCGCCCTCCCGAGAGGGGCCTCTAAACATCGCCCCCATCTCGGTGCGGGCTCCGGGCTCAGGGGAAGGGGCACCTCCGAAGGAGCCCGCCGTCGTTTGGTTCCATGCCATCGGGGGTGCGCCCATCCCCGATAGCTTGCGAACCGCGGTGGGCATTCCCCAAGAGCTCGCCATTCTTCCCCTTCCGAGCTCCGGGAGGGCACTCTCGGGGACCGTGGTCTCCGTGGGGCAGCTATGGTCAGGGCTCCGGCTGCCCCTGAACCATCTGGCCAGTGAGCTCCTGGAACTGGCGGGCTTATGCCCCGCCCAGCTTCCGGGAAACTCGTGGGGGATCCTCTATGGGCTTGCTCACATCGAGGAAGCCCTAAACGTTAGGATCCCCCTAGCCTACCTCCTGAAGAAGTGGTTCCTCAAGCCGGGGCCCTTCTTCGGCGAGGTAGACTGTGGTCAGTTCTACCTCACGGGCCGCTCCGGCGAGGTGCTTCCGTTCACCGCTGTCGAGAACAAAGACCGGTACTGGAAAGCGTACCTGTTCGTGATCGATGGCGAGTGGCGAGGTCCTCGAGCCGGTGTCCCCTCTCTTCCCGGCAGACCGCCTCTCCCTGTCTTCAAGGAGATCGCAGAGTACCGGGCAAAGGGGAAGAAGTGCATCGCCGCAGCCCACGAAAGATCGCTCGATGAAGCGATTCTGGATTTTCTCGGGGGTCGAACCCTCTAAAAGGTCCTCCCGCCGGACTTCTCCTTCCTATGGAAGGATCTACAGACCGAAACCATCACCACCCGGCAGAAAGTGATGCGGAGGAAGGTCGCGGTCTCCCGGCCTGCTGCCGGGACCTCCACCGCGGGGACCTCGGCGAGGAAGGGGAAGAAGCGGGCTTCCCCCATCCAGGTCGCCGACAAGGACACCCTCGAGATGCTCCACGAGGAGGATGTCGCGCCACCGCCGCCACCAACCCGCGAAGCAGCCCCAGGTCAGGCGACCTCTCTTTCTGTCATTTCTCCGAGGGCCCCAGTTCCGGAGCCTCGGCGATGTCGCATTTCCTTCGTCGAGCCCGAGGATCCGCGCGTCGAGCTTCTTCTCAGTATGGCGAAAGTAGAGTCCCCAATGGCTGAAGTGCTGATGCGCGAGTTCCCAGGCGATCTGACTAAAACTTTGTTTGTTACGGTGATGAATCCAGAGGGCGCCTCGCAGAAGAAGGCGAGGAAGAAGAAGACCCCCACAGCCCGCCCATCGGGAGAGGACAACACTGTTCGGGAGGCTCGTGAGGCCTTCCAACAGGTCCTCGAGGAGCGAAGGAAGGCCGCCCTCGCGGAGGCGGGCTTGGGATCAGCTGACGATCTCAGCACGACCTCCAGCTCAGACGACGAGGAGCGGGCTACGGTAGATGAGCCCGCGACCACAACTGCGGGGCTTCCCCCGCCCTTTGAGGGACCAGCTCCGACGGGCTCAACCCCTCCGCTTGCTCCTAGTGCAACACCAACACCGGCCGCGCCTGCTCCCAGCACTCCCGCGCCCGCGCCTGCGCCCTCTGCTGCCAGCGCGCCCACTGCCCCCGAGCCCGCGCCCGAGCCCACGCCTGCGCCCGCGCCCGTGCCCGCGCCCAAGCCCGTGCCTGCCAGCACGCCTGCCCTCAGCGCGCCCGCGCCCGAGCCCGCGCCTGCGCCCGAGCCCGCGCCCGCGCCCGCGCCCGAGCCCGCGCCTGCCAGCACGCCTGCCCTCAGCGCGCCCGCGCCCGAGCCCGCGCCTGCGCCCGAGCCCGCGCCCGCGCCCGCGCCCGAGCCCGCGCCTACGCCCGAGCCTATGGCTCCTAGCGCGCCCGCGCCTGAGCCCGCGCCTGCCACTCTTGAGGTTCCTCCTCTCCCGGAGCTGGGCGGGTTGGTCTACTGGTCTTCGGACCTGGGGGCCATCCTGGATGACCTTTCGTGCTCCAGCTCGGAAGCCTCGGACCCGGACTTGCCTGGGCGAAGGGGAGCCACCGTGCCTTCCCCTATCAATGAAGGGGTTGCCGGTGCTCAAGGGGCCGAGCCTGCCGCTGCTGTCATCAGTGCGCCCCCTCCAGCTGCTCCCACCGAGGCGAGCCAAGCGGGCTCCTCCTCTGGCGACCCCGAGCGCGCCCCTTTCTTCATGCGGGAGATCCTGGGACGCAACATCTTCGCCCGGACTCCCTACATCACTCTCATCAACCGACTCCTCGAGGTAAGATTACCTTCATACTTTTTTGTCCCAAACCCCTGTTTTAACTTCTAACTCTTTTAACTGTTTTCCCTTTACGTAGGTAGAGCGCGTCAGCCGGGCTCTCGCCGACGAGGTCGCGGGCATCGCGGGGGACACTGTCGTCCTCTACGATGACACTCTCCATGACTCGGAGAGGAGAGTAGACGAGCACATCCTCCGTATTCGCCAGATGGACCAGTCGGGCGAGCTGCGGGCTGAAGTGGACCGGCTGCGCCAGCAGGTCGCCTCCTCTAACACGGAGGTTGACGAACTGCGCCAGCGGGCCGCCACCTTTACCACCACGCTAGCTTCGGCTGAGGACGCTCGCGACCGCGCCCTATCCGATATGCAAGGGGCCCGCCGAGCTGAAGAGGCCGCCCAAAAGGAAATCTCCGAGCTTCGACGTCAGTTGGCGGCTTCTAGGGATGAGATCGCGTCTCTGAGGGAAACACATCTCCAAGATCTCCAATCTCAGCAAAACCGTCTCCAGGCGCAGCTCGTCGAGCTCCTTCGGAAAGGCGCGCTCGATGCCATCGAGAAGTACAAGGCCGAAAGGTCGAAAAAGAGGAAGCGCGGCGATGACGACAGTGCGGGTGCTGGCCCAGCCTAGGGTCTCTTTTGTAACCCTGTTGTAATTTTCAAAAATGAATGAAATGTTCTCTTTGAGCTTGCCTCTATGTTTCTTTCTTTCTCTGTGCCACTTATGAGTCCGCTCTAGGAGTTCGCAGCGATCTCGAGAGTGATACCCCGGGCGAGGCAGCTAATTTGATTCAACCTTTTATTTTGTAATATATGCAAACGAAAAACTCGGCATGCTCGGAAAAACTCAATAGTCTCTGAGCCCGGAAAACGTTTAGGCGAACCAAAAGACTTCAAAAACTTCCCTACACTCAGAGACTTAAACCATTTTTATTTTTAAAGGAAACTAATAAGTGCTAGCTGCCCCCTGCCCAGTTAATTTCTCTCGATGATCCTGTTTGGTGGGCTCGCCCTTCGAGGGGTTTGCCAACGCCAAGATGCTTCCGTTCATGGCAGGTAAACGCGAAGGATCCTAGTTAGGTTTAGAGTCCACTAGGCAGCGGACTTCCCCGGGAAGCTCAAGGTCGCCCTCTGGCTGCCTCTGAGGTTCCCGGTCTTGCTTTAAGTCCGCAAAACGGCGGACTGCCCCGGGAAGCTCAAGGTCGCCCACTGGCTGCCTCTGAGGATCCCGGTCTTGCTTTAAGTCCGCACAACGGCGGACTACCCCGGGAAGCTCAAGGTCGCCCACTGGCTGCCTCTGAGGATCCCGGTTTTGCTTTAAGTCCGCACAACGGCGGACTGCCCCGGGAAGCTCAAGGTCGCCCACTGGCTGCCTCTGAGGATCCCGGTCTTGCTTTAAGTCCGCACAACGGCGGACTGCCCCGGGAAGCTCAAGGTCGCCAACTGGCTGCCTCTGAGGATCCCGGTCTTGCTTTAAGTCCACTCAGCGGCGGACTGTACTTTACCAATCATGCGGGCTCTTGCTGCGCCGAGTTTCCTAGTTAAATTGTTGAAACCTCAATCGTTCATTCATAACCTCTTCAGAAGATAATTTACAAAAATTTCCTTAGGCATAGAACTTGCGAAGGTGCAGAGCGTTCCAAGGTCGCTCTAACAGGTCGCCTCCAGCGGTCATCAACCGGTAAGCCCCCGAGCTTCCTGCTTCGTGTATTATGTATGGGCCTTCCCAGTTCGCCGCGAGCTTTCCTGTATTAGGCTCTTGCGTGTTTGCGAACACCTTTCTCATTACCAGATCGCCGACCTTGAATGCCCGATGGCGGACTCTTTTGTCATAGGCGCGCTTCATTTCCTGTCTATATCCGGCGAGGTGTAGATTGGCGCGCTCTCGTCTTTCTTTGAGCTGATCAAGGGAGTCGACGAGCAGTTTGTCGTTGTCGACCTCCGCCGACGCAAGCCTTCTTTCAGTGGGCAGCTCGGCCTCTATGGGTAGCACGGCTTCGCAACCAAAAGTGAGACTGAAAGGGGATTCGTTGGTTGAGCGACGTGGAGTAGTGCGATAGGCCCACAAGACTCCGTCGAGCTCCTGCTCCCATAATCCTTTTTTCCCTTCCAGCCTCTTCTTGAGGTTGTCCAAGATCACGCGATTCGTTGCTTCGGCCTGCCCATTGCTTTGAGGGTACCTTGGGGAAGAGAACCTTAGGTCGACTCCATATTCAACACAAAAGCTTCTGATCAAGCGATTGTCGAACTGGCGACCATTGTCGGTGATAAGTACCCGAGGCAGACCGAACCGGCAGAAAATATTCTTCCAAAGGAAGTCTTTTACCTGCTTCTCGCCTATCTTAGCTAGCGGGACCGCTTCCACCCATTTGGTGAAGTAGTCCGTAGCTACTAAGATGAATTTCTTCTGCCGGGCTGACACAGGGAAAGGTCCCACTATGTCCAACCCCCATTGCTGGAAAGGCCAGGGGCTCGCTAGAGGATGCAGTTCTTCTGCGGGCATATGATTCGTGGTGGCGTGCTTCAGGCATTGGATGCACCTCTGGGCGACCTTCAAAGCGTCTTGCTCCAGAATGGGCCACCAGTATCCTTGCCTTCGTACTTTCGCAGCAAGAGACCGCCCACCAGCGTGATTTCCCAGCTCGCCGGAGTGAATGCACTTTAGAACTTCTTCGGTTTCCGGGCTCTCGACACAACGGAGATTTGGCCCGCCAAAGGATCTTCGAAAAAGGCGATCCCAGCGAATGAGATAGCGCCCAGCGCATTTCTCCATTCACCGGGCTTCCTCTCTATCCTCTGGCAGCTCGCCCTTCTGGAGAAAGCGACGAATGGGGGCGGTCCATCCACTGGGTGGCACGTCGGCGGACACTTGGTTAACAGCGGGCTCCATCAGTTAGAGTCGAGACTGGTTTTGGACCTCTATGAGAATCTGGCGAGCCTCTGATATTCCCAGCAGAAAGGCGGTGTTTGCCAAAGCATCAGCTCGCCTGTTACCGGCTCGCGGAATTTGCTCGAAGGAGATCTTTTCGAACTCCGCGGCCTTGTGCTTCACCAGATCCGCATAGCCCGCCATTCGTGCATCCCGAGAGGCGTACTCCCTATTGATTTGGCAAATAATTAGCTGGGAATCACTAAAGACCTTCAAGCGTTTGGCGCCTACCTCTTGAGCGAGCTCCAGACCAGCCATCAGTGCCTTATATTCCGCCTCATTGTTGGTAGCGGCGAAATCCAGTCGGACTGACTTCTCCAGAAGTACCGACTGGGCGATCAGTGCGACCCCGATCCCAGCCCCCAAAGCGTTGGAGGATCCATCGACGAATAATTCCCAGCCCGCCTCCTCTGAATGCTTAGTTGGAGGAAGCTCACCTTGGTTGTCCAAGAACCTCGCCTTCCCAGGGTGTGCCTCAGTTGGCTCATCCTCCCGGTACTGGACCGATTCTTCTATGGGAAAGTCCGCCAAGAAATCGGTGAGCGCCTGTCCTTTGACAGCGACTCGAGGGACATACTCCAAACCATAGGCGGCGAGCTCGGCGGACCAACGGTAGAGCCTGCCGGCTACCGAGGGTCTGGAGAGCGCGCTCTTTAGCGGGTGCTCTGTGATGACCTTGACAGGGTGCGCCGAGAAGTAGGGGTGGAGCTTTCTCGCGGTAAGGACCAAGGCCAATGCGACCTTCTCGATTGGTCGATACCGGAGCTCGGCGGGAAGCATTGTGTGGCTTACAAAGTAGACAGGCCGCTCCACCTTTGCTTCTTCCACAACAAGGACCCCGCTCACCGCATTCTCAGTGACCGCAAGGTACACGCCGAGTTCGGCACCCTCTTTGGGTGCCGCTAAGATCGATGGGCTCGCCAGGTAGTCCTTGATCTTCTGGAAGGTGTGCTAGCACTTCTCATCCTAACAAATGCTCGCTCCTTTTTGTAGCAGCTCGAAAAGAGGTCGGCAGTTGTCTGAGGATTTGGAGATGAACCGATTGAGCGCGGCGATTCGCCCGCTCAACCTCTGGACTTCCTGCCGGGTTCTTGGCGCTGGCATTTCGACAAGTGCTCGGATTTGCCCAGGGTCGGCCTCGATCCCCCTGTGGGTGACCAGGTACCCGAGGAATTTCCCAGAAGTCACCCCGAATGCGCACTTCGCCGGGTTTAGCCTCATTTGGTACTTTCTCAGTATCTCGAAGGTTTCGCGGAGATCGGCAACATGCCCCTCTCGCTCCCGACTCTTCACCAGGAGGTCGTCTACATAAACTTTGACGTTTCTGCCGATCTGATCTTTGAACATCTGAGTGACTTACCTTTGGTAGGTCGCTCCAGCGTTCTTAAGTCCGAACGGCATCACTCGATAGCAGTATAACTTCTGGTAGCCCGCTCCAGAGTAGAAGGCGGTCTTCTCCTGATCGTCGGCGTGGAGAGGTATCTGGTTATACCCAGATTATCCATCCATGAAGGACAGGGCCTGGAACCTGACAGCTGCGTCGACCAGTGCGCCTATTCTCGGAAGAGGAAATCCGTCCTTCGGGCATGCCTTATTGAGGTCGGAGAAGTCAATGCACACCCTGACCGCTCCGCTCTTCTTAGGCACCGCCACGATATTGGAGATCCACTCGGGGAAGTGCGCCTCGCGGATGAAGCCAGCTCGCTCCAGCTTGTCTATCTCCGCCGCTGTGGGTGCAAATTTTGGCATAAATCTACCACGGGACCCACCAGCCCTGCCTGGTGGGCCCACGAGGACTACCACGGGACCCACCAGCCCTGCCTAGTGGGCCCACGAGGACTACAGCGGGACCCACCGGCCCTGCCTGGTGAGCCCACGAGGACTACAGCGGGACCCACCGGCCCTACCTGGTGGGCCCACGAGGACTACAACGGGACCCATCGGCCTTGCCTGGTGGGCCCCCGAAGACAACCGCAGGGCTCGCAACTTTACCTGGAGGATCCCCAGATACTGCAGTAGAAACCGCCATTCGCCACCCGAAATGCCTATAAATAGCAGTGCCTTCGAATGTAAAAGGATGGAAATCGAGATCCACAAATCTGATTTCCACTCTGAGATCTGACTTTCAGAACCAGAGCTCTGGGATTTCACACTTCCGATCTACCATCTCCCTTTGATCTTCTTTTAGAAAGATCAGTGTTTACAGTGATACTCGGCCTGTCGAGATCACTTCAATATAAGTGTTAGTGAATTCGGGTTGCACCCTATAGCACGGAGACGTAGGCTTCGGCTGAACTCCGAGATCACTTCTCATGTCAAACTCTCTCTGATTGCATCTCTCTGTTTACAAATCAAAAGCTTCAACTTCGATCAACAGTCGATCAACAGATCGACCAACGATCTTCGACGTCAACACGAACATTCAATTGACTGGTGCTGCGAGAGTCTTCGGGTCGGCACGAAGATTTTCCCCCACAGTTTGGCGCCGTCTGTGGGATCCGAGCGAGAAGCCGTGTCCTCTCTACTTCGACTACCAGATCAATAGCCAAACTTCCTCGCCCCCTCGGTTGATCAGACAACTGATCGGACATCGGCAATCTCGTTGTACCTTTCGCATTCTGAATGGCGAGAACCAAACATCAGGGTCAACCAGAAGGAAGTAACACTCAACATCAACCTCGTCCTGAGACTCGTTCAATGAGTCAAAGGCTCAACTTCGGGCAGCCCCTTGCTGTCCCCGAGATGGGGGTTCACTCAGGAAGCGGAAGATCAGTCGATCGACCGATCGCCCCTCATCCTCATCAATCAATTGGGCAGACTGTCCCTGCTCCTGCTGAAGATCATCCATCGACTTACCAGATCTCTGCAATCGATTTCCAACTACTCCAATTGGCGAAGCAAAACGCCACCCTCACTGCTGAGAGGGATGCTCTGAAGAAGGCAGCTTCCGAAGCTGGAATTGCTATTCCGATCCCCTCCGCAAGTGAGAGGGTTGATCCTCCTCGACATTCAATTTACTCCGAACAACGGAGGTCAATGGGCACTGATGCTCTCGAGAGGATTCGACGCGACCCAACTCCCTCTGCTGCTCCTTGGAAGCAGAGTGTCTGGGATCGTCTTGAAGACGAGTCCTCCCAATCTTCATCTGGTCGTAACTGCGACAAAAGAGCACCATCGAAGCTCAACCCGCCAAGGAAGCACCAAATGAAAGGCGCTCCTTCAAAGAGTAGAGTCTCCCCTTCTCTTCCACTCCAACGTGGACTTGGATCGGATCTTCGACACCGACTCCGACCAGCAAACACTTCAATGCCAGAGCAAGACCTTGCGATCTTGCCTCTTGACCCACCTCTAGGTCGAGGACATGGTCGTAGGGATGGCTACTCTTCTGCCGGGCCACTACATCGAAGCCTTTTCGAATCAGTATTTCCAAGAGGATGGAGAACTCCTACCCTCCCCAAATTCAACTGCGTCCGAGGAGATCCAAGCCTCCATATACTTGCCTTCAAGCAAGCTCTAACGCCACACGAAGAGGAAAACAACGTGCTCTGCCGCACCTTCGCGGGAAGTCTCGACGAGCCTTCACTCGACTGGTATCACAATCTCCGAGCTGGGTCCATTACCCAGTTCGGTGTTTTGGCTAACCTCTTTGTGCAGCATTACCAGCTCAACCTGAAACCCGAGAAGAAGCTCGACTCTCTATATCGACTAAGGATGGGTGCAGATGAGACTCTCCGCAGCTTCACGAGGAGGTTTCGCAACGAGCATGCTGCTCTCTCTGGAAGGCATCTGGATGATGAAGCCATCATGTTGGCTTTCCAGAACGCTCTCCGCTTTGATCTACACATCTACAACGACTTCATCCGCAATCCCCCTCCTTCTCTGGGAGCTATGTTCGATCGAATTCAGAGGGAGATTGAGGTGGAAGACGATCAAGTCGCTCGAAAAGGGCGAGAAACTAAGAGAAGGCCTGCTGAAAAAGAAGCACCTAAATATGCTGCAAAGGCTCACAACACTGAAGCAGCAGCCCCTCCGGCCAACAAAAGATCAAAGAATGATGGGCGTCGGTCTCCAACGAAGACCACTTTCACCGAGTGGAACATGCCAGTCGAGCAGATACTCGACCGTATTCAACACGACGAGTATCTTCGGAGGCCCAATCCTCTTCAACCAAATTCCAAATTCACAGCAGACAAAACAGTCTACTGTGAATTCCATCGAAGTCACGGCCATTCCACCGATCGGTGTTTTCGGCTGAAATTCCATCTTGAAGACTTACTACGAGAAGGCCACCTTCAAGAATTCGTCAACAACGGGCACGATCAACGTCGAACCTCTGCCAAGGGGAAAGAAGTATGTTGGATACATCTAATCTCTTCCAACCGGCAACCAATTTCTGTGAATGCCAATGTCTTTGGCATTCATGGAACCTTGCACAATCAAGCTTTGACCGGGAAGGAAGTCGATCGGCAGGTTCGACGCATCTTCCATGTTCGATCTACTGCAAACAAAGAAGATACCTGGATCGAGAAGCCCATCGAAGGTCTGGCTTGGCCATCCATAGTCTTCAATGACACCGATCTTCAAGGAGTTCACACTCCCCATCGAGACCCCCTGGTCTTGAAACTCATCATCGACGGAAGCACCGTCAATCGAATCCTCATAGACACTGGAAGCTCCATTGACATTATGTTCTCCGACTGTTTCAAACGTCTGGGACATAAGTATCAAAGTCTCGACGTCGTCCCCACTGTGATCACCGGCTTCAATGGTGAACAAAGCATCACAGTGGGCGAATCCAGATTCACCATCGACCTCAGCCGAGAGACTCGAGTCTCGGTGAGGTTTGCGATCGTCGAAGGAATGTCTAGCTACAACGCCATTCTTGGGCGACCATTCCTCCATCAGATCAATGCCATCTCCTCCTCTTACCATCAACTACTCAAGTTTGCAACTGGAGAAGGCATCGTCTGCATTCGAGGCGATCAGCAAGCTGGAAGATCTTGTGAAGCTGCTGCTGCCAAAACAGATCGAAAGATCAATATTGCTCCTCCAAAGCGACCACGAGATGAAGCTGGTCCCTCTTCCAAATAGCAATCAAAGGAGATTCCGCTGACCAAACCTCCACCAATCGAATGGGAAGCATCACCTTCAATTGAAGAAATCATCCCGATCAACATAGGCAGCGGAGATCTCCCTCAACAAACATTTATTGGTACCGGTCTTAGCGACGCAGAAGCGCAAGACATGGTATCCTTCCTCCAGTCCAATATCGACGTCTTCGCATGGTGCTTCGAAGACATGCCTGGGATCAATCCAGATGACGCTTGTCACCGACTTGCGATCAAAGAAGAGGTGAAGCCCGTCAAGCAAAAGCCTCGCACCATTCGACCAGAGCTCCAAGTTGCTGTTCAAGAAGAAATTACCAAGCTACTCGCAGCCGGATTCATCCGAGAAGTAGAGTATCCAACTTGGATCTCTAACATAGTGGCTGTTCCAAAGAAGAATGGGAAAGTCAGAGTCTGCATCGACTTTACCAATCTCAACAAGGCTTGCCCCAAAGATCCTTTTCCCATGCCAAGGATAGATAGACTCGTCGACGCCACTGCTGGCCACGAGCTGTTGTCTTTCATGGATGGGTATTCTGGATACAATCAAATTCCACTCCACGCTGATGATCAAGAGAAGACATGTTTTGTGACTAGCCGAGGCCTTTATTGCTACAATGTCATGCCATTCGGCCTCAAAAATGCTGGTTCCACCTATCAAAGGCTAGTCACCAAAATGTTCGAAGATCAGATCGGTCGCAACGTCGAAGTCTATGTCGATGATCTCCTCACCAAGAGTTCCGTTCGGAGCAAACATCTATCTGATCTGGCTGAAACCTTCCAAGTCCTTCGAAAGTATCGAATGAAGCTCAATCCAGCCAAATGCGCCTTCGGAGTTCAATCTGGCAAATTCCTGGGTCATCTTGTGACCAGGAGAGGTATTGAAGCCAATCCTGATCAAATTCGAGCCATCATCGATATGCCTTCACCTACAAATCGAAAAGAAGTTCAACGTCTCACTGGAAGATTAGCAGCACTCAATCGATTCATTTCAAAACAAGTGCAAGCCACTCTTCGACAAACTACGAAAGGCGGATACATCTGGCTGGAGTCCAATCTGTGAAGAGGCATTTCAAAGCATCAAGAAATATCTGGTGCAAACTCCTATCCTGACTGCTCCACTTCCAAAAGAAGACTTGTGGCTCTACCTTGCCGTGACCGATCAAGCAATCAGCGCGGTCTTAGTCAGTAGAAGAGAAGGCATCGAACATCCAGTCTACTACATCAGCCACACTCTTCTTCCGGCTGAGACTCGCTACTCAAAAACTGAGAAGGTCATATTGGCCTTGCTCACTGCATCGCGTCGTCTTCAACCGTACTTCGTCTCCCACCAGATTACTGTCATTTCAGAACACTCACTCAAAGATATCATTGACAAAGCTGGTCGAGCTGGTCGAATGACCAAATGGGTGATCGAAATGAGTGCTCTGGGGATTCAATTCGAATCTCGCACTTCTATCAAAGGTCAAGCAATTGCTGATTTTCTAGCTGACTTTCCAGTTGAAGACCCCATCACTTGGGAAGAAGATGTCGATATGCGCTTGGAAGATGAGGATAAGCCTCCGATCAATCCTACAACGAAAATTGATCTAAGTCTTGAAGTTATTGCTGCAACTCCTCCTTGGAAGCTATATACTGATGGAGCATCAAGTTCGATCGGTTCGGGAACTGGGATAGTCTTAATATCCCCCGAACTTGATCATCTCCAGAAGGCCACTCTCCTTGGGTTTAATGCCACCAACAACGAAGCTGAATATGAAGCACTCATTTCCGGACTCGAAATGGCAGAATCTCTGGGGGTAGATCAAATCATCATATACAGCGACTCCCAATTGATCATAAGGCAAATCAATGGAGAGTACACAGCTCGAGAAGAAAGAATGCAACTCTACTTGGCCTTAGTACGACGTCTTCAACAACGTTTTACTAGCGCTGAATTCATTCAAATCCCCAGAGCAGAGAACCGAGAAGCAGATGCCTTAGCTAATGCTGCCTCAGTTCTTGGAGACTCACTCGGAGGAAGGCAAATACAAATTGATTATCAAGAAGTGCCCAAAACCATCCCCGATCAACAGATTCTTACCACTACAGAAGGATCTGGGGGTGGAGATCAGCTTGAAGATTGGAGACGACAAATTCTTGACTTCTTCGAACATGGCAAAATGCCAGAAGATCCAAATCAAGCCCGAAGGCTCCAAAGGAAGCTCCCTTGCTACACTTTACAAGGTGAAGATTTATATTTCAAATCTCACAGCGGGATGTTACTCAAGTGCCTTGGTCCTGAACAAGCACAGGCAATCCTGATTGATATCCACTCCGGAGCTTGTGGAAATCATTCGGGAGGAAGATCCCTTGAAGACAAGACGAAGCTACAAGGGTACTACTGGCCAACAATGGCAAGGGATGCTCAACAAGTCGTTCAAAGGTGCGAACCGTGTCAACGGCACGCTCGAGCTATTCATCTCCCTGCAGATGAACTCCATCAATTATCAAGTCCCTGGCCCTTCCATCAATGGGGTTTAGACTTCTTGGGCCCTTTCCCTCCAACTCCAAGCAAGAAGAAGTACCTACTGCTGGCCACAGATTACTTCACCAAATGGGTTGAAGCTGTGCCCCTCTTCCGAGAGACTGATAACGAAGTGATCAAATTCATTCGGCACAACATCTTCTCAAGATTTGGTACACCTCAAGTTCTCGTTGCAGACAATGGAGCTCAGTTTGACTCCGACAAGTTTCGAGAGTTCTGTCTGAACCATGGTATCAAGCTATTCTATTCAACTCCAAGATATCCTCAATGCAATGGCCAAGCAGAAGCCTCCAACAGAGCTATTCTTGGTATACTCAAGAAGAAACTCAATGATAAGAAAGGATTGTGGGAGCAAGTCCTACCTGAAGTTCTTTGGGGGTATCGCACAACTCCGAGAAGATCAACTGGGTTCTCGCCTTTTCGCCTAACATATGGATCAGAGGCAGTACTCCCAACAGAAAACATATCAAGTACTTTGAAGACTAAAGCTGTTGAAGAAGGAGTCAATGAAGAACTTCGGATCAATGATCTAGACTTCTCTGAAGAACTACGAGATCTAGCATCACTTCGTGTGGCCAAATATCAACAGAAGATCAAAAGAGCCTATGACAAGAAAGTCCACAAGAGACAATTCCCAGTGGGTAGTTTAGTTCTTAGAGCAGTTTTCTACAATACCAAAGAACACAGCAGTGGAAAGCTTGCTCCCAACTGGGAAGGTCCATATATCATTGAGTCAGTTGGAGGCAAAGGTTCTTACAGACTGATTACACCAGAAGGAGATAGATTGCCTCGAGCTTGGAATTCTAGACACCTCAAGTTGTTCTATCCATAATGTAAATTCTGTGATGAATAAAGCTCTCTTTCAAATGTTCAAGTGTACAAGTGTTCTGATTTTCAATCCAAGTTCTGAAGCAATTACAAGTTATCCATATTCAAATTACCAGGTCTTTTAACAAGTTTGGGTGTTAGGGTTGCGACCCAACCCCTTACTAGCAAATGTTAAAAACTGACCATTTTCAAGTTACCAGGTCTTAACATGTTTGGGTGTTAGAGTTGCGACTCGACCCCTTACTAGCGAATGTTAAACTGACCTTCGAAATTCAATATCCAATTTCAATCAATTCGATATCGTCTAACAGGTTTGGGAGTTTGAGTTGCGACTCGACCCCTTACATTCAAATGTTATTCGAATTCAAATTCAATTTTCAAAGTTACAAAGTTTGGGTGATTGAGTAGCGATTCAACCCCTTACATTCAAGTATATGCGTATTCAATTTACATTCAAATGTATGAATACTCAATCATGTCAAATAGCATTCCAGAACTCAACATTCAAAGACATTCAACTCAAAAGAAGTGCAAGTTTCAAATACAAAAAGATGTCTTCTATTATCATCAAAATATGTCAGATACAAGGAGCTGTTACATTTCAAAAATTTACAAGTACAACAACAAAGAAGAAGAAAAGTCTCAGGGCTTGGCCACACTCTTCGCATGCGACTTCTCCCCTTCAGATCCAGGACGAGCTTTACTCGCCACTGATGCCTTGGAGGATCGGACGCTAGCTACATGAGTCCTGAGCGCTTCTGCCGCCTTCTCTGCTGTCTCCTTGTAAACCTTGCACTCAGACAACGCGTGCTCCAGTGCCTTTTTCGAAGTCTCTTCTCTGGCAGCAAAGGCAGCGTGCTGGGTAGCAAGTTGTTGCTTCAGCTCTTGGATCTCGATGGTACGGCCACAGGACACATCCTCAACCTTTGAGAGTCGAGTCTTCAAAGATTCGAGTTCGTGACTCTGTGCCTCACATCGATCCTTCAGCCCTTTGATCTCCAGCTTTCCCTCCCGAAGTTCCTTAATCTTGGTTTTGAGAGAAGCTTTCTTCGAAGTCAGGAGATCTCTTAGCTCATCTCTCTCCGTGGTCAATTGATTTATTTCAGCCACAGCTTCTTTTGCTCCCGCCCTCAAAGAGAGTTTGGTTGCAACATTCATAAGTGCTGAGTTCTGCAAAAGAACAAAAGAGTTGAATTATTCTGAAGAAAGATAAGATTCAAATGATCGATCAAGCAGATGCACCTACCACCAGGTTAATTCTATCAAAAGCTTCATCCAAAGTGGCACTCGGAAGGTTGATGAGCTTTCTGATCGCAGCAGTGGGGTGGTTGATGTCAACGTCACCCAAGTTTTTTATTGTCGGAGTCAATCCAGCAGGCGTACCTGCAATCAAAGGGAATCAAAGTGTTAGATTATTTTCGAACTTCAGAAACAAGACATTCAAAGCAAGTTAAGTTCAATTACCTGATGTTTCGACCTTCGGCTCTTTGCCTTTCCGACGATCAGAGCCACTCTTAGGAGTTGATTTCTCCTGAGTCGGGGTTGGCGCTGGTTGAGGTTGAGGAGCCCCATCCCCCACTCGACTTCCCCTCTCCAAATTAGCAGGGGGGGAAGCATTCCTGGGAGGTGAGGCTCTCTCTTCTTGCGACCCGCCTGGCTGGATAAGCCCGGCCAGCATGGCCTCCACCTCATTGAGCAGAGAGTGAGAGGGGGGAGGGGGTTGCTCAACCAAGGTTATCTGATCGGTCAAATTTCTACTGGATCTGGCAAAAAACCAAGGTTTTTTGCCGATCACTCGAACCTTGACCGGATATTTTTCACCGATCGGACAAACATGTCCGATCGGCGAAAGTTATCTGATCGGTCAAATTTCTACTGGATCTGGCAAAAACCAAGGTTTTTTGCCAATCACTCGAACCTTGACCGGATATTTTTCACCGATCGGACAAACATGTCCGATCGGCGAAAGTTATCTGATCGGTCAAATTTCTACTAGATCTGGCAAAAAACCAAGGTTTTTTGCCGATCACTCGAACCTTAACCGGATATTTTTCACCGATCGGACAAACATGTCCGATCGGCGAAAGTTATCTGATCGGTCAAATTTCTACTAGATCTGGCAAAAAACCAAGTTTTTTGCCGATCACTCGAACCTTGACCGGATATTTTTCACCGATCGGACAAACATGTCCGATCGGCGAAAGTTATCTGATCGGTCAAATTTCTACTGGATCTGGCAAAAAACCAAGGTTTTTTGCCGATCACTCGAACCTTGACCGGATATTTTTCACCGATCGGACAAACATGTCCGATCGGCGAAAGTTATCTGATCGGTCAAATTTCTACTGGATCTGGCAAAAAACCAAGGTTTTTTGCCGATCACTCGAACCTTGACCGGATATTTTTCACCGATCGGACAAACATGTCCGATCGGCGAAAGTTATCTGATCGGTCAAATTTCTACTGGATCTGGCAAAAACCAAGGTTTTTTGCCAATCACTCGAACCTTGACCGGATATTTTTCACCGATCGGACAAACATGTCCGATCGGCGAAAGTTATCTGATCGGTCAAATTTCTACTGGATCTGACAAAAAACCAAGGTTTTTTGCCGATCACTCGAACCTTGACCGGATATTTTTCACCGATCGGACAAACATGTCCGATCGGCGAAAGTTATCTGATCGGTCAAATTTCTACTGGATCTGGCAAAAACCAAGGTTTTTTGCCAATCACTCGAACCTTGACCGGATATTTTTCACCGATCGGACAAACATGTCCGATCGGCGAAAGTTATCTGATCGGTCAAATTTCTACTAGATCTGGCAAAAAACCAAGGTTTTTTGCCGATCACTCGAACCTTGACCGGATATTTTTCACCGATCGGACAAACATGTCCGATCGGCGAAAGTTATTTGATCGGTCAAATTTACTACTGGATCGGTCAAAAAACTCTGGTTTTTGACCGATCACTCGATTCTTGACCGGTTGAATTTTGCCCGATCGGTCAAAATTTGACCGATCGGTCAAAAGTGACCGATCGGTCAAAATTTAACCGATCGGCCAAATTTCAGCTGATCGGTCAAAAATACTACTGGATCGGTCAAAAAACCCTGTTTTTTGACCGATCACCCGATTCTTGACCGGTTGAATTTTGACCGATCGGTCAAAATTTGACCGATCGGTCAAAATTTGACCGATCGGTCAAAATTGACCGATCGGTCCAAATTGACCGATCAGTCACTTTTTTCTCTAACATGCGGCAAGTTTCTTCGTGTCCGTTTTTCTAAACAGGAAGTTGCTATTTTTTGCACCAAAGTCCAAGCCAGCTAGAATGCACTCTAGCTAACTTGGAGGGGGTAACTGTGGGTGCAAATTTTGGCATAAATCTACCACGGGACCCACCAGCCCTGCCTGGTGGGCCCACGAGGACTACCACGGGACCCACCAGCCCTGCCTGGTGGGCCCACGAGGACTACAGCGGGACCCACCGGCCCTGCCTGGTGAGCCCACGAGGACTACAGCGGGACCCACCGGCCCTACCTGGTGGGCCCACGAGGACTACAACGGGACCCATCGGCCTTGCCTGGTGGGCCCCCGAAGACAACCGCAGGGCTCGCAACTTTACCTGGAGGATCCCCAGATACTGCAGTAGAAACCGCCATTCGCCACCCGAAATGCCTATAAATAGCAGTGCCTTCGAATGTAAAAGGATGGAAATCGAGATCCACAAATCTGATTTCCACTCTGAGATCTGACTTTCAGAACCAGAGCTCTGGGATTTCACACTTCCGATCTACCATCTCCCTTTGATCTTCTTTTAGAAAGATCAGTGTTTACAGTGATACTCGGCCTGTCGAGATCACTTCAATATAAGTGTTAGTGAATTCGGGTTGCACCCTATAGCACGGAGACGTAGGCTTCGGCTGAACTCCGAGATCACTTCTCATGTCAAACTCTCTCTGATTGCATCTCTCTGTTTACAAATCAAAAGCTTCAACTTCGATCAACAGTCGATCAACAGATCGACCAACGATCTTCGACGTCAACACGAACATTCAATTGACTGGTGCTGCGAGAGTCTTCGGGTCGGCACGAAGATTTTCCCCCACAGCCGCTACTGCAACGGACTTCGCAGCAGGTATGTGCCGAGCTTTCTGCTTGACCGGCGGAAACTCCTTCATGGTGTGCAGATAAATGACAGGCGACCTCCGGGTCAATCCCTGGCATGTCCGCAAAGCTCCAGGCGAATACGTCATGGTATTCCCTGAGTAAGTTGGTTATGGCCAGGACCTCGCCCTTGGTTAGCGAGGTCCCGAGGCTAACAACTCTTGGCCCTTCTTTGCCGCCAATGTCGACCTCTTGAAGTGGTTCGGCAATTGGAAAACTTCCTCTCTTGGGGGTTGTCGGGCGACCTCCCTCCTCCAACTTAAGATCCACACCGCTCCCACCCGGGGGTGGAGTAGGGGACTTAAGCGAGGAGGCCTCCAGCGGGCTCCCCAGTAGCTCGCTCGTAGCGGGCGGTAATTGCTAGGAGGGTGCGGGCCTCTTGGCCTCGGCGACCTCCATGTCCATGAGGTGAAGAACATCCTGCTCGCATCGGGTAGCGGCTACCTGATCACCCGAATTACTACGACCCCACTCGCGGTCGGGAATTTGAGGGCCTGATGGTTGGGTGAATATACCGCATTCATTTGCCTTAGCCAAGGCTGCCCAAGGATGGCATTAAATGCGGAACTTCCATCCACTACCGCGAAGCGGACTTGGCGAGCCTCCGGGCCCGCGGTCACAGTAAGGGTTATCTCTCCTGCCACTTTGGCGACCTCGCCGGTGAATCCACTAAGGGAGCTCGTCGAGGGAGACAGGTCGGCAAGTCTCAACCCCATTCGCAGGTAGGCCGACAGAAAAAGGATGTCAACGGCGCTCCCCGAATCAACCAGAGCTCGCCTCACCTCGATGTTAGCCATCATCAGGCGTATGACGAGGGGGTCATTGTGGGGCGTAACGACCCCAGTCATGTCATCTTCTGAAAACCAGAGAAAATCGCGGGCTTCCACCCTTGGTGCTTGAAGTAAAGTAGGAGTTAGCGAGACGGAAAATACCTTCTGTGCCCGCTCCATCTCCCTGACTCGTCGGCGGGCTTCATTACTGGATCTCGGGCCGCTCAGCCGCCCGCTAATGGTATGGCAGATCGCCGGTCCTCCCGGGGGAGGCGGAGGCAGGGCGGGTTCAGCGGGCCCCGGGCGATCTCCCTCCCGAGGAGCCCGTGCCGGTACCACCTCGAACCTCCTTGGAGGCGAAATAAACTGATTCAAGTGGCCCTGGGTGACCAAATCCTCGAGGTGGTTCTTGAGAGCCCGGCATCTGTTAGTGTGATGCCCAGGGCTTCGATGAAAAGCGCACTGCCGCGAGTTGTCGGTAGAGCCAGGCTCTCCGACCTGCAGGGGTGGCGGGTACTGGAAGAAAGGTTCATTCCGAATCTGATGGAAGATTTGTCCTGGCGAGTGGGTTATGTTGGAATCTAATCCGGGTCAGAGGCTCGCAGCGGAAGCGATTTGGCGGTCGAAAGACCGTTCATGGTGCACGTTACACGATTTAACTTTTTATGGAAACTAAACTACATATGTGTGCATGTGTATGCACGAGAATCGAAAACCCCTAACGGCAATCTAGCGTAATGATTAACTTAGCATGCATGCAAATCATAATACTCGCTAGATCTACATGTTAGATTACACATACCTTTCGTACGGATCTTTTAACCGTGGAGAATTGTCTTCTTTGTCGATGGAGACGGAAGATCGTTCGCGAAGATGCCAACGGTACGAATGGAGATGTTGCCTTCTTGTTCACCCGATCTCACACGATGCACGGAATGTCGCTCTCGGATCTCTGAGTGCCTCCGAAGAACGACCCTTCTCCTTCTTCAGAACTCCACGCGAGGAAGACGAAGTAGCAAGCGGGAAACGGAGAGAGATTAGGGAGAGAACTAGAGAGATTAGAGAGAGGAGGGGGTTCGGATTTTTCATCCTATGGGGCCGGCGCCCCATAGGTCCCTTTATAGGGCCGGCCAACCCCCTTGGATAGGGATCCAAGGGGATAATGACCCCCTCTCATTATCTCTCCATTATCTCCTTTTTATCTCTCCGCGTATTTATCCGTTTTCCCACTTTTTAGGGCTCGATCTTAACCGATTTATCGCCCCATCCCTATCTATATGGCCGGCCCTATAGATGAGGGATTCTTATCCCTACATCATAGGGCCGGCCCTAGTGAGGTGTCCCACCACTAGGGTCGGCCAACAGTGAGGTCCGGCAGAGTGAGGTTTTTACCAAAACGCCCCGACGCCTCATTTTGACCATTTCTAGCGTGCGATACCTAGCGGCCATTACTTAAGTGATATCTACTAGTTACTTACTATTAACTGAGGCCACCGGAAGGTGCCTCTAGCAAAGTCAACTAGTCAACTCGCAACATACCCCGGTGCTTCGCACCTATGTAGCGAAGTTCACTTATGGCTAGGGATTACAACATACGACTCCGCACTAGTCTCGGGCACAACCCTTAGTACTCGTATGTAGTTACGCATCTACCGTGCTCTAGTGCCAAGCACACACAGAGCGTATACTTCTTTTTTCCTCCTGCTTATGGTGTTCCGAGGAGACGGTTCAAGAACCGTACATAATGTTGATAAGGTGGAACCATCAGGGACCGGGGTTTATGGCTTCCAACTCAAGCTCGATCGACACACTACCTGAGTGTACCATCGATCCTCTGAGCTCGAGTTAACCTGTGTAGCCACTCAGAGTGCGACGCAGGCTGCACTCCAATTCACCCAGACTTACTATGTTCTCCATCATACCCCTGCTCTCCGCTTAGTAGTGGTAAACCCGCTGTCCCTCCACTTGATGCCATGATTCACTTCGAGCGGTGAAGACTACCGTCAGACTCGAATGATCATATAACTTGGTTCCTTCCAGGTTGACCTATACATCGTACCTCTGATTACCCCGTCGAGTAATCGAACCCGGTCAACAGTCAAACTGATGACCACCAGGCCTGGGTTTGGTACAGTGTAAGTCACACCAAGGAACGCATCTCCCATCAGGGGTGTGGATGGCCTGCAGGAGTGACACGCTAATGCAACGCCAGCCGGGTAACCCAGTACACCGTGGTTTTGGATCACTGCATATGGACCCTCACACATTGGTGCGCCAAAGCACCACGCAACTGGTTAGTCTATCAGTCGTGGTTCCTCAGGGTTTAGGACCGTTTTACCCTAAGCAGAAACACGGTTTAGTGTACCAGTGTCTGCTCACTGATCTGTACACCGTGTTAGTTCCGTTCAGCCACAGACACTGTGCCTGGTGATGACCATGGTGAAGACATCCCATGAACTGTCATCGCCAACAGCTTAACATGATGAGGCGACCAACCTGATCATAGCTGCGAACTTATTTAGGTTATACGGGACCAATCCACTTAGTCTTCAACTCAGTGGACTACCATATAACCATGGCTCTCTGTTCTCTAAAGAACACGTAACTATGTTACGCACCTATATGCATCTCATATATTAATAACTATCAATCTTTATTAGACCAAAACATAAAGTTTTACAAGCTTAGAACACATCAATCCTAACAATCTCCCACTTGGTCTAGCGAAGCAAAACGGTTTTGACTCCCATCGCGTCCACATGTCGCTCGAATGCCTTGGTAGGTATTGCCTTTGTGAAAGGATCGGCAACATTATCTGTAGATGCAATCTGCGTCACCGCTACTCGCCCTTGCTATTGAAACTGCAGAATCAAGTGGAACTTGCGCTCGATGTGCTTCCCCTTTTGGTGATATCTTGGCTCCTTAGCTTGTGCTACCGCCCCACTATTGTCGCATTAAAGCACAATAGGTAACTGGGCCTCTGGTACACATCCCAAATCCGTAAGGAATTTCTTGAGCCATACCGCCTCTTTGGCTGCCTCGCACGCTGTAACGTACTCAGCCTCTGTGGTAGAGTCTGCGATGCATTTCTGCTTCACACTCTGCCAACTAACCGCTCCTCCTCCTAGCATAAATATAAAACCTGATGTCGACTTTCTGGATTCCAAATCTGATATAAAGTCAGAATCTGTATATCCAATCGGCGTCAGTTCTTGTCCAGTGTAAACCAACTCATAGTCCCTTGTTCTACGAAGGTACTTGAGTATACACTTTACAGCTGTCCAGTTATCTGGAACCGGATTCGACTGAAACCGACCCATCATGCCTACTGCGAAACAGATATCTGGCCTTGTACAATGCATAGCATACATTAGACTACCCAATGCCGAGGCATAAGGTATCTTCTGCATTTCTGCTCTCTCCTCAGGTGTCTTAGGACATTGATCCTTAGACAGTTTTATGCCATGTCTAAATGGCACAAAACCCTTCTTGGAGTTTTGCATGTCAAATCTAGCCATAACCTTATCTATATACGCAGCCTGTGACAGTGAGAGAATCCTGTTCTGGCGATCACGTGTTACCTTGATCCCCAAAACATAACTCGCTTCACCTAGGTCTTTCATATCGAACTGTGTTGACAACCAGACCTTTACCGTTGACAATGTTCCTACATCATTTCCAATGAGCAGAATATCGTCTACGTAAAGTATCAAATATACTACTGTGGTCTTATCAGTCCTCTTGTATACACATGGTTCATCCTCGTTTTGAGTAAATCCATATGACTGGATTGCCTGATCAAAACGGATGTTCCAACTTCTAGATGCTTGCTTTAGTCCATAAATGGACTTCTGCAACTTGCAAACTAGATGTTCCTGACCCTCTGACTCAAAGCCTGGTGGTTGAATCATATAAATGTCTTCTTCCAAATTTCCATTAAGGAATGCTGTCTTGACATCCATTTGCCAGATCTCCCAGTCATAATGGGCTGCAATGGATAGGAGGATCCGAATAGACTTTATCATAGCTACCGGCGAGAAGGTTTCGTCAAAGTCGATCCCTTCTCTCTGGGTGTAACCCTTGGCAACTAATCTAGCTTTATAAGTCTCTATAGTACCATCGGATCCTCTCTTCTTCTTATACACCCACTTACACCCAATAGGTTTAATATTGGATGATGGTGTAACAAGAGTCCAGACTGCGTTATGGGACATTGATTCAATTTCTACCTCCATAGCCTTTTGCCATTCAGAGCTGTCAGAAGCTCCCACTGCCTCATCGTAGCTCAGTGGGTCATCCTCCTGACCCTCTGGATCAACCAATAAGGTTTCTCCATAGTATCTGTCAGGAGCTCTGATGTTTCTCCCACTGCGACGAGGTGGTGGTGGTGTTACAGGATTAACAAGTTCTACAGTATCTGGTATATTATTATCTGCAATGTCAGCTCTCACTATGCTTTTGGATGCGCTATCTGAACTAGTACCCAGCAGTTCATCCAGAACTACCTTACTAGTAGGTTTGTGGTCCACAATATAATCCTGTTCTAGGAAATAGGCGTTCGTAGAAACGATCACTTTCTTTTCCTCAGGATCATAAAATAGACCACCTTTGGTCTCCTTGGAATACCCTACAAATAAGCATACTTTGGTTTTAGATTCCATCTTTTCCCTCTTATCCCTTCGCACATGTGCAGGGCATCCCCATATTCTGAAATGCTGTATCAATGGCTTTCGCTTTGACCACAGTTCTCTAGGGGTCAGAGGCACTGACTTAGACGGAACGTGATTCAGAATATAAACTGTTGTTTGTAGGGCATATCCCCAAAAGGTCATTGGTAAACTGGCGTAACTCATCATGCTACGAACCATGTCCAACAAGGTTCGATTCCTTCTCTCGGAAACTCCATTCTGTTGTGGGGTACCTGGAGCAGTTAACTGGGATTTTATCCCATGCTCCACCAAATACCCTAGGAACTCATCAGATAGGTATTCACCTCCTCGATCAGATCGAAGGGTTTTTATATATTTACCTATCTGCTTTTCTACTTCAGCCCTGAACTCTTTGAACATGTCAAAGGATTCCGACTTCCGATGCATCAGGTAAATGTAACCATATCTTGAGTAATCATCAATGAAAGTGATGAAGTACTCATGGCCTCCTATCGCCTTGACGTTCATGGGTCCACACACATCCGAATGGATTAACTCTAATACCTCAGTGGCTCTTACTCCTTTGCCTTTAAAGGACCTCTTGGTCATCTTGCCTTCCAGGCAGGATTCACAGGTGGGAAGGATCTCCGTAGGATCTGTTTCCAGAAGCCCGGCCTTCACCATTCTATGGATCCTATCTAAGGCAATATGCCCAAGTCGTAAGTGCCACAGGTGGGTTAAATTTTCCGAAGGATTCTTATGCTTAGATGAATTAACATTAAATGCTGAAGTTATTATGTTATCTTTTTCAAATTTAGGACTTACAACATAGAGATGATTCTGAACTATTCCTCTTATTATAAAAGTTCCATTCAGTTTAAACGACACACCAGAAGCATCAAAATAAACTGAATAACCTTTATTAACTAAAGAAGAAACAGAAATTAAGTTACGTCGCAAGGACGGTACATAAAAGACATCTCTAAGAGTCAAAGTCTTATTATTCGAAAAACTAAGATTAACATCTCCAATAGCTTCAGCAGCAGCCACGGCCTCAGTTCCCATGCTCAGGGTCACCTCTCCATCAAGCAATCTTCTGCTTTCCCGAAACCCCTGAAGAGAGTTACAGGCATGGTTAGTGGATCCAGAATCCACAATCCAACTAGCAAAAGTACTATTACTTGAAAGAAATGATTCAACAACTAAGAGTTGTAGATTACCTTCACCAGCATTTTGAGGCTTCTTGCAGTCCTTCTTCCAATGACCCTTCTGGCCACACCGGAAGCACTTCGTGCCCGGTTTCTTTGATTCTCCAGACCCAGAGGCTCCAGCAGAGTCCTGCACAGGCAGTGACTTAGGTTTCCTTTTATGTTTCTTGCCCTGAGGTTTACCAGGCTTCTTGAAGGATCTGCGTTGCACGTGAAGTGCTTCGCCCTTCTGCTTGAAGCCATCCTCAGCTGCTTGGAGAGCTCCCAGAAGCTCTGCATTTGTCATAGCCAACTTGTTCAAATTAAAGTTGGTGACAAAGCCTTCAAAGGCTCCAGACAGTGACGAGAGGAAGATGTCTGTCATCACCTCGCCTTCTAGCACAATGTCCATAGTAGCTAGTTCGTTCTGGAACCCAAACATTTTCATCATGTGTTCCGAACCAGCGTCCCATTGGACATCTTAGTGCCGACGAGTTTCTTGATGGTAAGGTATCGCGTAACGCGATTGTGACCTTCAAACATCTCTTTCAAGTACAACATCATGTCAGAAGCGTCGGGCATCTCCTCGACTTGCTTCTGCAGAGTTGTTTGCAAGGATGCTATAATATAGCATTTACATATCTCATTGGATTCCTTCCAGTCAGTGAATGCCTTTAACTGTGCCTCTGTGGCATTGGGTCCTGGCAAATCTGGCTCAGGGTCATTAAGGGCTGACATATGTTTACCAATCCTTAGGACCAGGTACAGGTTGCGCTTCCAGTCCTCATAGTTGGGACCGGTAAGTTTGTGGTCATTTAGGATAGCGGACAGGGGGTCTAACTTAGTCATCTGAAAATAAAGATTGAATAATGAGTATGCATAAAAACTTATTTTATGGATTTTTAAAACAAGCTAATTATATCCATATGTCAACGCTACCCTCAAGCGAAGTCATTACCATGGATTAATTAACCATATATGTAAGATCTCGGAATCGACTGTACCTGCCCTAGGGGGCATCATACAGCGTCAATCCGCTCACACGGGCCTTTTCCTTGACCCTATCCAAATCTGCCAACTAAGGGCTGTGATGGACCATGGTTATCTTTCGGCCAGTACCACGTGATCACCGTTGTCTTCGCAACGAATACCTCACGTGTACTTAGGATGCTTACCCACGAGCCTAAGCAATTACGACACGGGAGTTCATGCGGCCCCCACTAGGGTGGGATGAAAAGCCCTTCTCTCCTGGCCCCGTAATCGCCATATCCACAGGGAGATCATTAAGTAATTTGGCATGGAAACACACAGCTCCCACCCTAGGGGGTGTGAAGTTATGCATGCCCACCCAAACACAAAACGACTGGCCGTGGAGGCCAGAGGATCTTATAAAAGTCCTCTCTTGCATCCCTTATAATTCTGAGGGTTATTTTGTGAGTATGAATTTATGCAAATGCAAAGGTAGCGACCTCCTAAATACTAGACCCTGGTCACACCATGCTCCCACTAGCGTTCAAGCCCTTCGCCTAGCATTAATCATTCTCGGAATATCATAGTCCCTGCCTCAAGTGGATTTCTCCATTCAAGGGTCACATTACACATTCCAAGAATATCGATGCTTTGCAAAATTGGTTATCACGCTAATGCTCTGGAGCTAATCCTAGAGTCAGACTCACTGGAAAGGACTCCCACTAGTCATGGCGCCTTGCTTATAGATTTGACAATTGATGTTCAATGGATCTCCATCTCATCTTTGATTTCGATGCTGGCCAAATAGGCACACCCGACTAGTCGGGTGCTCTCCTAATGGTGGCATAACCATATGTGATGGGATCCCACTAACATCAAAAGTCAACTAAATAATAGGCGTCATCTAGCGGGATCCTAACCTCAAACAGTCGCTTGGACCGGAGGGGAAAGGCATCCCTCTGAAAACAGATAATCACATTATCTCATCGGGGTTCGATATGAAGCTTAAAGAACTAATTAAAGAAAGCAACCATTAAAACTGAATTAAGTTCAGGGTCCGACCCCTGAACCTAATTAGCACAGCGCAGGCCTCTAGCTTTCTTCACAAGGTTCCTTGGTCCGGCTCCTCCGTCGTGCTTGCGAACACTTTGCCGGATCGTCTTCATCCTCCAGGGTTCCGCTTCCGCTCCCGATGGTGGATTTCTTTGGCACGTCTTTCTTCTCAATCTGTAACCGAAAAAGTCTAGTACGCTACGAGCAAGTGCTCGGTCGTACACAATTTCCTAGAAAGAAAAGAAAACACACCTAGAAAAAGGGCCATGGGAAACCGAGGATGGACAAACCCCATCGCTCGCCCAATCTATGGCTCAATTACATATCCACACACAGAAAGCAAATCCAGACATTTGCTAACTCAGGGTCCGACCCCCGGTAGCAAGCACAAAGCATAGATCTAGATTTTTTATAGCGGCGCCCTGCAAGAATGATTACTAGAACAAGCACAATCTATACATATGCATGATCTAAGCGTATGAACCCCGATGATCTCACGCATTCATCATGCGCACACATGTTCGTTTCATGAAAAAAAAAACGTGAAACGCACACCACTAATGCTGCTCTGATACCAATTGTTGGAATCTAATCCGGGTCAGAGGCTCGCAGTTGAAGCGATTTGGCGGTCGAAAGACCGTTCATGGTGCACGTTACACGATTTAACTTTTCATGGAAACTAAACTACATATGTGTGCATGTGTATGCACGAGAATCGAAAACCCCTAACAGCAATCTAGCGTAATGATTAACTTAGCATGCATGCAAATCATAATGCTCGCTAGATCTACATGTTAGATTACACATACCTTTTGTACGGATCTTTTAACCGCGGAGAATTGTCTTCTTTGTCGATGGAGACGAAAGATCGTTCGCGAAGATGCCGACGGTACGAATGGAGATGTTGCCTTCTTGTTCACCCGATCTCACACGATGCACGGAACGTCGCTCTTGGATCTCTGAGTGCCTCCGAAGAACGACCCTTCTCCTTCTTCAGAACTCCATGCGAGGAAGACGAAGTAGCAAGCGGGAAACGGAGAGAGATTAGGGAGAGAACTAGAGAGATTAGAGAGAGGAGGGGGTTCGGATTTTTCATCCTATGGGGCCGGCGCCCCATAGGTCCCTTTATAGGGCCGGCCAACCCCCTTGGATAGGGATCCAAGGGGATAATGACCCCCTCTCATTATCTCTCCATTATCTCCTTTTTATCTCTCCGCGTATTTATCCGTTTTCCCACTTTTTAGGGCTCGATCTTAACCGATTTATCGCCCCATCCCTATCTATATGGCCGGCCCTATAGATGAGGGATTCTTATCCCTACATCATAGGGCCGGCCCTAGTGAGGTGTCCCACCACTAGGGTCGGCCAACAGTGAGGTCCGGCAGAGTGAGGTTTTTACCAAAACGCCCCGACGCCTCATTTTGACCATTTCTAGCGTGCGATACCTAGCGGCCATTACTTAAGTGATATCTACTAGTTACTTACTATTAACCGAGGCCACCGGAAGGTGCCTCTAGCAAAGTCAACTAGTCAACTCGCAACATACCCCGGTGCTTCGCACCTATGTAGCGAAGTTCACTTATGGCTAGGGATTACAACATACGACTCCGCACTAGTCTCGGGCACAACCCTTAGTACTCGTATGTAGTTATGCATCTACCGTGCTCTAGTGCCAAGCACACACGGAGCGTATACTTCTTTCTTCCTCCTGCTTATGGTGTTCCGAGGAGACGGTTCAAGAACCGTACATAATGTTGATAAGGTGGAACCATCAGGGACCGGGGTTCATGGCTTCCAACTCAAGCTCGATCGACACACTACCCGAGTGTACCATCGATCCTCTGAGCTCGAGTTAACCTGTGTAGCCACCCAGAGTGCGACGCAGGCTGCACTCCAATTCACCCAGACTTACTATGTTCTCCATCATACCCCTGCTCTCCGCTTAGTAGTGGTAAACCCGCTGTCCCTCCACTTGATGCCATGATTCACTTCGAGCGGTGAAGACTACCGTCAGACTCGAATGATCATATGACTTGGTTCCTTCTAGGTTGACCTATACATCGTACCTCTGATTACCCCGTCGAGTAATCGAACCCGGTCAACAGTCAAACTGATGACCACCAGGCCTGGGTTTGGTACAGTGTAAGTCACACCAAGGAACGCATCTCCCATCAGGGGTGTGGATGGCCTGCAGGAGTGACACGCTAATGCAACGCCAGCCGGGTAACCCAGTACACCGTGGTTTTGGATCACTGCATATGGACCCTCACACATTGGTGCGCCAAAGCACCACGTAACTGGTTAGTCCATCAGTCGTGGTTCCTCAGGGTTTAGGACCGTTTTACCCTAAGTAGAAACACGGCTTAGTGTACCAGTGTCTGCTCACTGATTTGTACACCGTGTTAGTTCCGTTCAGCCACAGACACTGTGCCTGGTGATGACCATGGTGAAGACATCCCATGAACTGTCATCGCCAACAGCTTAACATGATTAGGCGACCAACCTGATCATAGCTGCGAACTTATTTAGGTTATACGGGACCAATCCACTTAGTCTTCAACTCAGTGGACTACCATATAACCATGGCTCTCTGTTCTCTAAAGAACACGTAACTATGTTACGCACCTATATGCATCTCATATATTAATAACTATCAATCTTTATTAGACCAAAACATAAAGTTTTACAAGCTTAGAACACATCAATCCTAACAGGTTAGCACGGTGAAGTCCCGCTCCCCGGGTCCTGGAGGCAGGCGCCAGTTTGCTGGCCTTCCAGCGACAGCCGCGGGGGCTTCAGCGGGCTGTACAGCAGGAGCTGCGGGCGGTCCGGGCAAAGGCACCGCCAGGGGCACCTCCCTTCTCTCCACGGCCTTAACGACAAGCGGTCGCGGGGCCGGAGGAGGTCGCTGCTCGACTGCCTTTCCCTTCCAGTCTAGCACAGCGTCTTCGAGCTGTATGTGTTGCTGGACCAGGGCAAATAGTTCAACCATCGTGCGAGGATCTTTGATCACAAGAGCGTCATGAAGCTTGCCCCCCTCGGGGAGGGCGCTTCTGAAAGCACTCACCACGGTACGATCTTGGCCCACCGCGTCTTCCAGAGCGAGATAGGCGCTTCGGAATCGCGTTGTAAAGCACCGGAGCGTCTCGCGAGCTCCCATGGTTAAGGTAAACAGAGACTCGATTCTCTTCGGGGGCTGTCTATTGCAGCGATACTGCTCCAGGAAAAGCCTAGAGAGAGTTGGAAAGTCGGGGATCATGCCGGGCGGCAACTTGTGGAACCAGTTCAATGCCGAGCCGGTCAAACTGCTCGGGAATGCTCGGCACAAGACGTGGTCTTGGTCCCGGAAAAACAGGAGCTTTCTGTAGGCCAAGAGATGGTCAACGGGATCCTGCGACCCGTCGAACAATGCAAACTTCGGGGGGGTCCAGTGGTGCGGAAAACCCCCTTGGTGGACCTCGCTGGTGAAAGGCGAGCTACCTCCGTGGGCGGCGAGGTCTTCCAGTAAATCTACTGGCGCACTAGATCGCTGCCAGTGCCCGGGGAGAACTCCCAGAGGTGGCTGCGCAGGTCCTAGGCGGTCTCGTATGCTCCCTTGTGGCAAGGTCGGTCCCACCCCGCGGCGACCCTCGGGGGCTATCGCTCGGCGGCCTCCTTGCTGTCCGCCTGTGGATTCCTTCAGCGCGTCTGTTGGTCTGTGGGAGGCCGTTGCCTCGCGAGCTTTGGAAGGTATTTCCACCGCGGGCTCTTTCCCTTGTCGTCGATAGCGCGGGTCGCGATCCAGCTCTAGAGACCTTGCTTCCGACCCGTCAGAATCGACGCTCCGGCTACGGCGGCAAGGGATGGTCACGCGCGAGGTCGCCTGGTTGCTAGACCGCTGGGTTACTAGCTTCTGCAGCCTCGTGAGCGGGGTTTCCGGCACCCCGCGCACAGCCGCTCTCCCGACTGGGGGTTCCGGCTGGGAAACTTGCCGTACCGGAGCGACCGTGGGCGGTCGCGATGTTGACACCGGTGGTCGCACCGGAGACGCCATCTTTGCCGGCCCAGACCATCGGCTGGCCGCCGGAGCCTGACGCAATCGCATCAGTTCCTCCATCATGGCCCGCTGGGTGGCCAACATCTCCAACAAGAGTTGGTCACTGAGCGGGACCTGGGGCTGAGGGGTCTCAACGGGAAGCTCGCTGCGGGCAGATCTCGCACGAGTCCTCGGTCGCCTGCGTCCCCTTATCGTCGGAGCCATCCTTGGGGTTACGAGAGCGAACGGCGCTCAACCGCGTGGCTGTGGGCGTTCTCGCAGGAACCAGTCGAAGATCCCACAGACGGCGCCAAATGTTCAGGGGATTTTTCGTTGGTCCGCGCGGGCTGCCTGCAAGACAAAGAAAAGAGAACGTGAGAACGGCTGGCTCACTTAGGAGCACAGACCCTCCGACGCTCAAGTCAGTCACGGTGGCACAACGGCGAGCTGCGGTATACCAAAGTGGTAGGAAAAAGGATTTCGAACCCGTACTATGGAGCCTGGGGGTGAGCATTTATAGCAACCAGCGACCTACCGTTGCCCAACACGTGGAGATTCTTCCAGGGCCTTCTAGACCCCCACGTTCTGGCTCGCATGGGTCTGACAGTCCTTGGTACTCGCGCCCTGACATTCTGTCGTCAAGCCTGCCAGACGGTTTGAGTGGGAGAAGGAATCTTTCTTGTTGCTGCCAGCTGTCTATTCTGGAATGTTCGAGTCTGGGTGGTCTCAGGGAGGAAGCAAAGGCCAGCTCGCCCAGCACCGCTCCGTCCTTTCGCCCATATTTATCAAGAGTCGGACCTCGCGGGGGCAACCTCTTCGATAAACAGGGGTCAGGGCGAGCTTGCGCGAGCGCCTGAGAGAGCTTAGGCGAGCTCCTGGGCGCGTTTGGGCGAGCTCCTGGGAGAGCTTAGGCGGGCTCCTGAACGAACATGGGCGAGCTCCTGCGCGAGCTAGGCGAGCTCGTTCGAGAGCATGGGCGAGCTCCTGTGCGAGCTAGGCGAGTTCATGCGAGAGCATGGGCGAGCTACTTAGCGAGCTCTTGACCTTGGGCGAGCTGCTGTGCGAGCATGGGCGAGCTCCTTAGCGAGCTCTTGGCCTTGAGCCCCTTCAGCCCAATGTGGATCTCGCTCTACTGCCAAGGTGATTTTAGTGAGCACGAGGGCGGGAACTCCTACGGGGTCTGGGAAGGGCGAGCTGCACTCAGATACAAGGTGTCCATCCAGCTCCCTGTGGGGGCGAGCTTCTTGCGGGCTGGGGGCGAGCTGCACTCAGATACAAGGTGTCCATCCAGCTCTCTGTGGGGGCGAGCTTCTTGCGGGCTGGAAAGGGGGCACGCTCGGCTTCCGAGGGTTCCAACTCCTGGACGGGCTCCCTCGCGAACTATATCTCAGGTGTGTTTGCAATGCTATCCAAGAAATGTGGTTTCTGACTACCCCCAACAGTATCCATTCTAGTTCATTCGTACGATCCATTCTAATTCATTCGTACGATCCATTCTAATTCATTCGCACGATCTATTCTAATTCATTCGTACGATCCATTCTAATTCATTCATACGATCCATTCTAATTCATTCGCACAAATGTATCCATTCTAATTCATTCGTACAATCCATTCTAATTCATTCGCACGATCCATTCTAATTCATTCGTACGATCCATTCTAATTCATTCGCACGATCCATTCTAATTCATTCGTACGATCCATTCTAATTCATTCGCACGATCCATTCTAATTCATTCGTACGATCCATTCTAATTCATTCATACGATCCATTCTAATTCATTCGTAAGATCCATTCTAATTCATTCGCACAAATGTATCCATTCTAATTCATTCGTACGATCCATTCTAATTCATTCGCACGAACCATTCTAATTCATTCGTACGATCCATTCTAATTCATTCGTATGATCCATTCTAATTAATTTGTATGATCCATTCTTTACGATCCATTCTAATTCATTCATACAATCCATTCTAATTCATTCGCACGAATGTATCCATTCTAATTAATTCGTACGATCCATTCTAATTTATTCGTATGATCTATTCTTATTCATCCGCACGATCCAGTCTAATTGATTAGCACGATCCATTCTAATTCATTCGCACGAATGTATCCATTCTAATTCATTCGTACGATCCATTCAAATTCATTAATATGATCCATTCTAATTCATTCGTACGATCCATTCTAATTCATATGCACAAAGGTATCCATTCTAATTCATTCGCACGAAAGAATTAGAATGGATTGTATGAAAGAATTAGAATGGATCGTGCGAATGAATTAGAATGGATCGTACGAAGGAATTAGAATGGATCGTACGAAGGAATTAGAATGGATCGTACGAATGAGTAAGAATGGATCATACGAATGAATTAGAATGGATCATACGAATGAATTAGAATGGATCGTACGGATTAATTAGAATGGATCGTACAAATGAATTGGAATGGATCGTACGAATGAATTAGAATGGATCGTACGAATGAATTAGAATGGATACATTCGTGCGAATGAATTAGAATGGATCGTACGAATGAATTAGAATGGATCGTACGAATGAATTAGAATGGATACATTTGTGCCAATGAATTAGAATGGATCGTACGAATGAATTAGAATGGATCGTATGAATGAATTAGAATGGATCGTACGAATGAATTAGAATGGATCGTGCGAATGAATTAGAATGGATCGTACGAATGAATCAGAATGGATCGTACGAATGAACTAGAATGGATACATTCGTGCGAATGAATTAGAATGGATCATACGAATGAATTAGAATGGATCGTACGAATGAATAAGAATAGATCTTACGAATGAATTAGAATGGATCGTACGAATGAATTAGAATGGTTACATTCGTGCAAATGAATTAGAATGGATCGGACGAATGAATTAGAATGGATAGTACGAATGAATTAGAATGGATCGTACGAATGAATTAGAATGGATCGTACGAATAAATTAGAATGGATACATTCGTCCGAATGAATTAGAATGGATCATACGAATGAGTAAGAATGGATCGTACGAATGAAATAGAATAGATTGTACGAATGAATTAGAATAGATCCTACAAATGAATTAGAATGGATCGTGTGAAAGAATTAGAATGGATTGTATGAATGAATTAGAATGGATCGTGTGAATGAATTAGAATGGATCGTGCGAATGAATTCGAATGGATCGTATGAATTCATTCTAATTCATTCATACAATCCATTCTAATTCTTGCACATGATCTATTCTAATTCATTCGTAGGATCCATTCTAATTCATTCATACAATCTATTCTATTTTATTCGTACGATCCATTCTTACTCATTCGTATGATCCATTCTAATTCATTCGCACGAATGTATCCATTCAAATTCATTCGTACGAATCCATTCTAATTCATTCGTGCAATCCATTCTATTTCATTCGTACGATCCATTCTTACTCATTCGTATGATCCATTCTAATTCATTCGCACGAATGTATCCATTCTAATTCATTCGTACGATCCATTCTAATTCATTCATACGATCCATTCTTATTCATTCATACGATCCATTCTAATTCATTCGCACAATCCATTCTAATTCATTCGTACAATCCATTCTAATTCATTCGTATGATCCATTCTAACTCATTCAGTGGATCCATTCTAATTCATTCGCACGAATGAATTAGAACTGATCGTACGAATGAATTAGAATGGATACATTCGTGCGAATGAATTAGAATGGATTGTATGAATGAATTAGAATGGATCGTACGAATGAACTAGAATGGATACATTCGTGCGAATGAATTAGAATGGATCGTACGAGTAAATTAGAATAGATCTTATGAATGAATTAGAATGGATCGTGCGAATGAATTAGAATGGATCGTACGAATGAATTAGAATGGATCGTGCTAATGAATTAGAATTGATCGAACGAATGAATTAGAATGGATACATTCGTGCGAATGAATTAGAATGGATCGGACGAATGAATTAGAATGGATCGTACGAATGAGTAAGAATGGATCGTACGAATGAAATAGAATAGATCGTACGAATGAATTAGAATGGATCGTACAAAGGAATTAGAATGGATCGTACGAATGAATTAGAATGGATATATTCGTGCAAATGAATTAGAATGGATCGTATGAATGTATTAGAATGGATCGTATGAGTGAATTAGAATGGATCGTACGAATGAATTAGAATGGATCATATGAATGAATTAGAATGGATACATTCGTGTGAATGAATTAGAATGGATCGTATGAATGAATTAGAATAGATTTTGTGAATGAATTAGAACTGATCGTACGAATGAATTAGAATGGATACATTCGTGCGAATGAATTAGAATGGATTGTATGAATGAATTAGAATGGATCCTATGAATGAATTAGAATGGATCGTGCGAATAAATTAGAATGGATCGTACGAATAAATTAGAATGGATCGTGCTAATGAATTAGAATTGATCGAACGAATGAATTAGCATGGATCGTGCTAATGAATTAGAATGGATCTTACGAATGAATTAGAATGGATCGTACGAATGAATTAGAATGGATCGTACGAATGAATTAGAATGGATGCATTCGTGCGAATGAATTAGAATGGATCGGACGAATGAATTAGAATGGATCGTACGAATGAATTAGAATGGATCAAATGAATGAATTAGAATGGATCGTCCGAATGAATTAGAATGCATCGTACGAAAGAATTAGAATGGATATATTCGTGCGAATGAATTAGAATGGATCGTACGAATGAATTAGAATGGATCGTACGAATGAACTAGAATGGATACATTCGTGCGAATGAATTAGAATGGATCGTACGAATGAATTAGAATGGATCGTGCGAATGAATTAGAATGGATCGTACGAATGAATTAGAATGGATCGTACGAATGAACTAGAATGGATACATTCGTGCGAATGAATTAGAATGGATCGTACGAATGAATTAGAATGGATCGTACGATTCATTCTAATTCATTCGTACGATCCATTCTAATACATTCGTACGATTCATGCTAATTCATTCGCACGATCCATTCTAATTCATTTGTACGATCCATTCTTATTCATCCATACGATCCAATCTAATTCATTCACACAATCCATTCTAATTCATTCGTACAATCCATTCTAATTCATTCGTATGATCCATTCTAACTCATTCGGTGGATCCATTCTAATTCATTCGTACGATCCATTCTAATTCATTCCCACGATCCATTCAAATTTATTCGTACGATCCATTCTAATTCATTCGTGCGATCTATTCTAATTCATTCGCACGAATGTAACCATTCTAATTCATTCATACGATTCATTCTAATTCATTCGTATGAGCTATTCTAATTCATTCGTACGATCCATTCTAATTCATTCGTACGATCCATTGTAATTCATTAATACAATCCATTTAGATTCATTCGCACAAATGTATCCATTCAAATTCATTCGTACGATCCAGTCTAATTCATTCGTACGATCCATTCTAATTCATTCGCACAAATATATCCATTCTAATTCTTTCGTATGATGCATTCTAATTCATTCGTACGATCCATTCTAATTCAGTCATTTGATCCATTCTAATTCATTCGTACGATCCATTCTAATTCATTCGTCCGATCCATTCTAATTCATTCGCACGAATGTATCCATTCTAATTCATTCGTACTATCCATTCTAATTCATTCGTACGATCCATTCTAATTCATTCGTATGATCCATTCTAATTCATTCGCATGAATGTATCCATTCTAGTTCATTCGTACGATCCATTCTAATTCATTCGTACAATACATTCTAATTCATTCGCACGATCCATTCTAATTCATTTGTACGATCAATTCTAATTCATTCGCACGAATGTATCTATTCTAATTCATTCGTACGATCCTGAATTAGAATAGATCGTACGAATGAATGGATCGTGCTAATGAATTAGAATGGAATATACGAATGAATTAGAATGGATCATACGAATTAATTAGAATGGATCATACGAATGAATTAGAATGGATCGTTCGAATGAATTAGAATGGATCGTTCGAATGAATTAGAATGGATCGTATGAATGAATTAGAATGGATCGTGCGAATGAATTAGAATGGATCGTACGAATGAATTAGAATGGATCGTACGAATGAATTAGAATGGATACATTTGTGCGAATGAATTAGAATGGATCGTACGAATGAATTAGAATGGATCGTACGAATGAATTAGAATGGATACATTTGTGCGAATGAATTAGAATGGATCGTGCGAATGAATTAGAATGGATCGTACGAATGAATTAGAATGGATACATTTGTGCGAATGAATTAGAATGGATCGTGCAAATGAATTAGAATGGATCGTACGAATGAATTAGAATGGATCGTGTGAAAGAATTAGAATGGATCGTACGAATGCATTAGAATGGATCGTGCGAATGAATTAGAATGGATCGTACGAATGAATTAGAATGGATACATTCGTGCGAATGAATTAGAATGGATCGGACGAATGAATTAGAATGGATCGTACGAATGAGTAAGAATGGATCGTACGAATGAAATAGAATAGATCGTACAAATGAATTAGAATGGATCGTACGAAGGAATTAGAATGGATCGTACGAATGAATTAGAATGGATATATTCGTGCAAATGAATTAGAATGGATCGTATGAATGTATTAGAATGGATCGTATGAGTGAATTAGAATGGATCTTACGAATGAATTAGAATGGATCATATGAATGAATTAGAATGGATACATTCGTGTGAATGAATTAGAATGGATCGTATGAATGAATTAGAATGGATCGTGCGAATGAATTAGAATGGATCGTACGAATGAATTAGAATGGATACATTTGTGCGAATGAATTAGAATGGATCGTACGAATGAATTAGAATGGATCGTGCGAATGAATTAGAATGGATCGTACGAATAAATTAGAATGGATCGTACGAATGAACTAGAATGGATACATTCGTGCGAATGAATTAGAATGGATCGTACGAATGAATTAGAATGGATCGTACGAATGAATTAGAATGGATCTTACGAATGAATTAGAATGGATCGTACGAATGAATTAGAATGGATCATACGAATGAATTAGAATGGATCTGACGAATGAATTAGAATGGATCGTACGAATAAATTAGAATGGATCGTATGAATGGTTTAGAATGGAAACATTCGTGCGAAGAAATTAGAATGGATCGGATGAATGAATTAGAATGGATCGTACGAATGAATTAGAATGGATCCAATGAATGAATTAGAATGGTTACATTCATGTGAATGAATTAGAATGGATCGTACGAATGGATTAGAATGGATCGTAATGGATTAAAATGGATACATTCGTGCGAATGAATTAGAATGGATCATACGAATGAGTAAGAATGGATCGTACGAATGAAATTGAATGGATTGTACGAATGAATTAGAATGGATCGTGCGAATGAATTTGAATGGATCGTACGAATGAATTAGAATGGATTGTGCTAATGAATTAGAATTGATCGTACGAATGAAATAGAATGGATTGTACGAATAATTTAGAATGGATCGTACGAATGAATTAGAATGGATCGTACGAATGATTTAGAATGGATACATTCGTGCGAATGAATTAGAATGGATCATACGAATGAGTAAGAATGGATCGTACGAATGAAATAGAATGGATTGTACAAATGAATTAGAATGGATTCGTACGAATGAATTAGAATGGATACATTCATGCGAATGAATTAGAATGGATCGTACCAATGAGTAAGAATGGATCATATGAATGAAATAGAATGGATTGTGCGAATGAATTAGAATGGATCGTACGAATGAATTAGAATGGATCGTACGAATGAATTAGAATGGATCAAACGAATTAATTATAATGGATCATACGAATGAATTAGATTGGATCGTACGAATGAATTAGAATGGATCGTACGAATGAATTAGAATGGATCATACGAATTAATTAGAATGGATCATACGAATGAATTAGAATGGATCGTACGAATGAATTAGAATGGATCATACGAATGAATTAGAATGGATACATTTGTGGGAATGAATTAGAATGGATCGTACGAATGGATTAGAATGGATCGTACGAATGGATTAGAATGGATACATTCGTGCGAATGAATTAGAATGGATTGTATGAATGAATTAGAATGGATCGTATGATCCATTCAAATTCATTCGCACGATCCATTCTAATTCATTCGTACGATCCATTCTAATTCATTCATATGATCTATTCTAATTTATTCGTACGATCCATTCTAATTCATTCGCAATCTATTCTAATTCATTCATACGAATGGATACATTCGTGTGAATGAATTAGAATGGATCGTGTGAAAGAATTAGAATGGATCGTATGAATGAATTAGAATGGATCGTATGAATGAATTAGAATGGATACATTCTAATTCATTCATACAATCCATTCTAATTCATTCATTCAATCCATTCTAATTTATTCGCACGAATCTATCCATTCTAATCCATTTGTACGATCCATTCTAATTCATTCACACAAATGTATCCATGCTAATTCATTCGTACGATCCATTCTAATTCATTCGTACGATCCATTCTAATTCATTTGTATGATCCATTCTAATTAATTTGTATGATCCATTCTAATTCATTCGTACGATCCATTCTAATTCCTTCGTACGATCCATTCTAATTTATTCGTACGATCTATTCTAATTCATTCGTCCGATCCATTCTAGGTCTTTCGTACGAATGAATTAGAATGGATACATTCATACGAATAAATTAGAATGGATACATTCGTGCGAAAGAATTAGAATAGATCGTATGAATGAATTAGAATGGATCCTATGAATGAATTAGAATGGATCGTGCGAATGAATTAGAATGGATCATACGAATGAATTAGAACGGATCGTGCTAATGAATTAGAATTGATCGAATGAATGAATTAGCATGGATCGTGCTAATGAATTAGAATGGATCGTACGAATGAATTAGAATGGATCAAATGAATGAATTAGAATGGTTACATTCATGCGAATGAATTAGAATGGATCGTACGAATGGATTAGAATGGATCGTACGAATGGATTAGAATGGATACATTCGAGCGAATGAATTAGAATGGATCGTACGAATGAATTAGAATGGATACATTCGTCCGAATGAATTAGAATGGATCATACGAATGAGTAAGAATGGATCGTACGAATGAAATAGAATAGATTGTACGAATGAATTAGAATGGATTCGTACGAATCAATTAGAATGGATCGTACGAATGAATTAGAATGGATCATACGAATTAATTAGAATGGATCGTACGAATGAATTAAAATGGATCGTACGAATGAATTAGAATGGATACATTCGTGCGAATGAATTAGAATGGATCGGACGAATGAAATAGAATAGATCGTACGAATAAATTAGAATGGATCGTACGAATGCATTAGAATGGATACATTCGTGCGAATGAATTAGAATGGATTGTATGAATGAATTAGAATGGATCGTACGAATGAATTAGAATGGATCGTACGAATGGATTAGAATGGATTGTACGAATGAATTAGAATAGATCCCACGAATGAATTTGAATGGATCGTGTGAAAGAATTAGTATGGATTGTATGAATGAATTAGAATGGATCGTATGAATGAATTAGAATGGATCGTGCGAATGAATTAGAATTGATCGAACGAATGAATTAGCATGGATCGTGCTAATGAATTAGAATGGAACGTACGAATGAATTAGAATGGATCGTGTGAAAGAATTAGAATGGATTGTATGAATGAATTAGAATGAATTCGTACAATCCATTCGAATTCATTCGCACGATCCATTCTAATTCATTCATACGATCCATTCTAATTCATTCATACAATCCATTCTAATTCTTTCACACGATCCATTCTAATTCATTCGTAGGATCCATTCTAATTCATTCGTACAATCCATTCTAATCCATTCGTACGATCCATTCTAATTCATTCGTACGATCCATTTTAATTCATTCGTACGATCCATTCTAATTCATTCATACAATCCATTCTAATTCATTCGCACGAATGTATCCATTCTAACCCATTCGTACGATCCATTCTAATTCATTCGTAAGATCCATTCTAATTCATTCGTACGATCCATTCTAATTCATTCGTACGATCCATTCTAATTCATTCGCACGAATGTATCCATTCTAATTCATCCGTACAATCCATTCTATTTCATTCGTACGATCCATTCTTACTCATTCGTATGATCCATTCTAATTCATTCGTACGATCGATTCTAATTCATTCATACGATCCATTCTAATTCATTCGCACGATCCATTCTAATTCATTCATACGATCCATTCTAATTCATTCATACGATCCATTCTAATTCATTCCTACAATCCATTCTAATTCATTCGCCCGATCCATTCTAATTCATTCATACGATCCATTCTATTCGAATGGATCATGCGATCCATTCGAATTCATTCGCACGATCCATTCTAATTCATTCATACGATCGATTCTAATTCATTCATATAATGCATTCTAATTCTTTCACACGATCCATTCTAATTCATTCGTACGATCCATTCTAATTCATTCGTACAATCCATCCTATTTCATTTGTACGATCCATTCTTACTCATTCGTATGATCCATTCTAATTTATTCGTATGATCCATTCTAATTCATTTGTACGATCCATTCTAATTCTTTTACACGATCCATTCTAATTTATTTATAGGATCCATTCTAATTCATTCGTACAATCTATTCTAATTCATTCGTACGATCCATTCTAATTCATTCGTACAATCGTACGAATGAATTAGAATGGATCGTACGGAATGAATTAGAATGGATTGTATGAATGAATTAGAATGGATACATTCGTGCGAATGAATTAGAATGGATTAAACGAATGAGTAAGAATGGATCGTACGAATGAAATAAAATGGATTGTACGAATGAATTAGAATTGATCGTACAAATGATATAGAATGAATCGTACGAATGAATTAGAATGGATCATACGAATGAATTAGAATGGATCGTGTGAAAGAATTAGAATGGATTGTATGATGAATTAGAATAGATCGTATGACTGAATTAGAATGGATTGTACGAATGAATTAGAATGGATCGTACGAATGAACTAGAATGGATACATTCGTGCGAATGAATTAGAATGGATCGTACGAAGGAATTAGAATGGATCGTACGAATGAATTAGAATGGATCGTACGAATGAATTAGAATAGATCGTACGAATGAATTAGAATGGATCGTACGAAGGAATTAGAATGGATCGTACGAATGAATTAGAATGGATTCGAACGAATGAATTAGAATGGATACATTCGTGCGAATGAATTAGAATGGATCATACCAATGAGTAAGAATGGATCGTACGAATGAATAGAATGGATCGTATGAATGAATTAGAATGGATACATTCGTGTGAATGAATTAGAATGGAAAGTATGAATGAATTAGAATAGATTTTGTGAATGAATTAGAACTGATCGTACGAATTAATTAGAATGGATACATTCGTGTGAATGAATTAGAATGGATTGTATGAATGAATTAGAATGGATCCTATGAATGAATTAGAATGGATCGTACGAATGAATTAGAATGAATCGTACGAATGAATTAGAATGGATCTTACGAATGAAATAGAATAGATTGTACGAATGAATTAGAATGGATTCGTACGAATGAATTAGAATGAATACATTTGTGCGAATGAATTAGAATGGATCGTACCAATAAGTAAGAATGGATCGTACGAATGAAATAGAATGGATTGTGCGAATGAATTAGAATGGATCGCACGAATGTATCCATTCTAATTCATTCGTACGATCCATTCTAATTCATTTGTACGATCCATTCTAATTCATTTGTATGATCCATTCTAGTTAATTCGTATGATCCATTCTAATTCATTCGTACGATCCATTCTAATTCATTCATACAATCCATTCTAATTCATTCGTACGATCCATTCTAATTCACTCATACAATCCATTCTAATACATTCATACGATCCATTCTAATTTATTTGCACGAATATATCCATTCTAATTCATTCGTACGATCCATTCTAATTCCTTCGTACGATCCATTCTAATTCATTCGTACGATCTATTCTAATTCATTCGTACGATCCATTCTAATTCATTCGTACGATCCATTCTAATTCCTTCGTACGATCCATTCTAATTCATTCGTACGATCCATTCTAATTCATTCGTACAATCTATTCTAATTCATTCGTACGAATGGATACATTCGTGTGAATGAATTAGAATGGATCGTGTGAAAGAATTGGAATGGATCGTGCTAATGAATTAGAATTGATCGAACGAATGAATTAGCATGGATAGTGCTAATGAATTAGAATGGAACGTACGAATGAATTAGAATGGATCGTGTGAAAGAATTAGAATGGATTGTATGAATGAATTAGAATGAATTCGTACGATCCATTCGAATTCATTCGCACGATCCATTATAATTCATTCATACGATCCATTCTAATTCATTCATACAATCCATTCTTATTCTTTCACACGATCCATTCTAATTCATTCGTAGGATCCATTCTAATTCATTTATACAATCTATCCTATTTCATTCATACGATCCATTCTTACTCATTCGTATGATCCATTCTAATTCATTCGGACGAATGTATCCATTCTAATTTATTCGTATGATCCATTCTAATTCATTCGTACGATCCATTCTAATTCATTCGTACGATCTATTCTAATTCATTCGTACGATCCATTCTAATTTCATTCGTACGATCCATTCTAATTCATTCGCTCGAATGTATCCATTCTAATCCATTCGTACGATCCATTCTAATCCATTCGTACGATCCATTCTAATTCATTCGCATGAATGTAACCATTCTAATTCATTCATTTGATCCATTCTAATTCATTCGTACGATCCATTCTAATTCATTCGTCCGATCCATTCTAATTCATTCGCACGAATGTATCCATTCTAATTCATTCGTACGATCTATTCTAATTCATTCGTACGATCCATTCTAATTCATTCGTAAGATCCATTCTAATTCAATCGTACGATCCATTCTAATTCATTCGTACGATCCATTCTAATTCATTCGCACGAATGTATCCATTCTAGTTCATTCGTACGATCCATTCTAATTCATTCGCACGATCCATTCTAATTCATTCGTACGATCAATTCTAATTTATTCACACGAATGTATCTATTCTAATTCATTCGTACGATCCTGAATTAGAATGGATCGTACGAATGAATTAGAATGGATACCTTTGTGCATATGAATTAGAATGGATCGTACGAATGAATTAGAATGGATCATATTAATGAATTAGAATGGATCGTACGAATGAATTAGAATGGATCTTACGAATGGATTAGAATGGATATATTCGTGCGAATGAATTAGAATGGATCGGACGAATGAATTAGAATGGATCGTACGAATGAATTAGAATGGATCAAATGAATGAATTAGAATGGTTACATTCATGCGAATGAATTAGAATGGATCGTACGAATGGATTAGAATGGATCGTACGGATGGATTAGAATGGATACATTCGAGCGAATGAATTAGAATGGATCGTACGAATGAAATTAGAATGGATCGTACGAATGAATTAGAATAGATCGTACGAATGAATTAGAATGGATCGTACGAATGAATTAGAATGGATCGCGGGAATGAATTAGAATGGATTGTACGAATGAATTAGAATGGATCGTGCGAATGAATTAGAATGGATCGTACGAATGAATTAGAATGGATCGTGCTAATGAATTAGAATTGATCGAACGAATGAATTAGCATGGATTGTGCATTCGTACGATCCATTCTAATTCATTCGTAAGATCCATTCTAATTCATTCGTACGATCCATTCTAATTCATTCGTACGATCCATTCTAATTCATTCGCACGAATGTATCCATTCTAGTTCATTCGTACGATCCATTCTAATTCATTCGTACGATCCATTCTAATTCATTCATACAATCCATTCTAATTCTTTCACACGATCCATTCTAATTCATTCGCACGAATGTATCCATAATGGATCATACGAATGAGTAAGAATGGATCGTACGAATGAAATAGAATGGATTATGCGAATGAATTAGAATGGACCGTACGAATGAATTAGAATGGATACATTCGTGCGAATTAATTAGAATGGATCGGACGAATGAATTAGAATGGATCGTACGAATGAATTAGAATGGATCGTACGAATAAATTAGAATGGATACATTCGTCCGAATGAATTAGAATGGATCATACGAATGAGTAAAAATGGATCGTACGAATGAAATAGAATAGATTGTACGAATGAATTAAAATGGATCGTGCGAATTAATTAGAATGGATCGTACGAATGAATTAGAATGGATCGTACGAATGAATTAGAATGGATCGTGCGAATGAATTAGAATGGATCATATTAATGAATTAGAATGGATCGTACGAATGAATTAGAATGGATACATTCGTGCGAATGAATTAGAATGGATCGTGCGAATCCATTAGACTGGATCGTGCGAATGAATAAGAATGGATCATACGAATGAATTAGAATGGATCGTACGAATTAATTAGAATGGATACATTCGTGCGAATGAATTAGAATGGATTGTATTAATGAATTAGAATGGATCGTACGAATGAATTAGAATGGATCATACGAATTAATTAGAATGGATCATACGAATGTATTAGAATGGATCGTACGAATGAATTAGAATGGATCGTACGAATGAACTAGAATGGATCGTACGAATGAACTAGAATGGATACATTCGTGCGAATGAATTAGAATGGATCGTACGAATGAATTAGAATGGATCGTACGATTCATTCTAATTCATTCGTACGATCTATTCTAATACATTCGTACGATTTATGCTAATTCATTCGCACGATCCATTCTAATTCATTCGTACGATCCATTCTTATTCATTCATACGATCCATTCTAATTCATTCGCACAATCCATTCTAATTCATTCGTACAATCCATTCTAATTCATTCGTATGATCCATTCAAACTCATTCGGTGGATCCATTCTAATTTATTCGTATGATCCATTCTAATTCATTCCCACGATCCATTCTTATTTATTCGTACGATCCATTCTAATTCATTCGTACGATCTATTCTAATTCATTCGCACGAATGTAACCATTCTAATTCATTCATACGATTCATTCTAATTCATTCGTATGAGCTATTCTAATTCATACGTACGGTCCATTCTAATTCATTCGTACGATCCATTGTAATTCATTCATAAAATCCATTTAGATTCATTCGCACAAATGTATCCATTCAAATTCATTCGTACGATCCAGTCTAATTCATTCGTACGATCCATTCTAATTCATTCGTACGATCCATTCTAATTCATTCATACGATCCATTCTAATTCATTCGTACGATCCATTCTAATTCATTCGCACAAATGTATCCATTCTAATTCATTCGTACGATCCATTCTAATTCATTCACACAAATGTATCCTTTCAAATTCATTCGTATGATTCATTCTTACTCATTCGTATGATCCATTCTAATTCATTCGTAAGATCCTTTCTAATCCATTCATACGATCCATTCTAATTCATTCGCTTGAATGTAACCATTCTAATTCATTCATTTGATCCATTCTAATTCATTCGTCCGATCCATTCTAATTCATTCGTCCGATCCATTCTAATTCATTCGTCCGATCCATTCTAATTCATTCGCACGAATGTATCCATTCTAATTCATTCATACGATCCATTCTAATTCATTCGTACGGTCCATTCTAATTCATTCGCACAATCCATTCTAATTCATTCGTACGATCCATTCAAATTCATTCTAATTCTTTCAGACGATCCATTCTAATCCATTCTAATCCATTCTAATTCTTTCACACGATCCATTCTAATTCATTCGTACGTTCCATTCTAATTCATTAGCACGATCCATGCTAATTCATTCGTTCGATCAATTCTAATTCATTAGCACGATCCATTCTAATTCATTTGTATGATCCATTCTAATTCATTCATACGATCCATTCTAATTCATTCGCACGATCCATTCTAATTCATTCGTACGATCAATTCTAATTCATTCGCACGAATATATCCATTCTAATTCATTCGCACGATCCATTCTAATTCATTCGTATGATCCATTCTAATTCATTCGTACGATCCATTCTAATTCATTCGTAGGATCTTAGAATGGAATATACGAATGAATTAGAATGGATCGTACGAATGAATTAGACAATTCTTACCCATTCGTATGATCCACTCTAATTCATTCACACGAATGTATCCATTCTAATCCATTCGTACGATCCATTCTAATCCATTCGTACGATCCATTCTAATTCATTCGCACAAATGTATCCATTCTAATTCATTCGTACGAACCATTCTAATTCATTCGTACGATCCATTCTAATTCATTTATAGGATCCATTCTAATACATTCGTACGATCCATTCTAATTCCTTCGTACGATCCATTCTAATTCATTCGTACGATCCATTCTAATTCATTCATACAATGCATTCTAATTCTTTCACACGATCCATTCTAATTCATTCGTACGATCCATTCTAAATCATTCGTGCAATCCATTCTATTTCATTCGTACGATCAATTCTAATTCATTCATAGGATCCATTCTAATTCATTTATACGATCTATTCTAATTCTTTCACACGATCCATTCTATTTCATTCGTACCATCCATTCTTACTCATTGGTACGATCCATTCTAATTCATTCGTACGATCCATTCTAAATCATTCGTACGATCCATTCTAATTCATTCGTCCGATCCATTCTAATTCATTCGCACGAATGTATCCATTCTAATTCATTCGTACGATCCATTCTAATTCATTCGTACGATCCATTCTAATTCATTCGTAAGATCCATTCTAATTCATTCGTACGATCCATTCTAATTCATTCGTACGATCCATTCTAATTCATTCGTACGATCGATTCTATTTCATTCGTACGATCCATTCTAATTCCTTCGTACGATCTATTCTAATTCATTCGTACGATCCATTCTAATTCATTCGCGCAATCTATTCTAATTCATTCATACGATCCATTCTAATTCATTCGTACGATCCATTCTAATTCATTCGCACGATCCATTCTAATTCATTCGCGCAATCTATTCTAATTCATTCGCACGATCCATTCTAATTCATTCATACGATCCATTCTAATTCTTTCACATGATCCATTCTAATTCATTCGTACGATCCATTCTAATTCATTCGTACGATCCATTCTAATTCCTTCGTACGATCCATTCTAATTCATTCATACAATCCATTCTAATTCTTTCACATGATCCATTCTAATTCATTCGTACGATCCATTCTAATTCAGTCGTGCAATCCATTCTATTTCATTCGTACGATCCATTCTTACTCATTCGTACGATCCATTCTAATTCATTCACACGAATGTATCCATTCGTACGAATGAATTAGAATAGATTGTACGAATGAATTAGAATGGATCGTACGAATGAATTAGAATGGATCGTACGAAGGAATTAGAATGGATCGTACGAATGAATTAGAATGGATCATACGAATGAATTAGAATAGATCGTACAAATGAATTAGAATGGATCGTACGAAGGAATTAGAATGGATCGTACGAATGAATTAGAATGGATATATTCGTGCAAATGAATTAGAATGGATTGTATGAATGAATTAGAATGGATCATACGAATGAATTAGAATGGATCTTGTGAATGAATTAGAATGGATCGGACGAATTAATTAGAATGGATCGTACGAATGAATTAGAATGGATCGTACGAATGAATTAGAATGGATCGTATGAATAAATTAGAATGGATACATTCATCCGAATGAATTAGAATGGATCATACGAATGAGTAAGAATGGATCGTACGAATGAAATAGAATAGATTGTACGAATGAATTAGAATGGATCGTGCAAATGAATTAGAATGGATCGTACGAATGAATTAGAATTGATCGTACGAATGAATTAGAATGGATCGTGCGAATGAATTCGAATGGATCGTATGAATGAATTAGAATGGATACCTTTGTGCAAATGAATTAGAATGGATCGTATGAATTAATTAGAATGGATCGTATGAGTGAATTAGAACGGATAGTACGAATGAAGTAGAATGGATTGTATGAATGAATTAGAATGGATACATTCGTGCGAATGAATTAGAATGAATTAGAATAGATTGTGCGAATGAATTAGAATGGATCGTACGAATGAATTAGAATGGACACATTCGTGCGAATAAATTAGAATGGATCGTACGAATGAATTAGAATGTATCGTACGAATGGATTAGAATGGATCCTACGAATGGATTAGAATGGATACCTTTGTCCATATGAATTAGAATGGATCGTATGAATGAATTAGAATGGATCGTATGAATGAATTAGAATGAATTAGAATGGATCGTACGAATGAATTAGAATAGATCATAGGAATGAATTAGAATGGATCGTGCAAATGAATTAGAATGGATACATTCGTGCGAATGAATTAGAATGGATCGGACGAATGAATTAGAATGGATCGTACGAATGAGTAAAAATGGATCGTACGAATGAAATAGAATAGATCGTACGAATGAATTAGAATGGATCGTACGAAGGAATTAGAATGGATCGTATGAATGAATTAGAATGGATATATTCGTGCAAATGAATTAGAATGGATCGTATGAATGTATTAGAATGGATCGTATGAGTGAATTAGAATGGATCGTACGAATGAATTAGAATGGATCGTATGAATGAATTAGAATGGATACATTCGTGTGAATGAATTAGAATGGATCGTATGAATGAATTAGAATAGATTTTGTGAATGAATTAGAACTGATCGTAAGAATGAATTAGAATGGAAACATTCATGCGAATGAATTAGAATGAATTAGAATGGATCGGACGAATGAATTAGAATGGATCGGACGAATGAATTAGAATGGATCGTACGAATGAATTAGAATGGATCAAATGAATGAATTAGAATAGTTACATTCATGCGAATGAATTAGAATGGATCGTAAGAATTGGATTAGAATGGATCGTACGAATGGATTAGAATGGATACATTCGTGCGAATGAAATAGAATGGATCGTACGAATGAAATAGAATGGATTGTACGAATGAATTTGAATGGATCGTGCGAATGAATTTGAATGGAGCGTACAAATGAATTAGAATGCATCGTGCTAATGAATTAGAATTGATCGTACGAATGAAATAGAATGGATTGTACGAATGATTTAGAATGGATCGTACGAATGAATTAGAATGGATCGTACGAATGATTTAGAATGGATACATTCGTGCGAATGAATTAGAATGGATCATACGAATGAGTAAAAATGGATCGTACGAATGAATTAGAATGGATTGTACGAATGAATTAGAATGGATTCGTTCGAATGAATTAGAATGGATACATTCGTGCGATCCATTCTAATTCATTCATACGATCTATTCTAATTCAATCATACAATCCATTCTAATTCTTTCACATGATCCATTCTAATTCATTCGTACGATCCATTCTAATTCACTCGCACAATCCATTCTATTTCATTCGTACGATCCATTCTTACTCATTGGTAGGATCCATTCTAATTCATTCGCACGAATGTATCCATTCTAATTCATTCGTACGAATTCATTCTAATTCATTCGTACAATCTATTCTATTTCATTCGTACGATCCATTCTTACTCATTCGTATGATCCATTCTAATTCATTCGGACGAATGTATCCATTCTAATTTATTCGTACGATCCATTCTAATTCATTCGTACGATCCATTCTAATTCATTCGTACGATCCATTCTAATTCATTCGTCCGATCCATTCTAATTCATTCGCACGAATGTATCCATTCTAATTCATTCGTACGATCCATTCTAATTCATTCGTACGATCCATTCTAATTCATTCGTAAGATCCATTCTAATTCATTCGTACGATCCATTCTAATTCCTTCGTACGATCCATTCTAATTTATTCGTACGATCCATTCTAATTCCTTCGTACGATCCATTCTAATTCATTCGTACGATCCATTCTAATTCATTCGCGCGATCTATTCTAATTCATTCGTACGATCCATTCTAATTCATTCGTACGATCCATTCTAATTCATTCGCACGATCTATTCTAATTCATTCGCGCAATCTGTTCTAATTCATTCGCACGATCCATTCTAATTCATTCGTACGATCCATTCTAATTCTTTGACACGATCCATTCTAATTCATTCGTATGATCCATTCTAATTCATTCGTACGATCTATTCTAATTCATTCGTACGATCCATTCTAATTCATTCGTACGATCCATTCTAATTCCTTCGTACGATCCATTCTAATTCATTCATACAATCCATTCTAATTCTTTCACACGATCCGTTCTAATTCATTCGTACGATCCATTCTAATTCATTCGTGCAATCTATTCTATTTCATTCGTACGATCCATTCTTACTCATTCGTACGATCCATTCTAATTCATTCACACGAATGTATCCATTCGTACGAATGAATTAGAATAGATTGTACGAATGAATTAGAATGGATCGTACGAATGAATTAGAATGGATCGTACGAATGAATTAGAATGGATCGTACGAATGAATTAGAATGGATCGTACGAAGGAATTAGAATGGATCGTATGAATGAATTAGAATGGATATATTCGTGCAAATGAATTAGAATGGATCATATGAATGTATTAGAATGGATCGTATGAGTGAATTAGAATGGATCGTACGAATGAATTAGAATGGATTGTATGAATGAATTAGAATGGATCGTACGAATGAATTAGAATGGATCGTGTGAATGAATTAGAATGGATCGTACGAATGAATTAGAATGGATCATACGAATGAATTAGAATGGATCGTACGAATAAATTAGAATGGATACATTCGTCCGAATGAATTAGAATGGATCATACGAATGAGTAAGAATGGATCGTACGAATGAAATAAAATAGATTGTACGAATGAATTAGAATGGATCGTGCGAATGAATTAGAATGGATCGTACGAATGAATTAGAATGGATACATTTGTGCGAATGAATTAGAATGGATCGTACGAATGAATTAGAATGGATCGTATGAATGAATTAGAATGGATCGTACGAATGAATTAGAATGGATCGTGCGAATGAATTAGAATGGATCGTACGAATGAATTAGAATGGATCGTACGAATAAACTAGAATGGATACATTCGTGCGAATGAATTAGAATGGATCGTACGAATGAATTAGAATGGATCGTACAAATGAATTAGAATGGATCTTACGAATGAATTAGAATGGATCGTACGAATGAATTAGAATGGATCGTACGAATGAATTAGAATGGATACATTCGTGCGAATGAATTAGAATGGATCGGACGAATGAATTAGAATGGATCGTACGAATGAATTAGAATGGATCGTACGAATAAATTAGAATGGATACATTCGTCCGAATGAATTAGAATGGATCATACGAATGAGTAAGAATGGATCGTACGAATGAAATAGAATAGATTGTACGAATGAATTAGAATGGATCCTACGAATGAATTAGAATGGATCGTGAGAAAGAATTAGAATGGATTGTATGAATGAATTAGAATGGATCGTATGAATGAATTAGAATGGATCGTGCGAATGAATTCGAATGGATCGTACAAATTCATTCTAATTCATTCATACAATCCATTCTAATTCTTTCACACGATCTATTCTAATTCATTCGTAGGATCCATTCTAATTCATTCGTACAATCTATTCTATTTCATTCGAACGATCCATTCTTACTCATTCGTATGATCCATTCTAATTCATTCGGACGAATGTATCCATTCTAATTTATTCGTAGAATGGATCGTATGAATGAATTAGAAAGGATACATTCGTGCGAATGAATTAGAATGGATCGTATGAATGAATTAGAATAGATTGTGCGAATGAAGTAGAATGGATCGTACGAATGAATTAGAATGGATACATTCGTGCGAATAAATTAGAATGGATCGTACGAATGAATTAGAATGTATCGTACGAATGGATTAGAATGGATCCTACGAATGGATTAGAATGGATACCTTTGTGCATATGAATTAGAATGGATCGTATGAATGAATTAAAATGGATCATAGAATGGATCGTACGAATGATTTAGAATGAATTAGAATGGATCATACGAATGAATTAGAATAGATCATAGGAATGATTTAGAATGGATCGTGCAAATGAATTAGAATGGATACATTCGTGCGAATGAATTAGAATGGATCGGACGAATGAATTAGAATGAATCGTACGAATAAGTAAGAATGGATCGTACGAATGAAATAGAATAGATCGTACGAATGAATTAGAATGGATCGTACGAAGGAATTAGAATGGATCGTACGAATGAATTAGAATGGATATATTCGTGCAAATGAATTAGAATGGATCGTATGAATGTATTAGAATGGATCGTAGGAGTGAATTAGAATGGATCGTACGAATGAATTAGAATGGATCGTATAAATGAATTAGAATGGATACATTCGTGTGAATGAATTAGAATGGATCGTATGAATGAATTAGAATAGATTTTGTGAATGAATTAGAACTGATCGTACGAATGAATTAGAATGGATACATTCGTGCGAATGAATTAGAATGAATTAGAATGGATCGGACGAATGAATTAGAATGGATCGTACGAATGAATTAGAATGGATCAAATGAATGAATTAGAATGGTTACATTCATGCGAATGAATTAGAATGGATCGTACGAATGGATTAGAATGGATCGTACGAATGGATTAGAATGGATACATTCGTGCGAATGAATTAGAATGGATCATACGAATGAGTAAGAATGGATCGTACGAATGAAATAGAATGGATTGTACGAATGAATTAGAATGGATCGTGTGAATGAATTTGAATGGATCGTACGAATGAATTAGAATGGTTCGTGCTAATGAATTAGAATTGATCGTACGAATGGAATAGAATGGATTGTACGAATGATTTAGAATGGATCGTACGAATGAATTAGAATGGATCGTACGAATGATTTAGAATAGATACATTCGTGCGAATGAATTAGAATGGATCATACGAATGAGTAAGAATGGATCGTACGAATGAAATAGAATGGATTGTACGAATGAATTAGAATGGATTCGTACGAATGAATTAGAATGGATACATTCTAATTCATTCATACGATCTATTCTAATTCATTCATACAATCCATTCTAATTCTTTCACACGATCCATTCTAATTCATTCATACGATCCATTCTAATTCATTCGCACAATCCATTCTAATTCATTCGCACGAATGTATCCATTCTAATTCATTCGTACGAATCCATTCTAATTCATTCGTACAATCTATTCTATTTCAGTCGTACGATCCATTCTTACTCATTCGTATGATCCATTCTAATTCATTCGGACGAATATATCCATTCTAATTTATTCGTACGATCCATTCTAATTCATTCGTACGATCCATTCTAATTCATTCGCACGATCCATTCTATTTCATTCGTCCAATCCATTCTAATTCATTCGCACGAATGTATCCATTCTAATTCATTCGTACGATCCATTCTAATTCATTCGTACGATCCATTCTAATTCATTCGTAAGATCCTTTCTAATTCATTCGTACGATCCATTCTAATTCATTCGTACGATCCATTCTAATTCATTCGTACGATCCATTATAATTCCTTCGTACGATCCATTCAAATTCATTCGTACGATCCATTCTAATTCATTCGCGCAATCTATTCTAATTCATTCGTACGATCCATTCTAATTCATTCGTACGATCCATTCTAATTCATTCGCACGATCCATTCTAATTCATTCGCGCAATCTATTCTAATTCATTCGCACGATCCATTCTAATTCATTCGTACGATCCATTCTAATTCTTTCACACGATCCATTCTAATTCATTCGTACGATCCATTCTAATTCATTCGTACGATCTATTCTAATTCATTCGTACGAATAAATTAGAATGGATTAGAATGGATTGTATGAATAAATTAGAATGGATCGTACGAAGGAATTAGAATGGATCGTACGAAGGAATTAGAATGGATCGTACGAATGAATTAGAATGGATCGTACGAATGAATTAGAATGGATCGTACGAAGGAATTAGAATGGATCGTACGAATGAATTTGAATGGATCGTACGAATGAATTAGAATGGACCTTACGAATGAATTAGAATGGATCGTACGAATGAATTAGAATGGAATGGATCGTACGAATGAATTAGAATGGATCGTACCAATGAGTAAGAATGGATCGTACGAATGAAATAGAATGGATTGTGCGAATGAATTAGAATGGATCGTACGAATGAATTAGAATGGATCGTGTGAAAGAATTAGAATGGATTGTATGAATGAATTAGAGTAGATCGTATGAATGAATTAGAATGGATCACACGAATGTATTCATTCTAATTCATTCGTACGAATCCATTCTAATTCATTCGTACAATCCATTCTATTTCATTTGTACGATCCAATCTTACTTATTCGTATGATCCATTCTAATTCATTCGCATGAATGTATCCATTCTAAATCATTCGTACGATCCATTCTAATTCATTCGTACGATCCATTCTAAATCATTCGTACAATCCATTCTATTTCATTCGTACGATCAATTCTAATTCATTAGCACGATCCATTCTAATTCATTCGTACAATCCATGCAAATTCATTCACACGATCCATTCTAATTCATTCGTACAATCCATTCTATTTCATTCGTACGATCCATTCTTACTTATTCGTATGATCCATTCTAATTCATTCGCGCGAATGTATCTATTCTAATCCATTCGTACGATCCATTCTAATCCATTCGTACTATCCATTCTAATTCATTCGCATGAATGTAACCATTCTAATTCATTCATTTGATCCATTCTAATTCATTCGTACGATCCATTCTAATTTATTCGTCCGATCCATTCTAATTCATTCTAATTCATTCGCATGAATGTATCCATTCTAATTCATTCGTACAATCAGTTCTAATTCATTCACAAAATCTATTCTAATTCATTCATACGATCCATTCTAATTCATTCACACGAATGTATCCATTCTAATTCATTCATACGATCCATTCTAATTCATTCGTACGATCCATTCTAATTCACTCATACGATCCATTTTAATACATTCATACGATCCATTCTAATTCATTTGCACGAATATATCCATTCTAATTCATTCGTACGATCCATTCTAATTCCTTCGTACGATCCATTCTAATTCATTCGTATGATCTATTCTATTTCATTCGTACGATCCATTCTTACTCATTCGTACGATCCATTCTAATTCATTCGTCCGATCCATTCTAATTCATTCGCACGAATGTATCCATTCTAATTCATTTGCACGATCCATTCTAATTCATTCCTATGATCTATTATAATTCATTCGTACGATCCATTCTAATTCATTCTAATTCATTCGTACGATCCATTCTACGAGCCATTCTAATTCATTCATACGATCCATTCTAATTCATATGCACAAAGGTATCCATTCTAATCTATTCGTAGGATCCATTCTAATCCATTCGTACGATACATTCTAATTCATTCGTACGATCCATTCTAATTTATTCGCACGAATGTATCCATTCTAATTCATTCGTACGATCCATTCTAATTCATTCGCACAATCTATTCTAATTCATTCATACGATCCATTCTAATTCATTCGCACGAATGTATCCATTCTAATTCATTCATACGATCCATTCTACTTCATTCGTACTATCCGTTCTAATTCACTCATACGATCCATTCTAATTCATTCATACGATCCATTCTAATTCATTTGCACAAAGGTATCCATTCTAATTCATTCGTACGATCCATTCGAATTCATTCGCACGATCCATTCTAATTCATTCGTACGATCCATTCTAATTCATTCGTACGATACATTCTAATTCATTCGTCCGATCCATTCTAATTCATTCACACGATCCATTCTAATTCATTCGTACGATCCATTCTAATTCATTCATACAATCCATTCTAATTCATTCGTACGATCCATTCTAATTCACTTATACGATCCATTCTAATACATTCATACGATCCATTCTAATTCAATTGCACGAATATATCCATTCTAATTCATTCGTACGATCCATTCTAATTCCTTCGTACGATCCATTCTAATTCATTCGTACGATCTATTCTAATTCATTCGTACGATTCATTCTAATTCATTTGTACGATCCATTCTAATTCCTTCGTACGATCCATTCTAATTCATTCGTACGATCCATTCTAATTTATTCGTACAATTTATTCTAATTCATTCGTACGAATGGATACATTCGTGTGAATGAATTAGAATGGATCGTACGAATGAGTAAGAATGGATCGTACGAATGAAATAGAATGGATTGCACGAATGAATTAGAATGGATTGTACGAATGAATTAGAATGGATCGTGTGAAAGAATTAGAATGGATTGTATGAATGAATTAGAAGGGATCGTACGAAGGAATTAGAATGGATCGTACGAATGAATTAGAATGGATCGTACGAATGAATTAGAATAGATCGTACGAATGGATTAGAATGGATCGTACGAATGAATTAGAATGGATCGTGTGAAAGAATTAGAATGGATCGTACGAATGAATTAGAATAGATCGTGCGAATGAATTAGAATAGATTGCGCGAATGAATTAGAATGGATCGTGCAAATGAATTAGAATGGATCGTACGAATGAATTGGAATGGATCGTATGAATAAATTAGAATAGATTGCGCGAATGAATTAGAATGGATCGTACGAAGGAATTAAAATGGATCGTACGAATGAATTAGAATGGATCGTACGAAGGAATTAGAATGGATCGTACGAATGAATTAGAATGGATCGTATGAATGAATTAGAATGGACCTTACGAATGAATTAGAATGGATAGTACGAATGAATTAGAATGGAATGGATCGTACGAATGAATTAGAATGGATACATTCGTGCAAATGAATTAGAATGGATCGGACGAATGAATTAGAATGGATCATACGAATGAATTAGAATGGATCGTACGAATGAATTAGAATGGATCGTACGAATAAATTAGAATGGATATATTCGTCCGAATGAATTAGAATGGATCATACGAATGAGTAAGAATGGATCGTACGAATGAAATAGAGTAGATTGTACGAATGAATTAGAATGGATTCGTACGAATGAATTAAAATGGATACATTCATGCAAATGAATTAGAATGGATCGTACCAATGAGTAAGAATGGATCGTATGAATGAAATAGAATGGATTGTGCGAATGAATTAGAATGGATCGTACGAATGAAATAGAATGGATCGTGTGAAAGAATTAGAATGGATTGTATGAATGAATTAGAATAGATCGTATGAATGAATTAGAATGGATCGCACGAATGTATCCATTCTAATTCATTCGTACGAATCCATTTTAATTCATTCGTACAATCCATTCTATTTCATTCGTACGATCCATTCTTACTCATTCGTATGATCCATTCTAATTCATTCGCACGAATGTATCCATTCTAAATCATTCGTACGATCCATTCTAATTCATTCGTACGATTCATTCTAAATCATTCGTACAATCCATTCTATTTCATTCGTACGATCAATTCTAATTCATTAGCACGATCCATTCTAATTCATTCGTACGATCCATTCAAATTCATTCGCACGATCCATTCTAATTCATTCGTACAATCCATTCTATTTCATTCGTACGATCCATTCTTACTCATTCGTATGATCCATTCTAATTCATTCGCACGAATGTATCCATTCTAATCCATTCGTACGATTCATTCTAATCCATTCGTACGATCCATTATAATTCATTCGCATGAATGTAACCATTCTAATTCATTCATTTGATCCATTCTAATTCATTCGTCCGATCCATTCTAATTCATTCGCACGAATGTATCCATTCTAATTCATTCGTACGATCAGTTCTAATTCATTCACAAAATCTATTCTAATTCATTCATACGTTCCATTCTAATTCATTCACATGAATATATCCATTCTAATTCATTCATACGATCAATTCTAATTCATTCGTACAATCCATTCTAATTCACTCATACGATCCATTCTAATACATTCTTACGATCTATTCTAATTCATTTGCACGAATATATCCATTCTAATTCATTCGTACGATCCATTCTAATTCCTTCTTACGATCCATTCTAATTCATTCATACGACCTATTCTATTTCATTCGTACGATTCATTCTTACTCATTCGTACGATCCATTCTAATTCATTTGTCCGATCCATTCTAATTCATTCGCACGAATGTATCCATTCTAATTCATTTGCACGATCCATTCTAATTCATTCCTATGATCTATTCTAATTCATTCGTACGATCCATTCTAATTCATTCGTACGATCCATTCTACAATCCATTCTAATTCATTCATACGATCCATTCTAATTCATATGCACAAAGGTATCCATTCTAATCCATTCGTAGGATCCATTCTAATCCATTCGTACGATACATTCTAATTCATTCGTACGATCCATTCTAATTTATTCGCACGAATGTATCCATTCTAATTCATTCGTACGATCCATTCTAATTCATTCGCACAATCTATTCTAAATCATTCATACGATCCATTCCAATTCATTCGTACGATCCATTCTAATTCATTTGCACGATCCATTCTAATTCATTCGCGCAATCTATTCTAATTCATTCGTACGATCCTACGAATGAATTAGAATAGATCGTGTGAAAGAATTAGAATGGATTGTATGAATGAATTAGAATGAATTCGTACGATCCATTCGAATTCATTCGCACGATCCATTCTAATTCATTCATACGATCCATTCTAATTCATTCATACAATACATTCTAATTCTTTCACACGATCCATTCTAATTCATTCGTAGGATCCATTCTAATTCATTCGTAGGATCCATTCTAATTCACTCGGACGAATGTATCTATTCTAATTTATTCGTACGATCCATTCTAATTCATTCGTACGATCCATTCTAATTCATCCGTACGATCCATTCTAATTCATTCACCCTATCCATTCTAATTCATTCGCACGAATGTACCCATTCTAATTCATTCGTACGATCCATTCTAATTCATTCGTACGATCCATTCTAATTCATTCGTAAGATCCAATCTAATTCATTCGCACGATCCATTCTAATTCATTCGCACGATCCATTCTAATACGTTCGCACGAATGTATCCATTCTAATTCATTCGTACGATCCATTCTAATTCATTAATATGATCCATTCTAATTCATTCGTACGATCCATTCTAATTCATATGCACAAAGATATCCATTCTAATCTATTCGTAGGACCCATTCTAATCCATTCGTACGATCCATTCTAATTCATTCGTACGATCCATTCTAATTCATTCACTCGAATGTATCCATTCTAATCCATTCGTACGATCCATTCTAATCCATTCGTACGATCCATTCTAATTCAATAGCTTGAATGTAACCATTTTAATTCATTCATTTGATCCATTCTAATTCATTCGTACGATCCATTCTAATTCATTCGTCCGATGCATTCTAATTCATTCGCACGAATGTATCCATTCTAATTCATTCGTACGATCCATTCTTATTCATTCGTACGATCCTTTCTAATTCATTCGTAAGATCCATTCTAATTCATTCGTACGATCCATTCTAATTCATTCGTACGATCCATTCTAATTTATTCGCACGAATGTATCCATTCTAGTTCATTCGTACGATCCATTCTAATTCATTCGTACGATCCATTCTAATTCATTCGCACGATCCATTCTAATTCATTCGTACGATCAATTCTAATTCATTCGCACGAATGTATCCATTCAAATTCATTCGCACGATCCTGAATTAGAATGGATCGTACGAATGAATTAGAATGGATACCTTTGTGCATATGAATTAGAAATGATCGTACGAATGAATTAGAATGGATCATATTAATGAATTAGAATGGATCTTACGAATGAATTAGAATGGATACATTCGTGCGAATGAATTAGAATGGATCATGCACGAATGTATCCATTCTAATTCATTCGTACGATCCATTCTAATTCATTAATATGATCCATTCTAATTCATTCGTACGATCCATTCTAATTCATATGCACATAGGTATCCATTCTAATCCATTCGTAGGATTCATTCTAATCCATTCGTACGATCCATTCTAATTCATTCATACGATCCATTCTAATTCATTCGCACGAATGTATCCATTCTAATTCATTCAAACGATCCATTCTACTTCATTCGTACTATCCGTTCTAATTCACTCATACGATCCATTCTAATTCATTCATACGATCCATTCTAATTAATTTGCACGAATATATCCATTCTAATTCATTCGTACGATCCATTCTAATTCCTTCGTACGATCCATTCTAATTCCTTCGTACGATCCATTCTATTTTCTTCGTACTATCCATTCTATTTCATTCGTATGATCCATTCTAATTCCTTCGTACGATCCATTCTGATTCCTTCATATCCATTCTAATTCACTCATACGATCCATTCTAATTCATTCGTACGATCCATTCTAATTCATTCATACAATCCATTCTAATTCATTCGCACGAATGTATCCATTCTAATTCATTCGTACGATCAGTTCTAATTCATTCACAAAATCTATTCTAATTCATTCATACGATCCATTCTAATTTATTCACACGAATGTATCCATTCTAATTCATTCATACGATCCATTCTAATTCATTCGTACGATCCATTCTAATTCACTCATACGATCGATTCTAATACATTCATACGATCCATTCTAATTCATTTGCACGAATATATCCATTCTAATTCATTCGTACGATCCATTCTAATTCCTTCGTACGATCCATTCTAATTCATTCGTACGATCTATTCTAATTCATTCGTACGATCCATTCTAATTCATTCGTACGATCCATTCTAATTCCTTCGTACGATCCATTCTAATTCATTCGTACGATCCATTCTAATTCATTCATACAATCCATTCTAATTCTTTCACACGATCCATTCTAATTCATTCGTACGATCCATTCTAATTCATTCGTGCAATCCATTCTATTTCATTCGTACGATCCATTCTTACTCATTCGTACGATCCATTCTAATTCATTCACATGAATGTATCCATTCGTACGAATGAATTAGAATAGATTGTACGAATGAATTAGAATGGATCGTACGAATGAATTAGAATGGATCGTACGAATGAATTAGAATAGATTGTACGAATGAATTAGAATGGATCGTACGAAGGAATTAGAATGGATCGTACAAATGAATTAGAATGGATCGTATGAATGTAATACAATGGATCGTATGAGTGAATTAGAATGGATCGTACGAATGAATTAGAATGGATTGTATGAATGAATTAGAATGGATCGTACGAATGAATTAGAATGGATCATACGAATTAATTAGAATGGACCATACGAATGAATTAGAATGGATCGTACAAATGAATTAGAAAGGATCGTACGAATGAATTAGAATGGATACATTCGTGCGAATGAATTAGAATGGATTGTGCAAATGAATAAGAACAGATCGTGCGAATGAATTAGAATGGATCGTACGAATGAATTAGAATGGATCGTGCGAATGAATTAGAATGGATCGTACGAATGAATTAGAATAGATACATTTATGCGAATGAATTAGAATGGATCGTACGAATGAATTAGAATGGATCGTATGAATGAATTAGAATGGATCGTACGAATGAATTAGAATGGATCGTGCGAATGAATTAGAATGGATCGTGTGAAAGAATTAGAATGGATCGTACGAATGAATTAGAATGGATCGTGCGAATGAATTAGAATGGATCGGTTGAATGAATTAGAATGGATACATTTGTGCGAATGAATTAGAATAGATCGTACGAATGAATTAGAATGGATCGTATAAATGAATTAGAATGGATCGTACGAATGAATTAGAATGGATCGTACGAATGAATTAGAATGGATCGTACGAATGAATTAGAATGGATCGTACGAATGAATTAGAATGGATCTTACGAATGAATTAGAATGGATCGTACGAATGAATTAGAATGGATCTTACGAATGAATTAAAATGGATCGTACGAATAAATTAGAATGGATCGTATGAATGGTTTAGAATGGATACATTCGTGCGAATGAATTAGAATGGATCGGACGAATAAATTAGAATGGATCGTACGAATGAATTAGAATGGATCAAATGAATGAGTAAGAATGGATCGTACGAATGAAATAGAATAGATTGTACGAATGAATTAGAATGGATTCGTACGAATGAATTAGAATGGATACATTCGTGCGAATGAATTAGAATGGATCGTACCAATAAGTAAGAATGGATCGTACGAATGAAATAGAATGGATTGTGCGAATGAATTAGAATGCATCATACGAAAGAATTAGAATGGATCGTACGAATTAATTAGAATGGATACATTCGTGCGAATGAATTAGAATGGATTGTATGAATGAATTAGAATGGATCGTACGAATGAATTAGAATGGATCATACGAATTAATTAGAATGGATCGTACGAATGAATTAGAATGGATCGTACGAATGAATTAGAATGGATCGTGTGACATTCTAATACATTTATACGATCCATTCTAATTCATTTGCACGAATATATCCATTCTAATTCATTCGTACGATCCATTCACATTCCTTCGTACGATCCATTCTAATTCATTCGTACGATCTATTCTAATTCATTCGTACGATCCATTATAATTCATTCGTACGATCCATTCTAATTCCTTCGTACGATCCATTCTAATTCATTCGTACGATACATTCTAATTCATTCTTACAATCTATTCTAATTCATTCGTATGAATCGATACATTCGTGTGAATGAATTAGAATGGATCGTACGAATGAGTAAGAATGGATCGTACGAATGAAATAGAATGGATTGCACGAATGAATTAGAATGGATCGTACGAATGAATTAGAATGGATCGTGTGAAAGAATTAGAATGGATTGTATGAATGAATTAGAATGGATCGTACGAAGGAATTAGAATGGATCGTACGAATGAATTAGAATGGATCGTACGAAGGAATTAGAATGGATCGTACGAATGAATTAGAATGGATCGTACGAATGAATTATAATAGATGGTACGAATGAATTAGAATGGATCGTACGAATGAATTAGAATGGATCGTGTGAAAGAATTAGAATGGATCGTACGAATGAATTAGAATGGATTGTGCGAATGAATTAGAATGGATCGTACGAATGAATTAGAATGGATCGTACGAATGAACTAGAATGGATTGTATGAATGAATTAGAATGGATCGTACGAATGAATTAGAATGGATCGTACGAATGAATTAGATTGGATCGTACGAATGAACTGGAATGGATACATTCGTGCGAATGAATTAGAATGGATCGTACGAATGAATTAGAATGGATCATGCGAATGAATTAGAATGGATCGTATGAATGAATTAGAATAGATCGTATGAATGAATTAGAATGGATCGTACGAATGAATTAGAATAGATTGTACGAATGAATTTGAATGGATCGTACGAATAAATTAGAATGGATACATTCGTCCGAATGAATTAGAATGGATCATACGAATAAGTAAGAATGGATCGTACGAATGAAATAGAATAGATTGTCGAATGAATTAGAATGGATCCTACGAATGAATTAGAATGGATCGTGTGAAAGAATTAGAATGGATTGTATGAATGAATTAGAATGAATCGTATGAATGAATTAGAATGGATCGTGCGAATGAATTAGAATGGATCGTATGAATTCATTCTAATTCATTCATACAATCCATTCTAATTCTTTCACACGATCTATTCTAATTCATTCGTAGGATCCATTCTAATTCATTCGTACAATCTATTCTATTTCATTCGTACGATCCATTCTTACTCATTCGTATGATCCATTCTAATTCATTCGGACGAATGTATCCATTCTAATTTATTCGTACGATCCATTCAAATTCATTCGTACGATCTATTCTAATTAATTCGTACGATCCATTCTAATTCATTCATACGATCTATTCTAATTCATTCATACAATCCATTCTAATTCTTTCACACGATCCATTCTAATTCATTCGTACGATCCATTCTAAGTCATTCGCACAATCCATTCTATTTCATTCGTACGATCCATTCTTACTCATTCGTATGATCCATTCTAATTCATTCGCACGAATGTATCCATAATGTATCATACGAATGAGTAAGAATGGATCGTACAAATGAAATAGAATGGATTGTGCGAATGAATTAGAATGGACGTACGAATGAATTAGAATGGATACATTCGTGCGAATGAATTAGAATGGATCGGACGAATGAATTAGAATGGATCGTACGAATGAATTAGAATGGATCGTCCGAATGAATTAGAATGGATCGTACGAATAAATTAGAATGGATCATACGAATGAGTAAGAATGGATCGTACGAATGAAATAGAAAAGATTGTGCGAATGAATTAGATTGGATTCGTACGAATGAAGTAGAATGGATACATTCGTGCGAATGAATTAGAATGGATCGTACCAATGAGTAAGAATGGATCGTACGAATGAAATAGAATGGATTGTGCGAATGAATTAGAATGGATCATACAAATGAATTAGAATGGATCGTACCAATGAGTAAGAATGGATCGTACGAATGAAATAGAATGGATTGTGCGAATGAATTAGAATGGATCATACAAATGAATTAGAATGGATCGTACGAATTAATTAGAATGGATACATTCATGCGAATGAATTTGAATGGATTGTATGAATGAATTAGAATGGATCGTACGAATGAATTAGAACGGATCATACGAATTAATTAGAATGGATCATACGAATGAATTAGAATGGATCGTACGAATGAATTAGAATGGATCGTACGAATGAATTAGAATGGATACATTCGTGCGAATGAATTAGAATGGATTGTGCGAATGAATAAGAACAGATCGTGCGAATGAATTAGAATGGATCATACGAATGAATTAGAATGGATCGTGCGAATGAATTAGAATGGATCGTACGAATGAATTAGAATGGATACATTTGTGCGAATGAATTAGAATGGATCGTACGAATGAATTAGAATGGATCGTATGAATGAATTAGAATGGATCGTACGAATGAATTAGAATGGATCGTGCGAATGAATTAGAATGGATCGTACGAATGAATTAGAATGGATCGTACTAATGAACTAGAATGGATACATTCGTGCGAATGAATTAGAATGGATCGTACGAATGAATTAGAATGGATCGTATGAATGAATTAGAATGGATACATTTGTGCGAATGAATAAGAATGGATCGGACGAATGAATTAGAATGGATCGTACGAATGAATTAGAATGGATCGTACGAATAAATTAGAATGGATACATTCGTCCGAATGAATTAGAATGGATCATACGAATGAGTAAGAATGGATCGTACGAATGAAATAGAATAGATTGTACGAATGAATTAGAATGGATCCTACGAAAGATTTAGAATGGATCTTGTGAAAGAATTAGAATGGATTGTATGAATGAATTAGAATGGATCGTATGAATGAATTAGAATGGATCGTGTGAATGAATTCGAATGGATCGTACGAATTCATTCAAATTCATTCATACAATCCATTCTAATTCTTTCACACGATCTATTCTAATTCATTCGTAGGATCCATTATAATTCATTCGTACAATCTATTCTATTTCAATCGTACGATCCATTCGTACTCATTCGTATGATCCATTCTAATTCATTCGGACGAATGTATCTATTCTAATTTATTCGTACGATCCATTCTAATTCATTCGTACGATCCATTCTAATTCATTCGTCCGATCCATTCTAATTCATTCGCACGAATGTATCCATTCTAATTCATTCGTACGGTCCATTCTAATTCATTCGCACAATCCATTCTATTTCATTCGTACGATCCATTCTTACTCATTCGTATGATCCATTATGGATACATTCGTGCGAATGAATTAGAATGGATCATACGAATGAGTAAGAATGGATCGTACGAATGAAATAGAATGGATTGTGCGAATGAATTAGAATGGATCGTACGAATGAATTAGAATGGATCGTGTAAAAGAATTAGAATGGATTGTATGAATGAATTAGAATAGATCTTATGAATGAATTAGAATGGATCGTACGGATGAATAAGAATGGATCGTACGAATGAAATAGAATGGATACCTTCGTGCGAATGAATTAGAATGGATCGTACGAATGAATTAGAATGGATCGTACAAATGCACGATCCATGCGAATGAATTAGAATAGATCGTATGAATGAACTAGAATGGATACATTCGTGCGAATGAATTAGAATAGATCGTACGAATGAATTAGAATGGATCGTATGAATGAATTAGAATGGATCATACGAATGAATTAGAATGGATCATACGAATGAATTAGAATGGATCGTACGAATGAATTAGAATGGATACATTCGTGCGAATGAATTAGAATGGATACATTCGTGCGAAAGAATTAGAATAGATCGTATGAATGAATTAGAATGGATCCTATGAATGAATTAGAATGGATCGTGCGAATGAATTAGAATGGATCGTACGAATGAATTAGAATGGATCGTGCTAATGAATTAGAATTGATCGAACGAATGAATTAGAATGGATGCATTCGTGCGAATGAATTAGAATGGATCGGACGAATGAATTAGAATGGATAGTACGAATGAGTAAGAATGGATCGTACGAATGAAATAGAATAGATCGTACGAATGAATTAGAATGGATCGTACGAAGGAATTAGAATGGATCGTACGAATGAATTAGAATGGATATATTCGTGCAAATGAATTAGAATGGATCGTATGAATGTATTAGAATGGATCGTATGAGTGAATTAGAATGGATCGTACGAATGAATTAGAATGGATCGTATGAATGAATTAGAATAGATACATTCGTGTGAATGAATTAGAATGGATCGTATGAATGAATTAGAATAGATTTTGTGAATGAATTAGAACTGATCGTATGAATGAATTAGAATGGATAGATTCGTGCGAATGAATTAGAATGGATTGTATGAATGAATTAGAATGGATTGTATTAATGAATTAGAATGGATCATACGAATGAATTAGAATGGATCGTGCGAATGAATTAGAATGGATCGTACGAATGAATTAGAATGGATCGTACGAATGAACTAGAATGGATACATTCGTGCGAATGAATTAGAATGGATTGTACGAATGAATTAGAATGGATCGTACGAATGAATTAGAATGGATCTTACGAATGAATTAGAATGGATCGTACGAATGAATTAGAATGGATCGTACGAATGAATTAGAATGGATACATTCGTGCGAAAGAATTAGAATGGATCGGACGAATGAATTAGAATGGATCGTACGAATGAATTAGAATGGATCGTACGAATGAATTAGAATGGATCGTATGAATAAATTAGAATGGATACATTCATCCGAATGAATTAGAATGGATACATTCATCCGAATGAATTAGAATGGATCATACGAATGAGTAAGAATGGATCGTACGAATGAAATAGAATAGATTGTACGAATGAATTAGAATGGATCCTACGAATGAATTAGAATGGATCGTGTGAAAGAATTAGAATGGATTGTATGAATGAATTAGAATGGATCGTATGAATGAATTAGAATGGATCGTGCGAATGAATTCGAATGGATCGTACGAATTCATTCTAATTCATTCATACAATCCATTCTAATTCTTTCACACGATCTATTCTAATTCATTCGTAGGATCCATTCTAATTCATTCGTACAATCTATTCTATTTCATTCGTACGATCCATTCTTACTCATTTGTATGATCCATTCTAATTCATTCGGACGAATGTATCCATTCTAATTTATTCGTACGATCCATTCTAATTCATTCGTACGATCCATTCGAATTCATTCGTCCGATCCATTCTAATTCATTCGCATGAATGTATCCATTCTAATTCATTCGTACGGTCCATTCTAATTCATTCGCACAATCCATTCTATTTCATTCGTATGATCCATTCTTACTCATTCGTATGATCCATTATGGATACATTCGTACGAATGAATTAGAATGGATCATACGAATGAGTAAGAATGGATCGTACGAATGAAATAGAATGGATTGTGCGAATGAATTAGAATGGATCGTACGAATGAATTAGAATGGATCGTGTGAAAGAATTAGAATGGATTGTATGAATGAATTAGAATAGATCGTATGAATGAATTAGAATGGATCATACGAATGAATTAGAATGGATCGTACCAATGAACTAGAATGGATACATTCGTGCGAATGAATTAGAATGGATCGTACGAATGAATTAGAATGGATCGTACGAATGAATTAGAATGGATCGTACGAATGCACGATCCATGCGAATGAATTAGAATAGATCGTACGAATGAACTAGAATGGATACATTCGTGCGAATGAATTAGAATGGATCGTACGAATGAATTAGAATGGATCGTATGAATGAATTAGAATGGATCGTACGAATGAATTAGAATGGATCGTACGAATGAATTAGAATGAATCATACGAATGAATTAGAATGGATACATTCGTGCGAATGAATTAGAATGGATACATTCGTGCGAAAGAATTAGAATAGATCGTATGAATGAATTAGAATGGATCCTATGAATGAATTAGAATGGATCGTGCGAATGAATTAGAATGGATCGTACGAATGAATTAGAATGGATCGTGCTAATGAATTAGAATTGATCAAACGAATGAATTAGAATGGATACATTCGTGTGAATGAATTAGAATGGATCGGACGAATGAATTAGAATGGATCGTATGAATGAGTAAGAATGGATCGTACGAATGAAATAGAATAGATCGTACGAATGAATTAGAATGGATCGTATGAAGGAATTAGAATGGATCGTACGAATGAATTAGAATGGATATATTCGTGCAAATGAATTAGAATGGATCGTATGAATGTATTAGAATGGATCGTATGAGTGAATTAGAATGGATCGTACGAATGAATTAGAATGGATCGTATGAATGAATTAGAATGGATACATTCGTGTGAATGAATTAGAATGGATCGTATGAATAAATTAGAATAGATTTTGTGAATGAATTAGAACTGATCGTACGAATGAATTAGAATGGATACATTCGTGCGAATGAATTAGAATGGATTGTATGAATGAATTAGAATGGATCGTATGAATGAATTAGAATGGATCATACGAATGAATTAGAATGGATCGTGCGAATGAATTAGAATGGATCGTACGAATGAATTAGAATGGATCGTATGAATGAACTAGAATGGATACATTCGTGCGAATGAATTAGAATGGATTGTATGAATGAATTAGAATGGATCGTACGAATGAATTAGAATGGATACATTCGTTCGAACGAATTAGAATGGATCGGACGAATGAATTAGAATGGATCGCACGAATGAATTAGAGTGGATCATACGAATGAATTAGAATGGATCGTACGAATAAATTAGAAAGGATACATTCATCCGAATGAAATAGAATGGATCATACGAATGAGTAAGAATGGATCGTGTGAAAGAATTAGAATGGATCATGCTAATGAATTAGAATAGATCGTACGAATGGATTAGAATGGATACATTCGAGCGAATGAATTAGAATGGATCGTACGAATGAATTAGAATGGATCATACGAATGAGTAAGAATGGATCGTACGAATGAATTAGAATAGATCGTACGAATGAATTAGAATGGATCGTACGAATAAAATAGAATGGATACATTCGTCCGAATGAATTAGAATGGATCATACGAATGAGTAAGAATGGATCATACGAATGAAATAGAATAGATTGTACGAATGAATTAGAATGGATCCTACGAATGAATTAGAATGGATCGTGTGAAAGAATTAGAATTGATTGTATGAATGAATTAGAATGGATCGTATGAATGAATTCGAATGGATCGTACGAATTCATTCTAATTCATTCATACAATCCATTCTAATTCTTTCACACGATCTATTCTAATTCATTCGTAGGATCCTTTCTAATTCATTCGTACAATCTATTCTATTTCATTCGTACGATCCATTCTTACTCATTCGTATGATCCATTCTAATTCATTCGGAAGAATGTATCGATTCTAATTCATTCGTACGATCCATTCTAATTCATTCGTACGATCCATTCTAATTCATTCGTACGATCCATTCTAATTCATTCGTCTGATCCATTCTAATTCATTCGCACGAATGTATCCATTCTAATTCATTCGTACGGTCCATTCTAATTCATTCGCACAATCCATTCTATTTCATTCGTACGATCCATTCTTACTCATTCGTATGATTCATTATGGATACATTCGTGCGAATGAATTAGAATGGATCATACGAATGAGTAAGAATGGATCATACGAATGAAATAGAATGGATTGTGCGAATGAATTAGAATGGATCGTACGAATGAATTAGAATGGATCGTGTGAAAGATTTAGAATGGATTGTATGAATGAATTAGAATAGATCGTATGAATGAATTAGAATGGATCATACGAATGAATTAGAATGGATCGTACGAATGAATTGGAATGGATCTTACGAATGAATTAGAATGGATCGTACGAATGCACGATCCATGCGAATGAATTAGAATAGATCGTACGAATGAACTAGAATGGATACATTCGTGCGAATGAATTAGAATGGATCGTACGAATGAATTAGAATGGATCTTACGAATGAATTAGAATGGATCGTACGAATGAATTAGAATGGATCGTACGAATAAATTAGAATGGATACATTCATGCGAATGAATTAGAATGGATCGAACGAATGAATTAGAATGAATCGTACGAATGAATTAGAATGGATCGTACGAATGAATTAGAATGGATCGTACGAATAAATTAGAATGGATACATTCGTCCGAATGAATTAGAATGGATCATACGAATGAGTAAGAATGGATCGTACGAATGAAATAGAATAGATTGTACGAATGAATTAGAATGGATTCGTACGAATGAATTAGAATGGATACATTCGTGCGAATAAATTAGAATGGATCGTACCAATGAGTAATAATGGATTGTACGAATGAAATAGAATGGATTGTGCGAATGAATTAGAATGGATCATACGAATGAATTAGACTGGATCGTACGAATTAATTAGAATTGATATATTCGTGCGAATGAATTAGAATGGATTGTATGAATGAGTTAGAATGGATCGTACGAATGAATTAGAATTGATCATACGAATTAATTAGAATGGATCATACGAATGAATTAGAATGGATCGTACGAATGAATTAGAATGGATCGTACGAATGAATTAGAATGGATACATTCGTGCGTATGAATTAGAATGGATTGTGTGAATGAATAAGAACAGATCGTGCGAATGAATTAGAATGGATCGTATGAATGAATTAGAATGGATCGTGAGAATGAATTAGAAAAGATTGTGCGAATGAATTAGATTGGATTCGTACGAATGAATTAGAATGGATACATTCGTGCGAATGAATTAGAATGGATCGTACCAATGAGTAAGAATGGATCGTACGAATGAAATAGAATGGATTGTGCGAATGAATTAGAATGGATCATACAAATGAATTAGAATGGATCGTACCAATGAGTAAGAATGGATCGTACGAATGAAATAGAATGGATTGTGCGAATGAATTAGAATGGATCATACAAATGAATTAGAATGGATCGTACGAATTAATTAGAATGGATACATTCATGCGAATGAATTTGAATGGATTGTATGAATGAATTAGAATGGATCGTACGAATGAATTAGAACGGATCATACGAATTAATTAGAATGGATCATACGAATGAATTAGAATGGATCGTACGAATGAATTAGAATGGATCGTACGAATGAATTAGAATGGATACATTCGTGCGAATGAATTAGAATGGATTGTGCGAATGAATAAGAACAGATCGTGCGAATGAATTAGAATGGATCATACGAATGAATTAGAATGGATCGTGCGAATGAATTAGAATGGATCGTACGAATGAATTAGAATGGATACATTTGTGCGAATGAATTAGAATGGATCGTACGAATGAATTAGAATGGATCGTATGAATGAATTAGAATGGATCGTACGAATGAATTAGAATGGATCGTGCGAATGAATTAGAATGGATCGTACGAATGAATTAGAATGGATCGTACTAATGAACTAGAATGGATACATTCGTGCGAATGAATTAGAATGGATCGTACGAATGAATTAGAATGGATCGTACGAATGAATTAGAATGGATCTTACGAATGAATTAGAATGGATCGTACGAATGAATTAGAATGGATCGTACGAATGAATTAGAATGGATACATTTGTGCGAATGAATAAGAATGGATCGGACGAATGAATTAGAATGGATCGTACGAATGAATTAGAATGGATCGTACGAATAAATTAGAATGGATACATTCGTCCGAATGAATTAGAATGGATCATACGAATGAGTAAGAATGGATCGTACGAATGAAATAGAATAGATTGTACGAATGAATTAGAATGGATCCTACGAATGATTTAGAATGGATCTTGTGAAAGAATTAGAATGGATTGTATGAATGAATTAGAATGGATCGTATGAATGAATTAGAATGGATCGTGTGAATGAATTCGAATGGATCGTACGAATTCATTCAAATTCATTCATACAATCCATTCTAATTCTTTCACACGATCTATTCTAATTCATTCGTAGGATCCATTATAATTCATTCGTACAATCTATTCTATTTCATTCGTACGATCCATTCTTACTCATTCGTATGATCCATTCTAATTCATTCGGACGAATGTATCTATTCTAATTTATTCGTACGATCCATTCTAATTCATTCGTACGATCCATTCTAATTCATTCGTCCGATCCATTCTAATTCATTCGCACGAATGTATCCATTCTAATTCATTTGTACGGTCCATTCTAATTCATTCGCACAATCCATTCTATTTCATTCGTACGATCCATTCTTACTCATTCGTATGATCCATTATGGATACATTCGTGCGAATGAATTAGAATGGATCATACGAATGAGTAAGAATGGATCGTACGAATGAAATAGAATGGATTGTGCGAATGAATTAGAATGGATCGTACGAATGAATTAGAATGGATCGTGTAAAAGAATTAGAATGGATTGTATGAATGAATTAGAATAGATCTTATGAATGAATTAGAATGGATCGTACGGATGAATAAGAATGGATCGTACGAATGAAATAGAATGGATACCTTCGTGCGAATGAATTAGAATGGATCGTACGAATGAATTAGAATGGATCGTACGAATGAATTAGAATGGATCGTACGAATGCACGATCCATGCGAATGAATTAGAATAGATCGTACGAATGAACTAGAATGGATACATTCGTGCGAATGAATTAGAATAGATCGTACGAATGAATTAGAATGGATCGTATGAATGAATTAGAATGGATCATACGAATGAATTAGAATGGATCATACGAATGAATTAGAATGGATCGTACGAATGAATTAGAATGGATACATTCGTGCGAATGAATTAGAATGGATACATTCGTGCGAAAGAATTAGAATAGATCGTATGAATGAATTAGAATGGATCCTATGAATGAATTAGAATGGATCGTGCGAATGAATTAGAATGGATCGTACGAATGAATTAGAATGGATCGTGCTAATGAATTAGAATTGATCGAACGAATGAATTAGAATGGATGCATTCGTGCGAATGAATTAGAATGGATCGGACGAATGAATTAGAATGGATAGTACGAATGAGTAAGAATGGATCGTACGAATGAAATAGAATAGATCGTACGAATGAATTAGAATGGATCGTACGAAGGAATTAGAATGGATCGTACGAATGAATTAGAATAGATATATTCGTGCAAATGAATTAGAATGGATCGTATGAATGTATTAGAATGGATCGTATGAGTGAATTAGAATGGATCGTACGAATGAATTAGAATGGATCGTATGAATGAATTAGAATAGATACATTCGTGTGAATGAATTAGAATGGATCGTATGAATGAATTAGAATAGATTTTGTGAATGAATTAGAACTGATCGTATGAATGAATTAGAATGGATAGATTCGTGCGAATGAATTAGAATGGATTGTATGAATGAATTAGAATGGATTGTATTAATGAATTAGAATGGATCATACGAATGAATTAGAATGGATCGTGCGAATGAATTAGAATGGATCGTACGAATGAATTAGAATGGATCGTACGAATGAACTAGAATGGATACATTCGTGCGAATGAATTAGAATGGATTGTACGAATGAATTAGAATGGATCGTACGAATGAATTAGAATGGATCTTACGAATGAATTAGAATGGATCGTACGAATGAATTAGAATGGATCGTACGAATGAATTAGAATGGATACATTCGTGCGAAAGAATTAGAATGGATCGGACGAATGAATTAGAATGGATCGTACGAATGAATTAGAATGGATCGTACGAATGAATTAGAATGGATCGTATGAATAAATTAGAATGGATACATTCATCCGAATGAATTAGAATGGATACATTCATCCGAATGAATTAGAATGGATCATACGAATGAGTAAGAATGGATCGTACGAATGAAATAGAATAGATTGTACGAATGAATTAGAATGGATCCTACGAATGAATTAGAATGGATCGTGTGAAAGAATTAGAATGGATCGTACGAATGAATTAGAATGGATCATACGAATGAATTAGAATGGATCGTACGAATGAATTAGAATGGATACATTCGTGCGAATGAATTAGAATGGATACATTCGTGCGAAAGAATTAGAATAGATCGTATGAATGAATTAGAATGGATCCTATGAATGAATTAGAATGGATCGTGCGAATGAATTAGAATGGATCGTACGAATGAATTAGAATGGATCGTGCTAATGAATTAGAATTGATCGAACGAATGAATTAGAATGGATGCATTCGTGCGAATGAATTAGAATGGATCGGACGAATGAATTAGAATGGATAGTACGAATGAGTAAGAATGGATCGTAGGAATGAAATAGAATAGATCGTACGAATGAATTAGAATGGATCGTACGAAGGAATTAGAATGGATCGTACGAATGAATTAGAATGGATATATTCGTGCAAATGAATTAGAATGGATCGTATGAATGTATTAGAATGGATCGTATGAGTGAATTAGAATGGATCGTACGAATGAATTAGAATGGATCGTATGAATGAATTAGAATAGATACATTCGTGTGAATGAATTAGAATGGATCGTATGAATGAATTAGAATAGATTTTGTGAATGAATTAGAACTGATCGTATGAATGAATTAGAATGGATAGATTCGTGCGAATGAATTAGAATGGATTGTATGAATGAATTAGAATGGATTGTATTAATGAATTAGAATGGATCATACGAATGAATTAGAATGGATCGTGCGAATGAATTAGAATGGATCGTACGAATGAATTAGAATGGATCGTACGAATGAACTAGAATGGATACATTCGTGCGAATGAATTAGAATGGATTGTACGAATGAATTAGAATGGATCGTACGAATGAATTAGAATGGATCTTACGAATGAATTAGAATGGATCGTACGAATGAATTAGAATGGATCGTACGAATGAATTAGAATGGATACATTCGTGCGAAAGAATTAGTATGGATCGGACGAATGAATTAGAATGGATCGTACGAATGAATTAGAATGGATCGTACGAATGAATTAGAATGGATCGTATGAATAAATTAGAATGGATACATTCATCCGAATGAATTAGAATGGATACATTCATCCGAATGAATTAGAATGGATCATACGAATGAGTAAGAATGGATCGTACGAATGAAATAGAAAAGATTGTGCGAATGAATTAGATTGGATTCGTACGAATGAATTAGAATGGATACATTCGTGCGAAAGAATTAGAATGGATCGTACCAATGAGTAAGAATGGATCGTACGAATGAAATAGAATGGATTGTGCGAATGAATTAGAATGGATCATACAAATGAATTAGAATGGATCGTACCAATGAGTAAGAATGGATCGTACGAATGAAATAGAATGGATTGTGCGAATGAATTAGAATGGATCATACAAATGAATTAGAATGGATCGTACGAATTAATTAGAATGGATACATTCATGCGAATGAATTTGAATGGATTGTATGAATGAATTAGAATGGATCGTACGAATGAATTAGAACGGATCATACGAATTAATTAGAATGGATCATACGAATGAATTAGAATGGATCGTACGAATGAATTAGAATGGATCGTACGAATGAATTAGAATGGATACATTCGTGCAAATGAATTAGAATGGATTGTGCGAATGAATAAGAACAGATCGTGCGAATGAATTAGAATGGATCATACGAATGAATTAGAATGGATCGTGCGAATGAATTAGAATGGATCGTACGAATGAATTAGAATGGATACATTTGTGCGAATGAATTAGAATGGATCGTACGAATGAATTAGAATGGATCGTATGAATGAATTAGAATGGATCGTACGAATGAATTAGAATGGATCGTGCGAATGAATTAGAATGGATCGTACGAATGAATTAGAATGGATCGTACTAATGAACTAGAATGGATACATTCGTGCGAATGAATTAGAATGGATCGTACGAATGAATTAGAATGGATCGTACGAATGAATTAGAATGGATCTTACGAATGAATTAGAATGGATCGTACGAATGAATTAGAATGGATCGTACGAATGAATTAGAATGGATACATTTGTGCGAATGAATAAGAATGGATCGGACGAATGAATTAGAATGGATCGTACGAATGAATTAGAATGGATCGTACGAATAAATTAGAATGGATACATTCGTCCGAATGAATTAGAATGGATCATACGAATGAGTAAGAATGGATCGTACGAATGAAATAGAATAGATTGTACGAATGAATTAGAATGGATCCTACGAATGATTTAGAATGGATCTTGTGAAAGAATTAGAATGGATTGTATGAATGAATTAGAATGGATCGTATGAATGAATTAGAATGGATCGTGTGAATGAATTCGAATGGATCGTACGAATTCATTCAAATTCATTCATACAATCCATTCTAATTCTTTCACACGATCTATTCTAATTCATTCGTAGGATCCATTATAATTCATTCGTACAATCTATTCTATTTCATTCGTACGATCCATTCTTACTCATTCGTATGATCCATTCTAATTCATTCGGACGAATGTATCTATTCTAATTTATTCGTACGATCCATTCTAATTCATTCGTACGATCCATTCTAATTCATTCGTCCGATCCATTCTAATTCATTCGCACGAATGTATCCATTCTAATTCATTCGTACGGTCCATTCTAATTCATTCGCACAATCCATTCTATTTCATTCGTACGATCCATTCTTACTCATTCGTATGATCCATTATGGATACATTCGTGCGAATGAATTAGAATGGATCATATGAATGAGTAAGAATGGATCGTACGAATGAAATAGAATGGATTGTGCGAATGAATTAGAATGGATCGTACGAATGAATTAGAATGGATCGTGTAAAAGAATTAGAATGGATTGTATGAATGAATTAGAATAGATCTTATGAATGAATTAGAATGGATCGTACGGATGAATAAGAATGGATCGTACGAATGAAATAGAATGGATACCTTCGTGCGAATGAATTAGAATGGATCGTACGAATGAATTAGAATGGATCGTACGAATGAATTAGAATGGATCGTACGAATGCACGATCCATGCGAATGAATTAGAATAGATCGTACGAATGAACTAGAATGGATACATTCGTGCGAATGAATTAGAATAGATCGTACGAATGAATTAGAATGGATCGTATGAATGAATTAGAATGGATCATACGAATGAATTAGAATGGATCATACAAATGAATTAGAATGGATCGTACGAATGAATTAGAATGGATACATTCGTGCGAATGAATTAGAATGGATACATTCGTGCGAAAGAATTAGAATAGATCGTATGAATGAATTAGAATGGATCCTATGAATGAATTAGAATGGATCGTGCGAATGAATTAGAATGGATCGTACGAATGAATTAGAATGGATCGTGCTAATGAATTAGAATTGATCGAACGAATGAATTAGAATGGATGCATTCGTGCGAATGAATTAGAATGGATCGGACGAATGAATTAGAATGGATAGTACGAATGAGTAAGAATGGATCGTACGAATGAAATAGAATAGATCGTACGAATGAATTAGAATGGATCGTACGAAGGAATTAGAATGGATCGTACGAATGAATTAGAATGGATATATTCGTGCAAATGAATTAGAATGGATCGTATGAATGTATTAGAATGGATCGTATGAGTGAATTAGAATGGATCGTACGAATGAATTAGAATGGATCGTATGAATGAATTAGAATAGATACATTCGTGTGAATGAATTAGAATGGATCGTATGAATGAATTAGAATAGATTTTGTGAATGAATTAGAACTGATCGTATGAATGAATTAGAATGGATAGATTCGTGCGAATGAATTAGAATGGATTGTATGAATGAATTAGAATGGATTGTATTAATGAATTAGAATGGATCATACGAATGAATTAGAATGGATCGTGCGAATGAATTAGAATGGATCGTACGAATGAATTAGAATGGATCGTACGAATGAACTAGAATTGATACATTCGTGCGAATGAATTAGAATGGATTGTACGAATGAATTAGAATGGATCGTACGAATGAATTAGAATGGATCTTACGAATGAATTAGAATGGATCGTACGAATGAATTAGAATGGATCGTACGAATGAATTAGAATGGATACATTCGTGCGAAAGAATTAGAATGGATCGGACGAATGAATTAGAATGGATCGTACGAATGAATTAGAATGGATCGTACGAATGAATTAGAATGGATCGTATGAATAAATTAGAATGGATACATTCATCCGAATGAATTAGAATGGATACATTCATCCGAATGAATTAGAATGGATCATACGAATGAGTAAGAATGGATCGTACGAATGAAATAGAATAGATTGTACGAATGAATTAGAATGGATCCTACGAATGAATTAGAATGGATCGTGTGAAAGAATTAGAATGGATTGTATGAATGAATTAGAATGGATCGTATGAATGAATTAGAATGGATCGTGCGAATGAATTCGAATGGATCGTACGAATTCATTCTAATTCATTCATACAATCCATTCTAATTCTTTCACACGATCTATTCTAATTCATTCGTAGGATCCATTCTAATTCATTCGTACAATCTATTCTATTTCATTTGTACGATCCATTCTTACTCATTTGTATGATCCATTCTAATTCATTCGGACGAATGTATCCATTCTAATTTATTCGTACGATCCATTCTAATTCATTCGTACGATCCATTCGAATTCATTCGTCCGATCCATTCTAATTCATTCGCATGAATGTATCCATTCTAATTCATTCGTACGGTCCATTCTAATTCATTCGCACAATCCATTCTATTTCATTCGTATGATCCATTCTTACTCATTCGTATGATCCATTATGGATACATTCGTACGAATGAATTAGAATGGATCATACGAATGAGTAAGAATGGATCGTACGAATAAAATAGAATGGATTGTGCGAATGAATTAGAATGGATCGTACGAATGAATTAGAATGGATCGTGTGAAAGAATTAGAATCGATTGTATGAATGAATTAGAATAGATCGTATGAATGAATTAGAATGGATCATACGAATGAATTAGAATGGATCGTACCAATGAACTAGAATGGATACATTCGTGCGAATGAATTAGAATGGATCATACGAATGAATTAGAATGGATCGTACGAATGAATTAGAATGGATCGTACGAATGCACGATCCATGCGAATGAATTAGAATAGATCATACGAATGAACTAGAATGGATACATTCGTGCGAATGAATTAGAATGGATCGTACGAATGAATTAGAATGGATCGTATGAATGAATTAGAATGGATCGTACGAATGAATTAGAATGGATCGTACGAATGAATTAGAATGAATCATACGAATGAATTAGAATGGATACATTCGTGCGAATGAATTAGAATGGATACATTCGTGCGAAAGAATTAGAATAGATCGTATGAATGAATTAGAATGGATCCTATGAATGAATTAGAATGGATCGTGCGAATGAATTAGAATGGATCGTACGAATGAATTAGAATGGATCGTGCTAATGAATTAGAATTGATCAAACGAATGAATTAGAATGGATACATTCGTGCGAATGAATTAGAATGGATCGGACGAATGAATTAGAATGGATCGTATGAATGAGTAAGAATGGATCGTACGAATGAAATAGAATAGATCGTACGAATGAATTAGAATGGATCGTACGAAGGAATTAGAATGGATCGTACGAATGAATTAGAATGGATATATTCGTGCAAATGAATTAGAATGGATCGTATGAATGTATTAGAATGGATCGTATGAGTGAATTAGAATGGATCGTACGAATGAATTAGAATGGATCGTATGAATGAATTAGAATGGATACATTCGTGTGAATGAATTAGAATGGATCGTATGAATAAATTAGAATAGATTTTGTGAATGAATTAGAACTGATCGTACGAATGAATTAGAATGGATACATTCGTGCGAATGAATTAGAATGGATTGTATGAATGATTTAGAATGGATCGTATGAATGAATTAGAATGGATCATACGAATGAATTAGAATGGATCGTGCGAATGAATTAGAATGGATCGTACGAATGAATTAGAATGGATCGTATGAATGAACTAGAATGGATACATTCGTGCGAATGAATTAGAATGGATTGTATGAATGAATTAGAATGGATCGTACGAATGAATTAGAATGGATACATTCGTTCGAACGAATTAGAATGGATCGGACGAATGAATTAGAATGGATCGCACGAATGAATTAGAGTGGATCATACGAATGAATTAGAATGGATCGTACGAATAAATTAGAAAGGATACATTCGTCCGAATGAAATAGAATGGATCATACGAATGCGTAAGAATGGATCGTGTGAAAGAATTAGAATGGATCATGCTAATGAATTAGAATAGATCGTACGAATGGATTAGAATGGATACATTCGAGCGAATGAATTAGAATGGATCGTACGAATGAATTAGAATGGATCATACGAATTAGTAAGAATGGATCGTACGAATGAATTAGAATAGATCGTACGAATGAATTAGAATGGATCGTACGAATAAAATAGAATGGATACATTCGTCCGAATGAATTAGAATGGATCATACGAATGAGTAAGAATGGATCATACGAATGAAATAGAATAGATTGTACGAATGAATTAGAATGGATCCTACGAATGAATTAGAATGGATCGTGTGAAAGAATTAGAATTGATTGTATGAATGAATTAGAATGGATCGTATGAATGAATTCGAATGGATCGTACGAATTCATTCTAATTCATTCATACAATCCATTCTAATTCTTTCACACGATCTATTCTAATTCATTCGTAGGATCCTTTCTAATTCATTCGTACAATCTATTCTATTTCATTCGTACGATCCATTCTTACTCATTCGTATGATCCATTCTAATTCATTCGGAAGAATGTATCGATTCTAATTCATTCGTACGATCCATTCTAATTCATTCGTACGATCCATTCTAATTCATTCGTACGATCCATTCTAATTCATTCGTCTGATCCATTCTAATTCATTCGCACGAATGTATCCATTCTAATTCATTCGTACGGTCCATTCTAATTCATTCGCACAATCCATTCTATTTCATTCGTACGATCCATTCTTACTCATTCGTATGATTCATTATGGATACATTCGTGCGAATGAATTAGAATGGATCATACGAATGATTAAGAATGGATCATACGAATGAAATAGAATGGATTGTGCGAATGAATTAGAATGGATCGTACGAATGAATTAGAATGGATCGTGTGAAAGAATTAGAATGGATTGTATGAATGAATTAGAATAGATCGTATGAATGAATTAGAATGGATCATACGAATGAATTAGAATGGATCGTACGAATGAATTGGAATGGATCTTACGAATGAATTAGAATGGATCGTACGAATGCACGATCCATGTGAATGAATTAGAATAGATCGTACGAATGAACTAGAATGGATACATTCGTGCGAATGAATTAGAATGGATCGTACGAATGAATTAGAATGGATCTTACGAATGAATTAGAATGGATTGTACGAATGAATTAGAATGGATCGTACGAATAAATTAGAATAGATACATTCATGCGAATGAATTAGAATGGATCGAACGAATGAATTAGAATGAATCGTACGAATGAATTAGAATGGATCGTACGAATGAATTAGAATGGATCGTACGAATAAATTAGAATGGATACATTCGTCCGAATGAATTAGAATGGATCATACGAATGAGTAAGAATGGATCGTACGAATGAAATAGAATAGATTGTACGAATGAATTAGAATGGATTCGTACGAATGAATTAGAATGGATACATTCGTGCGAATGAATTAGAATGGATCGTACCAATGAGTAAGAATGGATTGTACGAATGAAATAGAATGGATTGTGCGAATGAATTAGAATGGATCATACGAATGAATTAGACTGGATCGTACGAATTAATTAGAATTGATACATTCGTGCGAATGAATTAGAATGGATTGTATGAATGAGTTAGAATGGATCGTACGAATGAATTAGAATTGATCATACGAATTAATTAGAATGGATCATACGAATGAATTAGAATGGATCGTACGAATGAATTAGAATGGATCGTACGAATGAATTAGAATGGATACATTCGTGCGTATGAATTAGAATGGATTGTGCGAATGAATAAGAACAGATCGTGCGAATGAATTAGAATGGATCGTATGAATGAATTAGAATGGATCGTGCGAATGAATTAGAATGGATCGTACGAATGAATTAGAATGGATACATTTGTGCGAATGAATTAGAATGGATCGTACGAATGAATTAGAATGGATCTTATGAATGAATTAGAATGGATCGTACGAATGAATTAGAATGGATCGTGCGAATGAATTAGAATAGATCGTACGAATGAATTAGAATGGATCGCACGAATGAACTAGAATGGATACATTCGTGCGAATGAATTAGAATGGATCGTACGAATGAATTAGAATGGATCGTACGAATGAATTAGAATGGATCTTACGAATGAATTAGAATGGATCGTACGAATGAATTAGAATGGATTGTACGAATGAATTAGAATGGATACATTCGTGCGAATGAATTAGAATGGATTGGACGAATGAATTAGAATGAATCGTACGAATGAATTAGAATGGATCGTACGAATGAATTAGAATGGATCATACGAATAAATTAGAATGGATACATTCGTCCGAATGAATTAGAATGGATCATACAAATGAGTAAAATGGATCGTACGAATGAAATAGAATAGATTCTACGAATGAATTAGAATGGATCCTACGAATGAATTAGAATGGATCGTGTGAAAGAATTAGAATGGATTGTATGAATGAATTAGAATGGATCGTATGAATGAATTAGAATGGATTGTGCGAATGAATTCGAATTCATTCGTAGGATCCATTCTAATTCATTTGTACAATCTATTCTATTTCATTCGTACGATCCATTCTTACTCATTTGTATGATCCATTCTAATTCATTCGGACGAATATATCCATTCTAATTTATTCGTACGATCCATTCTAATTCATTCGTACGATCCATTCTAATTCATTCGTACGATCTATTCTAATTCAATCGTCCGATCCATTCTAATTCATTCGCACGAATGTATCCATTCTAATTCATTCGTACGGTCCATTCTAATTCATTCGCACAATCCATTCTATTTCATTCGTAGGATCCATTCTTACTCATTTGTATGATCCATTATGGATACATTCGTGCGAATGAATTAGAATGGATCATACGAATGAGTAAGAATGGATCGTACGAATGAAATAGAATGGACTGTGCGAATGAATTAGAATGGATCGTACGAATGAATTAGAATGGATCGTGTGAAAGAATTAGAATGGATTGTATGACTGAATTAGAATAGATCGTATGAATGAATTAGAATGGATCGTACGAATGAATTAGAATGGATCGTACGAATGAACTAGAATGGATCGTACGAATGAATTAGAATGGATACATTCGTGCGAATGAATTAGAATGGATACATTCGTGCGAAAGAATTAGAATAGATCGTATGAATGAATTAGAATGGATCCTATGAATGAATTAGAATGGATCGTGCGAATGAATTAGAATGGATCGTACGAATGAATTAGAATGGATCGTGCTAATGAATTAGAATTGATCGAACGAATGAATTAGAATGGATAAATTCATGCGAATGAATTAGAATGGATCGGATGAATGAATTAGAATGGATCGTACGAATGAGTAAGAATGGATCGTACGAATGAAATAGAATAGATCGTACAAATGAATTAGAATGGATCGTACGAAGGAATTAGAATGGATCGTACGAATGAATTAGAATGGATATATTCGTGCAAATGAATTAGAATGGATTGTATGAATGTATTAGAATGGATCGTATGAGTGAATTAGAATGGATCGTACGAATGAATTAGAATGGATCGTATGAATGAATTAGAATGGATACATTCGTGTGAATGAATTAGAATGGATCGTATGAATGAATTAGAATAGATTTTGTGAATGAATTAGAACTGATCGTACGAATGAATTTGAATGGATACATTCGTGCGAATGAATTAGAATGGATTGTATGAATGAATTAGAATGGATCGTACGAATGAATTAGAATGGATCGTATGAGTGAATTAGAATGGATACGAAGGAATTAGAATGGATCGTATGAAGGAATTAGAATGGATCATACGAATGAAATAAAATGGATCGTACGAAGGAATTAGAATGGATCGTACGAAGGAATTGGAATGGATCGTACAAATTAATTAGAATGGATATATTCGTGCAAATGAATTAGAATGGTTCGTATGAATGAACTAGAATGGATCGTATGAGTGAATTAGAACGGATAGTACGAATGAAGTAGAATGGATCGTATGAATGAATTAGAATGGATACATTCGTGCGAATGAATTAGAATGGATCGTATGAATGAATTAGAATAGATTGTGCGAATGAATTAGAATGGATCGTACGAATGAATTAGAATGAATACATTCGTGCGAATAAATTAGAATGGATTGTATGAATGAATTAGAATGGATCGTACGAATGAATTAGAATGGATCGTACGAATGAATTAGAATAGATTGCGTGAATGAATTAGAATGGATCGTACGAATGAATTAGAATGGATCGTACGAAGGAATTAGAATGCATCGTACGAATGAATTAGAATGGATTGTACGAATGAATTAGAATGGATCGTACGAAGGAATTAGAATGGATCGTACGAATGAATTAGAATGGACGTACGATTGAATTAGAATAGATCATACAAATGAGTAAGAATGGATCGTATCAATGAATTAGATTGGATCGTACGATCCATTCTAATTCATTAGCATGGATCGTGCTAATGTATTAGAATGGAATATACGAATGAATTAGAATGGATCGTAGAATGGATCGTTCGAATGAATTAGAATGAATTAGAATGGATCGTACGAATAAATTGGAATAGATCATAGGAATGAATTAGAATGGATCGTGCAAATGAATTAGAATGGATACATTCGTACGAATGAATTAGAATGGATCGTACGAATGAATTAGAATGGATCGTACGAATGAATTCGAATGGATCGTACGATCCATTCTAATTCATTCATACAATCCATTCTAATTCATTCGCACGAATGTATCCATTCTACTCCATTCGTACGATCCATTCTAATTCATTCGCATGAATGTAACCATTCTAATTCATTCACACGATCGTATGAATTAGAATGGATACATTCGTGCGAATGAATTAGAATGGATCGTGCGAATCCATTAGACTGGATCGTGCGAATGAATAAGAATGGATCATACGAATGAATTAGAATGGACCGTACGAATTAATTAGAATGGATACATTCGTGCGAATGAATTAGAATGGATTGTATGAATGAATTAGAATGGATCGTACGAATGAATTAGAATGGATCATACAAATTAATTAGAATGGATCGTACGAATGAATTAGAATGGATCGTACGAATGAATTAGAATGGATCGTACGAATGAACTAGAATGGATCGTACGAATGAACTAGAATGGATACATTCGTGCGAATGAATTAGAATGGATCATACGAATGAATTAGAATGGATCGTAAGATTCATTCTAATTCATTCATACGATCCATTCTAATACATTCGTACGATTCATGCTAATTCATTCGCACGATCCATTCTAATTCATTCGTAGATCCATTCTTATTCATTCATACGATCCATTCTAATTCATTCGCACAATCCATTCTAATTCATTCGTACAATCCATTCTAATTCATTCGTATGATCCATTCTAACTCATTCGGTGGATCCATTCTAATTCATTCGTACGATCCATTCTAATTCATTCCCACGATCCATTCTAATTTATTCGTACGATCCATTCTAATTCATTCGTACGATCTATTCTAATTCATTCGAACGAATGTAACCATTCTAATTCATTCATACGATTCATTCTAATTCATTCGTATGAGCTATTCTAATTCATTCGTACGATCCATTCTAAGTCATTCGTACGATCTATTGTAATTCATTCATACAATCCATTTAGATTCATTCGCACAAATGTATCCATTCAAATTCATTCGTACGATCCAGTCTAATTCATTCGTACGATCCATTCTAATTCATTCGCACAAATATATCTATTCTAATTCTTTCGTACGATGCATTCTAATTCATTCGTACGATCCATTCTAATTCATTCATTTGATCCATTCTAATTCATTCGTACGATCCATTCTAATTCATTCGTCCGATCCATTCTAATTCATTCGCACGAATGTATCCATTCTAATTCATTCATACGATCCATTCTAATTCATTCGTACGATCCATTCTAATTCATTCGTAAGATCCATTCTAATTCATTCGTATGATCCATTATAATTCATTCGTACGATCCATTCTAATTCATTCACACGAATGTATCCATTCTAGTTCATTCGTACGATCCATTCTAATTCATTCGTACGATCCATTCTAATTCATTCGCACGATCCATTCTAATTCATTCGTACGATCAATTCTAATTCATTCGCACGAATGTATCCATTCTAATTCATTCGTACGATCCTGAATTAGAATGGATCGTACGAATGAATGGATCGTGCGAATGAATTAGAATGGAATATACGAATGAATTAGAATGGATCATACGAATTAATTAGAATGGATCCTACGAATGAATTAGAATGGATCGTACGAATGAATTAGAATGGATCGTACGAATGAATTAGAATGGATCGTGCGAATGAATTAGAATGGATCGTACGAATGAATTAGAATGGATACATTTGTGCGAATGAATTAGAATGGATCGTACGAATGAATTAGAATGGATCGTATGAATGAATTAGAATGGATCGTACGAATGAATTAGAATGGATCGTGAGAATGAATTAGAATGGATTGTACGAATGAATTAGAATGGTTCGTGTGAAAGAATTAGAATGGATTGTACGAATGAATTAGAATGGATCGTGCGAATGAATTAGAATGGATCGTACGAATGAATTAGAATGGATACATTCATGCAAATGAATTAGAATTGATTGGACGAATGAATTAGAATGGATCGTACGAATGAGTAAGAATGGATCGTACGAATGAAATAGAATAGATCGTACGAATGAATTAGAATGGATTGACGAAGGAATTAGAATGGATCGTACGAATGAATTAGAATGGATATATTCGTGCAAATGAATTAGAATGGATCGTATGAGTGAATTTGAATGGATCGTACGAATGAATTAGAATGGATCGTATGAATGAATTAGAATGGATACATTCGTGTGAATGGATTAGAATGGATCGTATGAATTAATTAGAATAGATTTTGTGAATGAATTAGAACTGATCGTACGAATGAATTAGAATGGATACATTCGTGCCAATGAATTAGAATGGATCCTATGAATGAATTAGAATGGATCGTACGAAAGAATTAGAATGGATACATTCGTGCGAATAAATTAGAATTGATCGTACGAATGAATTAGAATGGATCGTGCGAATGAATTAGAATGGATCGTACGAATGAATTAGAATGGATACATTCGTGCGAATGAATTAGAATGGATACATTCGTGCGAAAGAATTAGAATAGATCGTATGAATGAATTAGAATGGATTGTATGAATGAATTAGAATGGATCGTATAAATGAATTAGAATGGATCGTGCGAATGAATTAGAATGGATCGTACGTTCCATTCTAATTCATTAGCACGATCCATGCTAACTAATTCGTTCGATCAATTCTAATTCATTAGCACGATCCATTCTAATTCATTCGTACGATCCATTCTAATTCATTCGTACGATCCATTCTAATTCATATGCACAAAGGTATCCATTCTAATCCATTCGTAGGATCCATTCTAATCCATTCGTACGATCCATTCTAATTCATTTGTACGATCAATTCTAATTCATTCGCTCGAATGTATCCATTTTAATCCATTCGTACGATCCATTCTAATCCATTCGTACGATCCATTCTAATTCATTCATTTGATCCATTCTAATTTATTCGTACGATCCATTCTAATTCATTCGTCCGATCCGTTCTAATTCATTCGCACGAATGTATCCATTCTAATTCATTCGTACGATCTATTCTAATTCATTCGTAAGATCCATTCTAATTCATTCGTACGATCCATTCTAATTCATTCGTACGATCAATTCTATTTCATTCGCACGAATGTATCCATTCTAATTCATTCATACGATCCATTCTACTTCATTCGTACTATCCGTTCTAATTCACTCATACGATCCATTCTAATTCATTCATACGATCCATTCTAATTCATTTGCACAAATATATCCATTCTAATTCAATCATACGATCCATTCTAATTCCTTCGTACGATCCATTCTAATTCCTTCGTACGATCCATTCTATTTCATTCGTATGATCCATTCTAATTCCTTCGTACGATCCATTCTAATTCCTTCGTATCCATTCTAATTCACTCATACGATCCATTCTAATTCATTCGTACGATCCATTCTAATTCATTCATACAATCTATTCTAATTCATTCGCACGAATGTATCCATTCTAATTCATTCGTACGATCAGTTCTAATTCATTCACAAAATCAGTTCTAATTCATTCACACGAATGTATCCATTCTAATTCATTTATACGATCCATTCTAATTCAATCGTACGATCCATTCTAATTCACTCATACGATCCATTCTAATACATTCATGCGATCCATTCTAATTTATTTGCACGAATATATCCATTCTAATTCATTCGTACGATCCATTCTAATTCCTTCGTACGATCCATTCTAATTCATTCGTACGATCTATTCTAATTCATTCTTCCGATCCATTCTAATTCATTCGCACGAATGTATCTATTCTAATTCATTCGTACGATCCATTCTAATTCATTCATTTGATCCATTCTAATTCATTCGTACGATCCATTCTAATTCATTCGTCCGATCCATTCTAATTCATTCGCACGAATGTATCCATACTAATTCATTCGTACGATCCATTCTAATTCATTCGTACGATCCATTCTAATTCATTCGTATGATCCATTCTAATTCATTCGCACGAATGTATCCATTCTAGTTCATTCGTACGATCCAATCTAATTCATTCGTACGATCCATTCTAATTCATTCGTACGATCCATTCTAATTTATTCGAACGATCAATTCTAATTCATTCGCACGAATGTATCCATTCTAATTCATTCGTACGATCCTGAATTAGAATGGATCGTACGAATGAATTAGAATGGATACCTTTGTGCATATGAATTAGAATGGATCGTACGAATGAATTAGAATGGATCATATTAATGAATTAGAATGGATCGTACGAATGAATTAGAATGGATACATTCGTGCGAATGAATTAGAATGGATCGTGCTAATCAATTAGACTGGATCGTGCGAATGAATAAGGATAGATCATACGAATGAATTAGAATGGATCGTACGAATTAATTAGAATGGATACATTCGTGCAAATGAATTAGAATGGATTGTATGAATGAATTAGAATGGATCGTACGAATAAATTAGAATGGATCATACGAATTAATTAGAATGGATCGTACGAATGAATTAGAATGGATCGTACGAATGAATTAGAATGGATACATTCGTGCGAATGAATTAGAATGGATCGGACGAATGAATTAGAATAGATCGTACGAATGAATTAGAATGGATCGTACGAAGGAATTAAAATGGATCGTACGAATGAATTAGAATGGATATATTCGTGCAAATGAATTAGAATGAAATAGAATGGATCGTGCGAATGAAATAGAATGGATCGTACGAATGAATTAGAATGGATCGTGCTAATGAATTAGAATTGATCAAACGAATGAATTAGCATGGATCGTGCTAATGAATTAGAATGGAACGTACGAATGAATTAGAATGGATCGTACGAATTAATTAGAATGGATCGTATGAATGAATTAGAATGGATCGTACGAAGGAATTAGAATGGATCGTACGAATGAACTAGAATGGATTAGAATGGATCGTACGAATTAATTAGAATGGATCGTACGAATGAATTAGAATGGATCATACGAATTAATTAGAATGGATCATACGAATGAATTAGAATGGATCGTACGAATGAATTAGAATGGATCGTACGAATGAATTAGAATGGATACATTCGTGCGAATGAATTAGAATGGATTGTGCGAATTAATAAGAACAGATCGTGCGAATGAATTAGAATGGATCGGACGAATGAATTAGAATGGATCGTACGAATGAATTAGAATGGATCAAATGAATGAATTAGAATGGTTACATTCATGCGAATGAATTAGAATGGATCGTACCAATGAGTAAGAATGGATCGTACGAATGAATAGAATGGATCGTATGAATGAATTAGAATGGATACATTCGTGTGAGTGAATTAGAATGGATCGTATGAATGAATTAGAATAGATTTTGTGAAAGAATTAGAATGGATCAGAATGGATTGTATGAATGAATTAGAATGGATATATTCGTGCGAATGAATTAGAATGGATCATACGAATGAGTAAGAATGGATCGTACGAATGAAATAGAATGGATTGTACGAATGAATTAGAATGGATCGTCCAAATGAATTAGAATGGATCGTACGAATGAATTAGAATGGATCATACGAATGAATTAGAATGGATCGTGTGAAAGAATTAGAATGGATTGTATGAATGAATAAGAATAGATCGTATGAATGAATTAGAATGGATCGTACGAATGAATTAGAATGGATCGTATGAATGAACTAGAATGGATACATTCGTGCGAATGAATTAGAATGGATCGTATGAAGGAATTAGAATGAATCGTACGAATGAATTAGAATGGATCGTACGAATGAATTAGAATAGATCGTACGAATGAATTAGAATGGATCGTACGAAGGAATTAGAATGGATCGTACAAATGAATTAGAATGGATATATTCGTGCAAATGAATTAGAATGGATCGTATGAATGAATTAGAATGGATACATTCGTGCGAAGGAATTAGAATGGATCAGACGAATGAATTAGAATGGATCGTACGAATGAATTAAAATGGATCGTACGAATGAATTAGAATGGATCGTACGAATAAATTAGAATGGATACATTCGTCCGAATGAATTAGAATGGATCATACGAATGAGTAAGAATGGATCGTACGAATGAAATAGAATAGATTGTACGAATGAATTAGAATGGATTCGTACGAATGAATTAGAATGGATACATTCGTGCGAATGAATTAGAATGGATCGTACCGATGAGTAAGAATGGATCGTACGAATGAAATAGAATGGATTGTGCGAATGAATTAGAATGGACCGTACGAATGAATTAGAATGGATCGTGTGAAAGAATTAGAATGGATTGTACGAATGAATTAGAATAGATCGTATGAATGAATTAGAATGGATCGTATGAATGAATTAGAATGGATCATACGAATGAACTAGAATGGATACATTCGTGCGAATGAATTAGAATGGATCGTACGAATGAATTAGAATGGATCGTACGAATGAATTAAAATGGACCTTACGAATGAATTAGAATGGATCGTACGAATGCACAATCCATGCTAATTCATTCGTTCGATCAATTCTAATTCATTAGCACGATCCATTCTAATTCATTCGTACGATCCATTCTAATTCATTCGCACGATCCATTCTAATTCATTCGTACGATCCATTCTAATTCTTTCACACGATCCATTCTAATTCATTCGTACGATCCATTCTAATTCATTCGTACGATCTATTCTAATTCATTCGTACGATCCATTCTAATTCATTCGTACGATCCATTTTAATTCCTTCAAACGATCCATTCTAATTCATTCATACAATCCATTCTAATTCTTTCACAAGATCAATTCTAATTCATTCGTACGATCTATAATTCATTCGTGCAATCCATTCTATTTCATTCGTACGATCCATTCTTACACATTCGTACGATCCATTCTAATTCATTCACACGAATGTATCCATTCGTACGAATGAATTAGAATAGATTGTACGAATGAATTAGAATGGATCGTACGAATGAATTAGAATGGATCGTATGAATGAATTAGAATGGATCGTACGAATGAATTAGAATGGATCATGCGAATGAATTAGAATGGATCGTACGAATGAATTAGAATGGATCGTACGAATGAACTTGAATGGATACATTCGTGCGAATGAATTAGAATGGATCGTACGAATGAATTAGAATGGATCCAACGAATGAATCGTACGAATGAATTAGAATGGATCATGTGAAAGAATTAGAATGGATTGTATGAATGAATTAGAATAGATCATATGAATGAATTAGAATGGATCGTACGAATGAATTAGAATAGATCGTACGAATGAACTAGAATGGATACATTCGTGCGAATGAATTAGAATGGATCGTACGAATGAATTAGAATGGATCTTACGAATGAATTAGAATGGATCGTACGAATGAATTAGAATGGATCGTACAAATGAATTAGAATGGATACATTCGTGCGAATGAATTAGAATGGATCGGACGAATGAATTAGAATGGATCGTACGAATAAATTAGAATTGATACATTTGTCCGAATGAATTAGAATAGATCGTACGAATGAATATATATCGTACGAATGAATTAGAATGGATCGTACGAATGAATTAGAATGGATCCATTCGTGCGAATGAAATAGAATGGATACATTCGTGCGAAAGAATTAGAATAGATCGTATAAATGAATTAGAATGGATCCTATGAATGAATTATAATGGATCGTGCGAAAGAATTAGAATGGATCGTATGAATGAATTAGAATGGATCGTGCTAATGAATTAGAATTGATCGAATGAATGAATTAGCATGGATCGTGCTAATGAATTAGAATTGAACGTACGAATGAATTAGAATGGATCGTGTGAAAGAATTAGAATGGATTAGAATGGATCGTGTGAAAGAATTAGAATGGATTGTGCGAATGAATTAGAATGGACCGTACGAATGAATTAGAATGGATCGTATGAATGAATTAGAATGGATTAGAATGGATCGTGTGAAAGAATTAGAATGAAATAGAATGGATCGTACGAATGAATTAGAATGGATTGTGCGAATGAATTAGAATGGACCGTACGAATGAATTAGAATGGATCGTATGAATGAATTAGAATGGATACATTCGTGCGAATGAATTAGAATGGATCGGACGAATGAATTATAATGGATCGTACGAATGAATTAGAATGGATCAAATGAATGAATTAGAATGGTTACATTCATGCGAATGAATTAGAATGGATCGTACGAATGGATTAGAATGGATCGTACGAATGAATTAGAATGGATCATACGAATGAGTAAGAATGAATCGTATGAATGAATTAGAATGGATATATTTGTGCGAATGAATTAGAATGGATCGCACGAATGAATTAGAATGGATCGTATGAATGAATTAGAATGGATCGTGCGAATGAATTCGAATGGATCGTACGAATTCATTCTAATTCATTCATACAATCCATTCTAATTCTTTCACACGATCCATTCTAATTCATTCGTACGTTCCATTCTAATTCATTAGCACGATCCATGCTAATTCATTCGTTCGATCAATTCTAATTCATTAGCACGATCCATTCTAATTCATTCGTACGATCCATTCTAATTCATTCACACGATCCATTCTAATTCATTCATATGATCCATTCTAATTCATTCATACGATCTATTCTAATTCTTTTGCACGAATGTATCCATTCTAATTCATTCGCACGAATGTATCCATTCTAATTCATTCGCACGAATGTATCCATTCTAATTCATTCGTACGATCCATTCTAATTCATTCGTACGATCCATTCTAATTCATTCGTACGATCCATTCTAATTCATTCATACGATCTATTTTAATTCATTCATACAATCCATTCTAATTCTTTCACACGATCCATTCTAATTCATTCGTACGATCCATTCTAATTCCTTCGTACGATCCAATCTAATTCATTCGTACGATCTATTCTAATTCATTCCTACGATCCATTCTAATTCATTCGTATGATCCATTCTAATTCCTTCATATGATCCATTCTAATTCATTCGACGATCCATTCTAATTCATTCGTACAATCTATTCTAATTCATTCGTACGAATGGATACATTCGTGTGAATGAATTAGAATGGATCGTACGAATGAGTAAGAATGGATCGTACGAATGAAATAGAATGGATTGCACGAATGAATTAGAATGGATCGTACGAATGAATTAGAATGGATAGTGTGAAAGAATTAGAATGGATTGTATGAATGAATTAGAATGGATCGTACGAATGAATTAGAATGGATCATTCTAATTCATTAGTACGATCCATTCTAATTCATTCGCACAATCTATTCTAATTCATTCGTACGATCCATTCTAATTCATTCGTACGATCCATTCTAATTCATTCATACAATCCATTCTAATTTATTCGCACAAATGATTTCATTCTAATTCATTCATACGATCCATTCTAATTCATTCGCACAATCTATTCTAATTCATTCATACGATCCATTCTAATTCATTCGCACGAATGTATCCATTCTAATTCATTCATACGATCCATTCTACTTTATTCGTACTATCCGTTCTAATTCACTCATACGATCCATTCTAATTCATTCGTACAATCCATTCTAATTCATTTGCACGAATATATCCATTCTAATTCATTCGTACGATCCATTCTAATTCCTTCGTACGATCCATTCTAATTCCTTCGTACGATCTATTCTATTTCATTCGTATGATCCATTCTAATTCCTTCGTACGATCCATTCTAATTCCTTCGTATCCATTCTAATTCACTCATACGATCCATTCTAATTCATTCGTACGATCCATTCTAATTCATTCAAACAATCCATTCTAATTCATTCGCACGAATGTATCCATTCTAATTCATTCGTACGATCAGTTCTAATTCATTCACAAAATCTATTCTAATTCATTCATACGATCCATTCTAATTCATTCACACGAATGTATCCATTCTAATTCATTTATACGATCCATTCTAATTCATTCGTACGATCCATTCTAATTCACTCATACGATCCATTCTAATACATTCATACGATCCATTCTAATTCATTTGCACGAATATATCCATTCTAATTCATTCGTACGATCCATTCTAATTCCTTCGTACGATCCATTCTAATTCATTCGTACGATCTATTCTAATTCATTCGTACAATCCATTCTAATTCATTCGTACGATCCATTCTATTTCATTCTAATTCATTCTAATTCATTCATTTGATCCATTCTAATTCATTCGTACGATCCATTCTAATTCATTCATCCGATCCATTCTTATTCATTCGTATGATCCATTCTAATTCATTCGCACGATCCATTCTAATTCATTCGTATGATCCATTCTAATTCATTCGTACGATCCATTCTAATTCATTCGTACGATCCATTCTAATTCATTCGCACGATCCATTCTAATTCATTCATACGATCCATTCTAATTCATTCGCACAAATATATCCATTCTAATTCATTCGTACGATCCATTCTAATTCATTCGCACGATCCATTCTAATTCATTCATACGATCTATTTTGATTCATTCATACAATCCATTCTAATTCATTCATACGATCCATTCTAATTCATTCCTACAATCCATTCTAATTCATTCGCCCGATCCATTCTAATTCATTCATACGATCCATTCTATTCGAATGGATCATGAGATCCATTCTATTCGAATGGATCATGCGATCCATTCGAATTCATTCGCACGATCCATTCTAATACATTCATAATGGATACATTCGTGCGAATGAATTAGAATGGATCGTATGAATGAATTAGAATGGATCGTACGAATGAATTAGATCAATTCTAATTCATTCATTCGCACGAATTTATCCATTCTAATTCATTCGTTCGATCAATTCTAATTCATTAGCACGATCCATTCTAATTCATTCGTACGATCCATTCTAATTCATTCGCACGATCCATTCTAATTCATTCATAGGATCCATTCTAATTCATTCATACGATCTATTCTAATTCTTTCGCACGAATGTATCCATTCTAATTCATTCGCACGAATGTATCCATTCTAATTCATTCGTACGATCCATTCTAATTCATTCGCACGATCCATTCTAATTCATTCGTACGATCAATTCTAATTCATTCGCACGAATGTAACCATTCTAATTCTTTCGTACGATCCATTCTAATTCATTCATAGGATCCATTCTAATTCATTGGCACGAATGTATCCATTCTAATTCATTCGTACGATCAGTTCTAATTCATTCACAAAATCTATTCTAATTAATTCATACGATCCATTCTAATCCATTCACACGAATGTATCCATTCTAATTCATTCATACGATCCATTCTAATTCATTCGTACGATCCATTCAAATTCACTCATACGATCCATTCTAATTCATTTGCACGAATATATCCATTCTAATTCATTCGTACGATCCATTCTAATTCCTTCGTCAATCCATTCTAATTCATTCGTACGATCTATTCTATTTCATTCGTACGATCCATTCTTACTCATTCGTACGATCCATTCTAATTCATTCGTCCAATCCATTCTAATTCATTTGCATGAATGTATCCATTCTAATTCATTCGTACGATCCATTCTAATTCATTCGCACGATCCATTCTAATTCATTCGTACAATCCATTCTAATTCTTTCACACGAACCATTCTAATTCATTCGTACGATCCATTCTAATTCATTCTCACGATCCATTCTAATTCATTCATACGATACATTCTAATTCATTCGCACAAATGTATCCATTCTAATTCATTCGTACAATCCATTCTAATTCATTCGCACGATCCATTCTAATTCATTCGTACGATCCATTCTAATTCATTCGCACGATCTGTTCTTATTCATTCACAAAATCTATTCTAATTCATTCATACGATCCATTCTAATTTATTCACACGAATGAATCCATTCTAATTCATTCATACGATCCATTCTAATTTATTCGTACGATCCATTCTAATTCACTCATATGATCCATTCTAATACATTCATACGATCCATTCTAATTCATTTGCACGAATATATCCATTCTAATTCATTCGTACGAACCATTCTAATTCCTTCGTACGATCCATTCTAATTCATTCGTACGATCTATTCTAATTCATTCGTACAATCCATTCTAATTCATTCGTACGATCCATTCTATTTCATTCTAATTCATTCTAATTCATTCATTTGATCCATTCTTATTCATTCGTACGATCCATTCTAATTCATTCGTCCGATCCATTCTTATTCATTCGTATGATCCATTCTAATTCATTCGCACGATCCATTCTAATTCATTCGTATGATCCATTCTAATTCATTCGTACGATCCATTCTAATTCATTCGTACGATCCATTCTAATTCATTCGCATGATCCATTCTAATTCATTCATACGATCCATTCTAATTCATTCATACGATCCATTCTAATTCATTCCTACAATCCATTCTAATTCATTCACCCGATCCATTCTAATTCATTCATACGATCCATTCTATTCGAATGGATCATGCGATCCATTCTATTCGAATGGATCATGCGATCCATTCGAATTCATTCGCACGATCCATTCTAATTCATTCATAATGGATACATTCGTGCGAATGAATTAGAATGGATCGTATGAATGAATTAGAATGGATCGTACGAATGAATTAGAATGGATCATGTGAATGAATTAGAATGGATCGTACGAATGAATTAGAATGGATCGTACGAATGAACTAGAATGGATACATTCATGCGAATGAATTAGAATGGATCGTACGAATGAATTAGAATGGATCGTACGAATGAATTAGAATGGATCGTACGAATGAATTAGAATGGATACATTCATGCGAATGAGTAAGAATGGATCGCACGAATGAATTAGAATGGATCGTACGAATGAATTAGAATGGATCGTACGAAAGAATTAGAATGGATCGTACGAATAAATTAGAAGGGATACATTCGTCCGAATGAATTAGAATGGAACATACGAATGAGTAAGAATGGATCGTATGAATGAAATAGAATAGATTGTACGAATGAATTAGAATGGATCCTACGAATGAATTAGAATGGATCGTGTGAAAGAATTAGAATGGATTGTATGTATGAATTAGAATCGATCGTATGAATAAATTAGAATGGATCGTATGAGTGAATTAGAATGGATACGAAGGAATTAGAATGGATCGTACGAAGGAATTAGAATGGATCATACGAATGAAATAGAATGGATCGTACGAAGGAATTAGAATGGATCGTACGAAGGAATTAGAATGGATATATTCGTGCAAATGAATTAGAATGGATCGTATGAATGAATTAGAATGGATCGTATGAGTGAATTAGAACGGATAGTACAAATGAAGTAGAATGGATCGTATGAATGAATTAGAAAGGATACATTCGTGCGAATGAATTAGAATGGATCGTATGAATGACGATCCATTCTAATTCATTCGTACGATCCATTCTAATTCATTCGTACAAATGTATCCATTCTAATTTATTCGTACGATCCATTCTAATTCATTCGTACGATCCATTCTAATTCATTCGTAAGATCCATTCTAATTCATTCGTACGATCCATTCTAATTCATTCGTACGATCCATTCTAATTCATTCGCGAATGTATCCATTCAAATTCATTCGTACGATCCATTTTAATTTATTCGTACGATCCATTCTAATTCATTCATACGATCTATTCTAATTCATTCATACAATCCATTCTAATTCTTTCACACGATCCATTCTAATTCATTCGTACGGTCTATTCTAATTCATTCGCACAATCCATTCTATTTCATTCGTACGATCTATTCTTACTCATTCGTATGATCCATTCTAATTCATTAGCACGAATGTATCCATAATGGATCATACGAATGAGTAAGAATGGATCGTACGAATGAAATAGAATGGATTGTGCAAATGAATTAGAATGGACCGTACAAATGAATTAGACGTACGAATGAATTAGAATGGATAGATTCGTGCGAATAAATTAGAATGGATCATACGAATGAGTAAGAATGGATCGTCATTCTAATTCATTCGTATGATCCATTCTAATTCATTTGTATCCATTCTATTTCATTCGCACGATCCATTCTAATTCATTCGCGTAATCTATTCTAATTCATTCGCACGATCCATTCTAATTCATTCATACAATCCATTCTAATTTATTCACACGAATGTATCCATTCTAATTCATTCGTACGATCCATTCTAATTCATTCGCACAATCTATTCTAATTCATTCATACGATCCATTCTAATTCATTCGCACGAATGTATCCATTCTAATTCATTCATACGATCCATTCTACTTCATTCGTACGATCTATTCTAATTCATTCGCATGAATGTAACCATTCTAATTCATTCATTTGATCCATTCTAATTCATTCGTACGATCCATTCTAATTCATTCGTCCGATCCATTCTTACTCATTCGTATGATCAATTCTAATTCATTCGCACGATCCATTCAAATTCATTCATACGATCCATTCTAATTCATTCATACAATCCATTCTAATTCTTTCACACGATCCATTCTAATTCATTCGTAGGATCCATTCTAATTCATTCGTACAATCTATTCTATTTCATTCGTACGATCCATTCATACTCATTCATATGATCCATTCTAATTCATTCGGACGAATGTATCCGTTCTAATTTATTCGTACGATCCATTCTAATTCATTCATGCGATCCATTCTAATTCATTCGTACGATCCATTCTAATTCATTCGTCCGATCCATTCTAATTCATTCGCACGAATGTATCCATTCTAATTCATTTGTACGATCTATTCTAATTCATTCGTACGATCCATTCTAATTCATTCGTAAGATCCATTCTAATTCATTTGTACGATCCATTCTAATTCATTCGTACGATCCATTCTAATTCATTCGCACGAATGTATCCATTCTAGTTCATTCGTACGATCCATTCTAATTTATTCGTACGATCCATTCTAATTCATTCGCACGATCCATTCTAATTCATTCGTACGATCCATTCTAATTCATTCATACGATCCATTCTAATTCATTCGTACGATCCATTCTAATTCATTCGCACAAATGTATCCATTCTAATTCATTCGTACGATCCATTCTAATTCATTCGTACGATCAATTCTAATTCATTCGCATGAATATATCCATTCTAATTCATTCATACGATCCATTCTAATTCATTCGTACGATCCATTCTAATTAATTCGTACGATCCATTCTAATTCATTCGTATGATCCATTCTAATTCATTCATACGATCCATTCTTACTCATTCGTACGATCCATTCTAATTCCTTCGTACGATCCATTCTAATTCCTTCGTACGATACATTCTAATTCTTTCATACAATCCATTCTAATTCTTTCGTGCGAATGAATTAGAATGGATACCTTTGTGCATATGAATTAGAATAGATCGTACGAATGAATTAGAATGGATCATATTAATGAATTAGAATGGATCGTACGAATGAATTAGAATGGATACATTCATGCGAATGAATTAGAATGGATCATGCGAATCAATTAGACTAGATCGTGCGAATGAATAAGAATAGATCAAACGAATGAATTAGAATGGATCGTACGAATTAATTAGAATGGATACATTCGTGCGAATGAATTAGAATGGATTGTATGAATGAATTAGAATGGATCGTACGAATGAATTAGAATGGATCATACGAATTAATTAGAATGGATCATACGAATGAATTAGAATGGATCGTACGAATGAATTAGAATGGATCGTACGAATGAATTAGAATGGATCGTGCGAATGAATTAGAATGGATCGTACGAATGAATTAGAATGGATACATTTGTGCGAATGAATTAGAATGGATCGTACGAATGAATTAGAATGGATCGTATGAATGAATTAGAATGGATCGTACGAATGAATTAGAATGGATCGTGCGAATGAATTAGAATGGATCGTACGAATGAATTAGAATGGATCGTGTGAAAGAATTAGAATGGATCGTACGAATGAATTAGAATGGATCGTGCGAATGAATTAGAATGGATCGTACGAATGAATTAGAATGGATACATTTGTGGAATAAATTAGAATGGATCGTACGAATGAATTAGAATGGATCGTATGAATGAATTAGAATGGATCGTACGAATGAATTAGAATGGATCGTGCGAATGAATTAGAATGGATCGTACGAATGAATTAGAATGGATCATACGAATGAACTAGAATGGATACATTCGTGCGAATGAATTAGAATGGATCGTACGAATGAATTAGAATGGATCGTACGAATGAACTAGAATGGATCTTACGAATGAATTAGAATGGATCGTACGAATGAATTAGAATGGATCGTACGAATGAATTAGAATGGATATATTCGTGCGAATGAATTAGAATGGATCGGACGAATGAATTAGAATGGATCATACGAATGAATTAGAATGAATCGTACGAATAAATTAGAATGGATACATTCGTCCGAATGAATTAGAATGGATCATACGAATGAGTAAGAATGGATCGTACGAATGAAATAGAATAGATTATACGAATGAATTAGAATGGATTCGTACGAATGAATTAGAATGGATACATTCGTGCGAATGAATTAGAATGGATCGTACCAATGAGTAAGAATGGATCGTACGAATGAAATAGAATAGATTGTGCGAATGAATTAGAATAGATCATACGAATGAATTAGAATGGATCGTGTGAAAGAATTAGAATAGATTGTATGAATGAATTAGAATAGAGCGTATGAATGAATTAGAATGGATCGTACGAATGAATTAGAATGGATCGTACGAATAAATTAGAATGGATCGTACGAATGAATTAGAATGGATACATTCGTGCGAATGAATTAGAATGGATACATTCGTGCGAAAGAATTAGAATAGATCGTATGAATGAATTAGAATGGATCCTATGAATGAATTAGAATGGATCGTGCGAATGAATTAGAATGGATCGTACGAATGAATTAGAATGGATCGTGCTAATGAATTAGAATAGATCGAACGAATGAATTAGAATGAATCGTATGAATTAGAATAGATCGTGCTAATGAATTAGAATAGATCGTGCTAATGAATTAGAATGGATCGTATGAATGAATTAGAATGAATTCGTACGATCCATTCGAATTCATTCGCACGATCCATTCTAATTCATTCATACGATCCATTCTAATTCATTCATACGATCCATTCTAATTCATTCGCACAAATGTATCCATTCTAATTCATTCGTACGATCCATTCTAATTCATTTGCACGATCCATTCTAATTCATTCGTACGATCCATTCTAATTCATTAGCACGATCCATTCTAATTCATTCGTTCGATCAATTCTAATTCATTAGCACGATCCATTCAAATTCATTCGTACGATCCATTCTAATTCATTCGCACGATCCATTCTAATTCATTCGTACGATCCATTCTAATTCTCTCACACGATCTATTCTAATTCATTCGTACGATCCATTCTAATTCATTCGCATGATCCATTCTAATTCATTCGTACGATCCATTCTAATTCATTCATACGATCCATTCTAATTCATTCGTACGATCCATTCTAATTCATTCGCACAAATATATCCATTCTAATTCATTCGTACGATCCATTCTAATTCATTCGCACGATCCATTCTAATTCATTATTACGATCCATTCAAATTCATTCGCAAGATCTGTTCTTATTCATTCGCATAATCCATTCTAATTCATTCGCACGAATGTATCCATTCTAATTCATTCGTACGATCCATTCTAATTCATTCGTACGATCCATTCTAATTCATTCGTATGATCCATTCTAATTAATTCGTTTGATCCATTCTAATTCATTCGTACGATCCATTCTAATTCATTCATACAATCCATTCTAATTCATTCGTACGATCCATTCTAATTCACTCATAAAATCTATTCTAATACATTCATACGATCCATTCTAATTCATTTGCACGAATATATCCATTCTAATTCATTCGTACGATCCATTCTAATTCCTTCGTACGATCCATTCTAATTCATTCGTACGATCTATTCTAATTCATTCGTACGATCCATTATAATTCATTCGCACGATCCATTCTAATTCATTCATAGGATCCATTCTAATTCATTCATACGATCAATTCTAATTCTTTCGCACGAATGTATCCATTCTAATTCATTCGCATGAATGTATCCATTCTAATTCATTCGTACGATCCATTCTAATTCATTCGTACGATCCATTCTAATTCATTCTTACGATCTATTCTAATTCATTCATACAATCCATTCTAATTCTTTCACACGATCCATTCTAATTCATTCGTACGATCCAGTCTAATTTATTCGCACAATCCATTCTATTTCATTCGTACGATCCATTCTTAATCATTGGCACGATCCATTCTAATTCATTCGCACCTATGTATCCATTCTAATTCATTCGTACGAATCCATTCTAATTCATTCGTACAATCTATTTTATTTCATTCGTACAATCCATTCTTACTCATTCGTATGATCCATTCTAATTCATTCGGACGGATGTATCCATTCTAATTTATTCGTACGATCCATTCTAATTTATTCGTACGATCCATTCTAATTCATTCGTACGATCCATTTTAATTCATTCGTCCGATCCATTCTAATTCATTCGCATGAATGTATCCATTCTAATTCATTCGTATGATCCATTCTAATTCATTTGTATGATCCATTCTAATTCATTCGTAAGATCTATTCTAATTCATTCGTACGATCCATTCTAATTCATTCGTACGATCCATTCTAATTCATCCGTACGATCCATTCTAATTCATTCGTATGATCCATTCTAATTCATTCGCACGAATGTATCCATTCTAGTTCATTAGTACGATCCATTCTAATTCATTCGTACGATCCATTCTAATTCATTCGCACGATCCATTCTAATTCATTCGTACGATCCATTCTAATTCATTCATACGATCCATTCTAATTCATTCGTACGATCCATTCTAATTCATTCGCACAAATGTATCCATTCTAATTCATTCGTACGATCCATTCTAATTCATTCGCACGATCCATTCTAATTCATTCGTACGATCCATTCTAATTCTTTCACACGATCCATTCTAATTCATTCGTACGATCCATTCTAATTCATTCGCACGATCTGTTCTTATTCATTCGCACAATCCATTCTAATTTATTCGCACGAATGTATCCATTCTAATTCATTCATACGATCCATTCTAATTCATTCGTACGATCCATTCTAATTCATTCGTACGATCAATTCTAATTCATTCACACGATTGTATCCATTCTAATTCATTCATACGATCCTGAATTAGAATGGATCGAACGAATGAATTAAAAAGGATACCTTTGTGCATATGAATTAGAATGGATCGTACGAATGAATTAGAATGGATCATATTAACGAATTAGAATGGATGGTACGAATGAATTAGAATGGATACATTCGTGCGAATGAATTAGAATGGATCGTGCACGAAAGTATCCATTCTAATTCATTCGTACGATCCATTCTAATTCATTAATATGATCCATTCTAATTCATTCGTATGATCCATTCTAATTCATATGCACAAAGGTATCCATTCTAATCCATTCGTAGGATCCATTCTAATCCATTCGTATGCTCCATTCTAATTCATTCGTACGATCCATTCTAATTCATTCGCACGAATGTATCCATTCTAATTCATTAATATGATCCATTCTAATTCATTCGTACGATCCATTCTAATTCATATGCATAAAGGTATCCATTTTAATCCATTCGTAATTTCCATTCTAATCCATTCGTACGATCCATTCTAATTCGTTCGTACGATCCATTCTAATTCATTCGCTCGAATGTATCCATTCTAATCCATTCGTACGATCCATTCTAATCCATTCATACGATCCATTCTAATTCATTCGCATGAATGTAACCATTCTAATTTATTCATTTGATCCATTCTAATTCATTTGTACGATCCATTCTAATTCATTCGTCCGATCCATTCTAATTCATTCGCACGAATGTATCCATTCTAATTCATTCGTACGATCCATTCTAATTCATTCGTACGATCTATTCTAATTCATTCGTACGATCCATTCTAATTCATTCGTAAGATCCATTCTAATTCATTCGTACGATCCATTCTAATTATAATGGATCATACGAATTAATTAGAATGGATCATACGAATGAATTAGAATGGATCGTACGAATGAATTAGAATGGATCGTACGAATGAATTAGAATGGATACATTCGTGCGAATGAATTAGAATGGATTGTGCGAATGAATAAGAACAGATCGTGCGAATGAATTAGAATGAACTAGAATAGATCATGCGAATGAATTAGAATGGATCGTACGAATGAATTAGAATGGATACATTTGTGCGAATGAATTAGAATGGATCGTACGAATGAATTAGAACGGATCGTATGAATGAATAAGAATGGATCGTACGAATGAATTAGAATGGATCGTGCGAATGAATTAGAATGGATCGTACGAATGAATTAGAATGGATCGTGTGAAAGAATTAGAATGGATCGTACAAATGAATTAGAATGGATCGTGCGAATGAAATAGAATGGATCGTACGAATGAATTAAAATGGATACATTTCTGCGAATGAATTAGATGGATCGTATGAATGAATTAGAATGGATCGTACGAATGAATTAGAATGGATCGTGCGAATGAATTAGAATGGATCGTATGAATGAACTAGAATGGATACATTCGTGCGAATGAATTAGAATGGATCGTACGAATGAATTAGAATGGATCGTACGAATGAATTAGAATGGATCGTACGAATAAATTAGAATGGATCCTACGAATGAATTAGAATGGATACATTCATGCGAATGAATTAGAATGGATCGTACGAATAAATTAGAATGGATCGTATGAATGGTTTAGAATGGATACATTCGTGCGAATGAATTAGAATGGATCGGGCGAATGAATTAGAATGGATCGTACGAATGAATTAGAATGGATCAAATGAATGAATTAAAATGGTTACATTCATGCGAATGAATTAGAATCGATCGTACGAATGGATTAGAATGGATCGTACGAATTGATTAGAATGGATACATTCGTGCGAATGAATTAAAATGGATCATACGAATGAGTAAGAATGGATCGTACGAATGAAATAGAATGGATTGTAAGAATGAATTAGAATGGATCGTGCGAATGAATTTGAATGGATCGTACGAATGAATTAGAATGGATCGTGCTAATGAATTAGAATTGATCATACGAATGAAATAGAATGGATTGTACGAATGATTTAGAATGGATCGTACGAATGAATTAGAATGGATCGTACGAATGATTTAGAATGGATACATTCGTGCGAATGAATTAGAATGGATCATACGAATGAGTAAGAATGGATCGTACGAATGAATTAGAATGGATACATTCGTGCGAATGAATTAGAATGGATCGGACGAATGAATTAGAATGGATCGTACGAATGAATTAGAATGGATCGTACGAAAGAATTAGAATGGATCGTACGAATAAATTAGAAGGGATACATTCGTCCGAATGAATTAGAATGGAACATACGAATGAGTAAGAATGGATCGTATGAATGAAATAGAATAGATTGTACGAATGAATTAGAATGGATCCTACGAATGAATTAGAATGGATCGTGTGAAAGAATTAGAATAGATTGTATGAATGAATTAGAATCGATCGTATGAATGAATTAGAATGGATCGTATGAGTGAATCAGAATGGATACGAAGGAATTAGAATGGATCGTACGAAGGAATTTGAATGGATCATACGAATGAAATAGAATGGATCGTACGAAGGAATTAGAATGGATCGTACGAAGGAATTAGAATGGATCGTACGAAGGAATTAGAATGGATCGTACGAATGAATTAGAATGGATATATTCGTGCAAATGAATTAGAATGGATCGTATGATTGAATTAGAATGGATCGTATGAGTGAATTAGAACGGATAGTACGAATGAAGTAGAATGGATCGTAGGAATGAATTAGAATGGATACATTCGTGCGAATAAATTAGAATGGATCGTATGAATAATGATCCATTCTAATTCATTCGTACGATCCATTCTAATTCATTCGTACGATCCATTCTAATTCATTCGCACAAATGTATCCATTCTAATTCATTCGTACGATCCATTCTAATTCATTCGTACGATCCGTTCTAATTCATTCGTAAGATCCATTCTAATTCATTCGTACGATCCATTCTAATTCATTCGTACGATCCATTCTAATTTATTCGCGAATGTATCCATTCAAATTCATTCGTACGATCCATTTTAATTCATTCGTACGATCCATTCTAATTCATTCATACGATCTATTCTAATTCATTCATACAATCCATTCTAATTCTTTCACACGATCCATTCTAATTCATTCGTACGATCCATTCTAATTCATTCGCACAATCCATTCTATTTCATTCGTACGATCCATTCTTACTCATTCGTATGATCTATTCTAATTCGTTAGCACGAATGTATCCATAATGGATCATACGAATGAGTAAGAATGGATCATACGAATGAAATAGAATGGATTGTGCGAATGAATTAGAATGGACCGTACGAATGAATTAGACGTACGAATGAATTAGAATGGATCGTGTGAAAGAATTAGAATGGATTGTACGAATGAATTAGAATAGATCGTATGAATGAATTAGAATGGATCGTACGAATGAATTAGAATGGATCGTACGAATGAACTAGAATAGATACATTCGTGCGAATGAATTAGAATGGATCGTACGAATGAATTAGAATGGATCGTACGAATGAATTAAAATGGACCTTACGAATGAATTAGAATGGATCGTACGAATGCACGATCCATGCTAATTCATTCGTTCGATCAATTCTAATTCATTAGCACGATCCATTCTAATTCATTCGTACGATCCATTCTAATTCATTCGCACGATCCATTCTAATTCATTCGTACGATCCATTCTAATTCTTTCACACGATCCATTCTAATTCATTCGTACGATCCATTCTAATTCATTCGTACGATCTATTCTAATTCATTCGTACGATCCATTCCAATTCATTCGTACGATCCATTTTAATTCCTTCAAACGATCCATTCTAATTCATTCATACAATCCATTCTAATTCTTTCACAAGATCAATTCTAATTCATTCGTACGATCTATAATTCATTCGTGCAATCCATTCTATTTCATTCGTACGATCCATTCTTACTCATTCGTACGATCCATTCTAATTCATTCACACGAATGTATCCATTCGTACGAATGAATTAGAATAGATTGTACGAATGAATTAGAATGGATCGTACGAATGAATTAGAATGGATCGTATGAATGAATTAGAATGGATCGTACGAATGAATTAGAATGGATCATGCGAATGAATTAGAATGGATCGTACGAATGAATTAGAATGGATCGTACGAATGAACTTGAATGGATACATTCGTGCGAATGAATTAGAATGGATCGTACGAATGAATTAGAATGGATCCAACGAATGAATCGTACGAATGAATTAGAATGGATCATGTGAAAGAATTAGAATGGATTGTATGAATGAATTAGAATAGATCGTATGAATGAATTAGAATGGATCGTATGAATGAATTAGAATAGATCTTACGAATGAACTAGAATGGATACATTCGTGTGAATGAATTAGAATGGATCGTACGAATGAATTAGAATGGATCTTACGAATGAATTAGAATGGATCGTATGAATGAATTAGAATGGATCGTACAAATGAATTAGAATGGATACATTCGTGCGAATGAATTAGAATGGATCGGACGAATGAATTAGAATGGATCGTACGAATAAATTAGAATGGATACATTTGTCCGAATGAATTAGAATAGATCGTACGAATGAATATATATCGTACGAATGAATTAGAATGGATCGTACGAATGAATTAGAATGGATCCATTCGTGCGAATGAAATAGAATGGATACATTCGTGCGAAAGAATTAGAATAGATCGTATGAATGAATTAGAATGGATCCTATGAATGAATTATAATGGATCGTGCGAATGAATTAGAATGGATCGTATGAATGAATTAGAATGGATCGTGCTAATGAATTAGAATTGATCGAATGAATGAATTAGCATGGATCGTGCTAATGAATTAGAATGGAACGTACGAATAAATTAGAATGGATCGTGTGAAAGAATTAGAATGGATTAGAATGGATCGTGTGAAAGAATTAGAATGAAATAGAATGGATCGTACGAATGAATTAGATTGGATTGTGCGAATGAATTAGAATGGACCGTACGAATGAATTAGAATGGATCGTATGAATGAATTAGAATCGATACATTCGTGCGAATGAATTAGAATGGATCGGACGAATGAATTAGAATGGATCGTACGAATGAATTAGAATGGATCAAATGAATGAATTAGAATGGTTACATTCATGCAAATGAATTAGAATGGATCGTACGAATGGATTAGAATGGATCGTACGAATGAATTAGAATGGATCATACGAATGAGTAAGAATGAATCGTATGAATGAATTAGAATGGATATATTTGTGCGAATGAATTAGAATGGATCGCACGAATGAATTAGAATGGATCGTATGAATGAATTAGAATGGATCGTGCGAATGAATTCGAATGGATCGTACGAATTCATTCTAATTCATTCATACAATCCATTCTAATTCTTTCACACAATCCATTCTAATTCATTCGTACGTTCCATTCTAATTCATTAGCACGATCCATGCTAATTCATTCGTTCGATCAATTCTAATTCATTAGCACGATCCATTCTAATTCATTCGTACGATCCATTCTAATTCATTCACACGATCCATTCTAATTCATTCATATGATCCATTCTAATTCATTCATACGATCTATTCTAATTCTTTTGCACGAATGTATCCATTATAATACATTCGCACGAATGTATCCATTCTAATTCATTCGCACGAATGTATCCATTCTAATTCATTCGTACGATCCATTCTAATTCATTCGTACGATCCATTCTAATTCATTCGTACGATCCATTCTAATTCATTCATATGATCTATTTTGATTCATTCATACAATCCATTCTAATTCTTTCACACGATCCATTCTAATTCATTCGTACGATCCATTCTAATTCCTTCGTACGATCCAATCTAATTCATTCGTACGATCTATTCTAATTCATTCCTATGATCCATTCTAATTCATTAGTATGATCCATTCTAATTCCTTCATATGATCCATTCTAATTCATTCGTACGATCCATTCTAATTCATTCGTACAATCTATTCTAATTCATTCGTACGAATGGATACATTCGTGTGAATGAATTAGAATGGATCGTACGAATGAGTAAGAATGGATCGTACGAATGAAATAGAATGGATTGCACGAATGAATTAGAATGGATCGTACGAATGAATTAGAATGGATAGTGTGAAAGAATTAGAATGGATTGTATGAATGAATTAGAATGGATCGTACGAATGAATTAGAATGGATCGTACTAGGATCCATTCTAATTCATTCGTACAATCTATTCTATTTCATTCGTACGATCCATTCTTACTCATTCGTATGATCCATTCTAATTCATTCGGACGAATGTATCCATTCTAATTTATTCGTACGATCCATTCTAATTCATTCGTACGATCCATTCTAATTCATTCGTCTGATCCATTCTAATTCATTCGCACGAATGTATCCATTCTAATTCATTCGTAGGATCCATTCTAATTCATTCGTACGATCCATTCTAATTCATTCGTACGATCCATTCTAATTCATTCATACGATCTATTCTAATTCATTCATACAATCTATTCTAATTCTTTCACACGATCCATTCTAATTCATTCGTACGATCCATTCTAATTCCTTCGTATGATCCATTCTAATTCATTCGTACGATCTATTCTAATTCATTCGTACGATCCATTCTAATTTATTCGTATGATCCATTCTAATTCCTTCATATTATCCATTCTAATTCATTCGTACGATCCATTCTAATTCATTCGTACAATCTATTCTAATTCATTCGTACGAATGGAGACATTCGTGTGAATGAATTATAATGGATCGTACGAATGAGTAAGAATGGATCGTACGAATGAAATAGAATGGATTGCACGAATGAATTAGAATGGCTCGTACGAATGAATTAGAATGGATAGTGTGAAAGAATTAGAATGGATTGTATGAATGAATTAGAATGGATCGTACGAATGAATTAGAATGGATCGTACTAGGATCCATTCTAATTCATTCGTACAATCTATTCTATTTCATTCGTACAATCCATTCTTACTCATTCGTATGATCCATTCTAATTCATTCGGACGAATGTATCCATTCTAATTTATTCGTACGATCCATTCTAATTCATTCATACAATCCATTCTAATTCATTCGTACGATCCATTCTTACTCATTCGTATGATCCATTCTAATTCATTCGTACGATCCATTCTAATTCATTCGTACGATCGATTCTAATTCATTCGCACTATCCATTCTAATTCATTCGTACGATCCATTTTAATTCATTCGTATGATCCATTCTAATTTATTCGTTCAAATATATCCATTCTAATTCATTCGTACGATCCATTCTAATTCATTCGCACGATCCATTCTAATTCATTCGCACGAATGTATCCATTCTAATACATTTGCACGATCCATTCTAATTCATTCCTATGATCTATTCTAATTCATTCGTATGATCTATTCTAATTCATTCGTACGATCCATTCTACGATCCATTCTAATTCATTCGTATATTCCATTCTAATTCATTAGCACGATCCATGCTAATGAATTAGAATGGATCGTACGATCCAATCTAATTCATTCATACGATCCATTCTTACTCATTCGTATGATCCATTCTAATTCAATCGTACGATCCATTCTAATTCATTCGTACGATCCATTCTAATTCCTTCGTACGATCCATTCTAATTCATTCGTACGATCCATTCTAATTCATTCGTACGATCCATTCTAATTCATTCGTACGATCCATTCTAATTCATTAGTACGATCCATTCTAATTCATTCGCACAATCTATTCTAATTCATTCGTACGATCCATTCTAATTCATTCGTACGATCCATTCTAATTCATTCATACAATCCATTCTAATTTATTTGCACAAATGATTCCATTCTAATTCATTCGTACGATCCATTCTAATTCATTCGCCCAATCTATTCTAATTCATTCATACGATCCATTCTAATTCATTCGCACGAATGTATCCATTCTAATTCATTCATACGATCCATTCTACTTTATTCGTTCTATCCGTTCTAATTCACTCATACGATCCATTCTAATTCATTCTTACAATCCATTCTAATTCATTTGCATGAATATATCCATTCTAATTCATTCGTACGATCCATTCTAATTCCTTCGTACGATCCATTCTAATTCCTTCGTACGATCCATTCTATTTCATTCGTATGATCCATTCTAATTCCTTCGTACGATCCATTCTAATTCCTTCGTATCCATTCTAATTCACTCATACGATCCATTCTAATTCATTCGTACGATCCATTCTAATTCATTCATACAATCCATTCTAATTCATTCGCACGAATGTATCCATTCTAATTCATTCGTACGATCAGTTCTAATTCATTCACAAAATCTATTCTAATTCATTCATACGATCCATTCTAATTCATTCACACGAATGTATCCATTCTAATTCATTTATACGATCCATTCTAATTCATTCGTACGATCCATTCTAATTCACTCATACGATCCATTCTAATACATTCATACGATCCATTCTAATTCATTTGCACGAATATATCCATTCTAATTCATTCGTACGATCCATTCTAATTCCTTCGTACGATCCATTCTAATTCATTCGTACGATCTATTCTAATTCATTCGTACAATCCATTCTAATTCATTCGTACGATCCCTTCTATTTCATTCTAATTCATTCTAATTCAGACATTTGATCCATTCTAATTCATTCGTACGATTCATTCTAATTCATTCGTCCGATCCATTCTTATTCATTCGTATGATCCATTCTAATTCATTCGCACGATCCATTCTAATTCATTCATATGATCCATTCTAATTCATTCGTACGATCCATTCTAATTCATTCGTACGATCCATTCTAATTCATTCGCACGATCCATTCTAATTCATTCATACGATCCATTCTAATTCATTCATACGATCCATTCTAATTCATTCCTACAATCCATTCTAATTCATTCGCCCGATCCATTCTAATTCATTCATACGATCCATTCTATTCGAATGGATCATGCGATCCATTCTATTCGAATGGATCATGCGATCCATTTGAATTCATTCGCACGATCCATTCTAATTCATTCATAATGGATACATTCGTGCGAATGAATTAGAATGGATCGTATGAATGAATTAGAATGGATCGTACGAATGAATTAGATCAATTCTAATTCATTCATTCGCACGAATTTATCCATTCTAATTCATTCGTTCGATCAATTCTAATTCATTAGCACGATCCATTCTAATTCATTCGTACGATCCATTCTAATTCATTCGCACGATCCATTCTAATTCATTCATAGGATTATTCTAATTCATTCATACGATCTATTCTAATTCTTTCGCACGAATGTATCCATTCTAATTCATTCGCACGAATGTATCCATTCTAATTCATTCGTACGATCCATTCTAATTCATTCGCACGATCCATTCTAATTCATTCGTACGATCAATTCTAATTCATTCGCACGAATGTATCCATTCTAATTCTTTCGTACGATCCATTCTAATTCATTCATAGGATCCATTCTAATTCATTGGCACGAATGTATCCATTCTAATTCATTCGTACGATCAGTTCTAATTCATTCACAAAATCTATTCTAATTAATTCATACGATCCATTCTAATCCATTCACACGAATGTATCCATTCTAATTCATTCATACGATCCATTCTAATTCATTCGTACGATCCATTCAAATTCACTCATACGATCCATTCTAATTCATTTGCACGAATATATCCATTCTAATTCATTCGTACGATCCATTCTAATTCCTTCGTCAATCCATTCTAATTCATTCGTACGATCTATTCTATTTCATTCGTACGATCCATTCTTACTCATTCGTACGATCCATTCTAATTCATTCGTCCAATCCATTCTAATTCATTTGCATGAATGTATCCATTCTAATTCATTCGTGCGATCCATTCTAATTCATTCGCACGATCCATTCTAATTCATTCGTACAATCCATTCTAATTCTTTCACACGAACCATTCTAATTCATTCGTACGATCCATTCTAATTCATTCTCACGATCCATTCTAATTCATTCGTACGATCCATTCTAATTCATTCATACGATCCATTCTAATTCATTCGTACGATCTATTCTAATTCATTCGAAGAAATGTATCCATTCTAATTCATTCGTACGATCCATTCTAATTCATTCGTACGATCAATTCTAATTCATTCGCACGAATGTATCCATTCTAATTCATTCGTACGATCCATTCTAATTCATTCGTATGATCCATTCTAATTATTTCGTATGATCCATTCTAATTCATTCGTATGATCCATTCTAATTCATTCGTACGATCTATTCTTACTCATTCGTACGATCCATTCTAATTCCTTCGTACGATCCATTCTAATTCCTTCGTACGATCAATTCTAATTCATTCGCACGATCCATTCTAATTCTTTCATACAATCCATTCTAATTCTTTCGTGCGAATGAATTTGAATGGATACCTTTGTGCATATGAATTAGAATGGATCGTACGAATGAATTAGAATGGATAATATTAATGAATTAGAATGGATCGTACGAATGAATTAGAATGGATACATTCGTGCGAATGAATTAGAATGGATCATGCGAATCAATTAGACTAGATCGTGCGAATGAATAAGAATAGATCATACGAATGAATTAGAATGGATCGTACGAATTAATTAGAATGGATACATTCGTGCGAATGAATTAGAATGGATTGTATGAATGAATTAGAATGGATCGTACGAATGAATTAGAATGGATCATACGAATTAATTAGAATGGATCATACTAATGAATTAGAATGGATTGTACGAATGAATTAGAATGGATTGTACGAATGAATTAGAATGGATCGTGCGAATGAATTAGAATGGATCGTACGAATGAATTAGAATGGATACATTTGTGCGAATGAATTAGAATGGATCGTACGAATGAATTAGAATGGATCGTATGAATGAATTAGAATGGATCGTACGAATGAATTAGAATGGATCGTGCGAATGAATTAGAATGGATCGTATGAATGAACTAGAATGGATACATTCGTGCGAATGAATTAGAATGGATCGTACGAATGAATTAGAATGGATCCAACGAATGAATCGTACGAATGAATTAGAATGGATCATGTGAAAGAATTAGAATGGATTGTATGAATGAATTAGAATAGATCGTATGAATGAATTAGAATGGATCGTATGAATGAATTAGAATAGATCTTACGAATGAACTAGAATGGATACATTCGTGCGAATGAATTAGAATGGATCGTACGAATGAATTAGAATGGATCTTACGAATGAATTAGAATGGATCGTACGAATGAATTAGAATGGATCGTACAAATGAATTAGAATGGATACATTCGTGCGAATGAATTAGAATGGATCGGACGAATGAATTAGAATGGATCGTACGAATAAATTAGAATGGATACATTTGTCCGAATGAATTAGAATAGATCGTACGAATGAATATATATCGTACGAATGAATTAGAATGGATCGTACGAATGAATTAGAATGGATCCATTCGTGCGAATGAAATAGAATGGATACATTCGTGCGAAAGAATTAGAATAGATCGTATGAATGAATTAGAATGGATCCTATGAATGAATTATAATGGATCGTGCGAATGAATTAGAATGGATCGTATGAATGAATTAGAATGGATCGTGCTAATGAATTAGAATTGATCGAATGAATGAATTAGCATGGATCGTGCTAATGAATTAGAATGGAACGTACGAATGAATTAGAATGGATCGTGTGAAAGAATTAGAATGGATTAGAATGGATCGTGTGAAAGAATTAGAATGAAATAGAATGGATCGTACGAATGAATTAGAATGGATTGTGCGAATGAATTAGAATGGACCGTACGAATGAATTAGAATGGATCGTATGAATGAATTAGAATGGATACATTCGTGCGAATGAATTAGAATGGATCGGACGAATGAATTAGAATGGATACATTCATGCGAATAAATTAGAATGGATCGTACGAATGGATTAGAATGGATCGTACGAATGAATTAGAATGGATCATACGAATGAGTAAGAATGAATCGTATGAATGAATTAGAATGGATATATTTGTGCGAATGAATTAGAATGGATCGCACGAATGAATTAGAATGGATCGTATGAATGAATTAGAATGGATCGTGCGAATGAATTGGAATGGATCGTACGAATTCATTCTAATTCATTCATACAATCCATTCTAATTCTTTCACACAATCCATTCTAATTCATTCGTACGTTCCATTCTAATTCATTAGCACGATCCATGCTAATTCATTCGTTCGATCAATTCTAATTCATTAGCACGATCCATTCTAATTCATTCGTACGATCCATTCTAATTCATTCACACGATCCATTCTAATTCATTCATATGATCCATTCTAATTCATTCATACGATCTATTCTAATTCTTTTGCACGAATGTATCCATTATAATTCATTCGCACGAATGTATCCATTCTAATTCATTCGCATGAATGTATCCATTCTAATTCATTCGTACGATCCATTCTAATTCATTCGTACGATCCATTCTAATTCATTCGTACGATCCATTCTAATTCATTCATACGATCTATTTTGATTCATTCATACAATCCATTCTAATTCTTTCACACGATCCATTCTAATTCATTCGTACGATCCATTCTAATTCCTTCGTACGATCCAATCTAATTCATTCGTACGATCTATTCTAATTCATTCCTATGATCCATTCTAATTCATTAGTATGATCCATTCTAATTCCTTCATATGATCCATTCTAATTCATTCGTACGATCCATTCTAATTCATTCGTACAATCTATTCTAATTCATTCGTACGAATGGATACATTCGTGTGAATGAATTAGAATGGATCGTACGAATGAGTAAGAATGGATCGTACGAATGAAATAGAATGGATTGCACGAATGAATTAGAATGGATCGTACGAATGAATTAGAATGGATAGTGTGAAAGAATTAGAATGGATTGTATGAATGAATTAGAATGGATCGTACGAATGAATTAGAATGGATCGTACTAGGATCCATTCTAATTCATTCGTACAATCTATTCTATTTCATTCGTACGATCCATTCTTACTCATTCGTATGATCCATTCTAATTCATTCGGACGAATGTATCCATTCTAATTTATTCGTACGATCCATTCTAATTCATTCGTACGATCCATTCTAATTCATTCGTCTGATCCATTCTAATTCATTCGCACGAATGTATCCATTCTAATTCATTCGTAGGATCCATTCTAATTCATTCGTACGATCTATTCTAATTCATTCGTACGATCCATTCTAATTCATTCATACGATCTATTCTAATTCATTCATACAATCCATTCTAATTCTTTCACACGATCCATTCTAATTCATTCGTACGATCCATTCTAATTCCTTCGTATGATCCATTCTAATTCATTCGTACGATCTATTCTAATTCATTCGTACGATCCATTCTAATTTATTCGTATGATCCATTCTAATTCCTTCATATTATCCATTCTAATTCATTCGTACGATCCATTCTAATTCATTCGTACAATCTATTCTAATTCATTCGTACGAATGGAGACATTCGTGTGAATGAATTAGAATGGATCGTACGAATGAGTAAGAATGGATCGTACGAATGAAATAGAATGGATTGCACGAATGAATTAGAATGGCTCGTACGAATGAATTAGAATGGATAGTGTGAAAGAATTAGAATGGATTGTATGAATGAATTAGAATGGATCGTACGAATGAATTAGAATGGATCGTACTAGGATCCATTCTAATTCATTCGTACAATCTATTCTATTTCATTCGTACAATCCATTCTTACTCATTCGTATGATCCATTCTAATTCATTCGGATGAATGTATCCATTCTAATTTATTCGTACGATCCATTCTAATTCATTCGTACGATCCATTCTAATTCATTCGTACGATCCATTCTTACTCATTCGTATGATCCATTCTAATTCATTCGTACGATCCATTCTAATTCATTCGTACGATCGATTCTAATTCATTCGCACTATCCATTCTAATTCATTCGTACGATCCATTTTAATTCATTCGTATGATCCATTCTAATTTATTCGTTCAAATATATCCATTCTAATTCATTCGTACAATCCATTCTAATTCATTCGCACGATCCATTCTAATTCATTCGCACGAATGTATCCATTCTAATACATTTGCACGATCCATTCTAATTCATTCCTATGATCTATTCTAATTCATTCGTATGATCTATTCTAATTCATTCGTACGATCCATTCTACGATCCATTCTAATTCATTCGTATATTCCATTCTAATTCATTAGCACGATCCATGCTAATGAATTAGAATGGATCGTACGATCCAATCTAATTCATTCATACGATCCATTCTTACTCATTCGTATGATCCATTCTAATTCAATCGTACGATCCATTCTAATTCATTCGTACGATCCATTCTAATTCCTTCGTACGATCCATTCTAATTCATTCGTACGATCCATTCTAATTCATTCGTACGATCCATTCTAATTCATTAGTACGATCCATTCTAATTCATTCGCACAATCTACTCTAATTCATTCGTACGATCCATTCTAATTCATTCGTACGATCCATTTTAATTCATTCATACAATCCATTCTAATTTATTTGCACAAATGATTCCATTCTAATTCATTCGTACGATCCATTCTAATTCATTCGCACAATCTATTCTAATTCATTCATACGATCCATTCTAATTCATTCGCACGAATGTATCCATTCTAATTCATTCATACGATCCATTCTACTTTATTCGTTCTATCCGTTCTAATTCACTCATACGATCCATTCTAATTCATTCTTACAATCCATTCTAATTCATTTGCATGAATATATCCATTCTAATTCATTCGTACGATCCATTCTAATTCTTTCGTACGATCCATTCTAATTCCTTCGTACGATCCATTCTATTTCATTCGTATGATCCATTCTAATTCCTTCGTACGATCCAGTCTAATTCCTTCGTATCCATTCTAATTCACTCATACGATCCATTCTAATTCATTCGTACGATCCATTCTAATTCATTCATACAATCCATTCTAATTCATTCGCACGAATGTATCCATTCTAATTCATTCGTACGATCAGTTCTAATTCATTCACAAAATCTATTCTAATTCATTCATACGATCCATTCTAATTCATTCACACGAATGTATCCATTCTAATTCATTTATACGATCCATTCTAATTCATTCGTACGATCCATTCTAATTCACTCATACGATCCATTCTAATACATTCATACGATCCATTCTAATTCATTTGCACGAATATATCCATTCTAATTCATTCGTACGATCCATTCTAATTCCTTCGTACGATCCATTCTAATTCATTCGTACGATCTATTCTAATTCATTCGTACAATCCATTCTAATTCATTCGTACGATCCCTTCTATTTCATTCTAATTCATTCTAATTCATACATTTGATCCATTCTAATTCATTCGTACGATCCATTCTAATTCATTCGTCCGATCCATTCTTATTCATTCGTATGATCCATTCTAATTCATTCGCACGATCCATTCTAATTCATTCGTACGATCCATTCTAATTCATTCGTACGATCCATTCTAATTCATTCGCACGATCCATTCTAATTCATTCAAACGATCCATTCTAATTCATTCATACGATCCATTCTAATTCATTCCTACAATCCATTCTAATTCATTCGCCCGATCCATTCTAATTCATTCATACGATCCATTCTATTCGAATGGATCATGCGATCCATTCTATTCGAATGGATCATGCGATCCATTTGAATTCATTCGCACGATCCATTCTAATTCATTCATAATGGATACATTCGTGCGAATGAATTAGAATGGATCGTATGAATGAATTAGAATGGATCGTACGAATGAATTAGATCAATTCTAATTCATTCATTCGCATGAATTTATCCATTCTAATTCATTCGTTCGATCAATTCTAATTCATTAGCACGATCCATTCTAATTCATTCGTACGATCCATTCTAATTCATTCGCACGATCCATTCTAATTCATTCATAGGATCCATTCTAATTCATTCATACGATCTATTCTAATTCTTTCGCACGAATGTATCCATTCTAATTCATTCGCACGAATGTATCCATTCTAATTCATTCGTACGATCCATTCTAATTCATTCGCACGATCCATTCTAATTCATTCGTACGATCAATTCTAATTCATTCGCACGAATGTATCCATTCTAATTCTTTCGTACGATCCATTCTAATTCATTCATAAGATCCATTCTAATTCATTGGCACGAATGTATCCATTCTAATTCATTCGTACGATCAGTTCTAATTCATTCACAAAATCTATTCTAATTAATTCATACGATCCATTCTAATCCATTCACACGAATGTATCCATTCTAATTCATTCATACGATCCATTCTAATTCATTCGTACGATCCATTCAAATTCACTCATACGATCCATTCTAATTCATTTGCACGAATATATCCATTCTAATTCATTCGTACGATCCATTCTAATTCCTTCGTCAATCCATTCTAATTCATTCGTACGATCTATTCTATTTCATTCGTACGATCCATTCTTACTCATTCGTACGATCCATTCTAATTCATTCGTCCAATCCATTCTAATTCATTTGCATGAATGTATCCATTCTAATTCATTCGTGCGATCCATTCTAATTCATTCGCACGATCCATTCTAATTCATTCGTACAATCCATTCTAATTCTTTCACACGAACCATTCTAATTCATTCGTACGATCCATTCTAATTCATTCTCACGATCCATTCTAATTCATTCGTACGATCCATTCTAATTCATTCATACGATCCATTCTAATTCATTCGTACGATCTATTCTAATTCATTCGCAGAAATGTATCCATTCTAATTCATTCGTACGATCCATTCTAATTCATTCGTACGATCAATTCTAATTCATTCGCACGAATGTATCCATTCTAATTCATTCGTACGATCCATTCTAATTCATTCGTACGATCCATTCTAATTATTTCGTATGATCCATTCTAATTCATTCGTATGATCCATTCTAATTCATTCGTACGATCCATTCTTACTCATTCGTACGATCCATTCTAATTCCTTCGTACGATCCATTCTAATTCCTTCGTACGATCAATTCTAATTCATTCGCACGATCCATTCTAATTCTTTCATACAATCCATTCTAATTCTTTCGTGCGAATGAATTTGAATGGATACCTTTGTGCATATGAATTAGAATGGATCGTACGAATGAATTAGAATGGATAATATTAATGAATTAGAATGGATCGTACGAATGAATTAGAATGGATACATTCGTGCGAATGAATTAGAATGGATCATGCGAATCAATTAGACTAGATCGTGCGAATGAATAAGAATAGATCATACGAATGAATTAGAATGGATCGTACGAATTAATTAGAATGGATACATTCGTGCGAATGAATTAGAATGGATTATATGAATGAATTAGAATGGATCGTACGAATGAATTAGAATGGATCATACGAATTAATTAGAATGGATCATACTAATGAATTAGAATGGATTGTACGAATGAATTAGAATGGATTGTACGAATGAATTAGAATGGATCGTGCGAATGAATTAGAATGGATCGTACGAATGAATTAGAATGGATACATTTGTGCGAATGAATTAGAATGGATCGTACGAATGAATTAGAATGGATCGTATGAATGAATTAGAATGGATCGTACGAATGAATAAGAATGGATCATGCGAATGAATTAGAATGGATCGTACGAATGAATTAGAATGGATCGTGTGAAAGAATTAGAATGGATCGTACGAATGAATTACCATGGATCGTACGAATGAATTAGAATGGATACATTTGTGCGAATGAATTAGAATGGATCGTACGAATGAATTAGAATGGATCGTATGAATGAATTAGAATGGATCGTACGAATGAATTAGAATGGATCGTGCGAATGAATTATAATGGATCGTACGAATGAATTAGAATGGATCGTACGAATGAACTAGAATGGATACATTCGTGCGAATAAATTAGAATGGATCGTACGAATGAATTAGAATGGATCGTACGAATGAATTAGAATGGATCTTACGAATGAATTAGAATGGATCGTACGAATGAATTAGAATGGATCGTACGAATGAAATAGAATGGATACATTCGTGCGAATGAATTAGAATGGATCGGACGAATGAATTAGAATGGATCGTACGAATGAATTAGAATGAATCGTACGAATAAATTAGAATGGATACATTCGTCCGAATGAATTAGAATGGATCATACGAATGAGTAAGAATGGATCGTACGAATGAAATAGAATGGATCGTACCAATGAGTAAGAATGGATCGTACGAATGAAATAGAATGGATTGTGCGAATGAATTAGAATGGATCATACGAATGAATTAGAATGGATCGTGTGAAAGAATTAGAATGGATTGTATAAATGAATTAGAATAGATCGTATGAATGAATTAGAATGGATCGTACGAATGAATTAGAATGGATAGTGCGAATGAATTTGAATCGATCGTACGAATGAATTAGAATGGATTGTATGAATGAATTAGAATGGATACATTCGTGCGAATGAATTAGAATGGATCGGACAAATGAATTAGAATGGATCGTACGAATGAATTAGAATGGATCAAATGAATGAATTAGAATGGTTACATTCATGCGAATGAATTAGAATGGATCATACGAATGGATTTGAATGGATCGTACGAATGAATTAGAATGGATCATACGAATGAGTAAGAATGAATCGTATGAATGAATTAGAATGGATATATTTGTGCGAATGAATTAGAATGGATCGCACGAATGAATTAGAATGGATCGTATGAATGAATTAGAATGGATCGTGCGAATGAATTCGAATGGATCGTACGAATTCATTCTAATTCATTCATACAATCCATTCTAATTCTTTCACACGATCCATTCTAATTCATTCGTACGTTCCATTCTAATTCATTAGCACGATCCATGCTAATTCATTCGTTCGATCAATTCTAATTCATTAGCACGATCCATTCTAATTCATTCGTACGATCCATTCTAATTCATTCACACGATCCATTCTAATTCATTCATATGATCCATTCTAATTCATTCATACGATCTATTCTAATTCTTTCGCACGAATGTATCCATTCTAATTCATTCGCACGAATGTATCCATTCTAATTCATTCGTACGATCCATTCTAATTCATTCATACGATCCATTCTAATTCATTCGTACGATCCATTCTAATTCATTCATACGATCTATTATAATTCATTCATACAATCCATTCTAATTCTTTCACACGATCCATTCTAATTCATTCGTACGATCCATTCTAATTCCTTCATACGATCCATTCTAATTCATTCGTACGATCTATTCTAATTCATTCGTACGATCCATTCTAATTCATTCGTATGATCCATTCTAATTCCTTCATATGATCCATTCTAATTCATTCGTACGATCCATTCTAATTCATTTGTACAATCTATTCTAATTCATTCGTACGAATGGATACATTCGTGTGAATGAATTAGAATGGATCGTACGAATGAGTAAGAATAGATCGTACGAATGAAATAGAATGGATTGCACGAATGAATTAGAATGGATCGTACGAATGAATTAGAATGGATAGTGTGAAAGAATTAGAATGGATTGTCTGAATGAATTAGAATGGATCGTACGAATGAATTAGAATGGATCGTACTAGGATCTATTCTAATTCATTCGTACAATCTATTCTATTTCATTCGTACGATCCATTCTTACTCATTCGTATGATCCATTCTAATTCATTCGGACAATGTATCCATTCTAATTTATTCGTAGGATCCGTTCTAATTCATTCGTACGATCCATTCTAATTCATTCGTACGATCCATTCTTACTCATTCGTAAGATCCATTCTAATTCATTCGTACGATCCATTCTAATTCATTCGTACGATCGATTCTAATTCATTCGCACTATCCATTCTAATTCATTCGTACGATCCATTTTAATTCATTCGTATGATCCATTCTAATTCATTCGCATGATCCATTCTAATTCATTCGCACGAATGTATCCATTCTAATTCATTTGCACGATCTTTTCTAATTCATTCCTATGATCTATTCTAATTCATTCGTACGATCTATTCTAATTCATTCGTACGATCCATTCTACGGTCTATTCTAATTCATTCGTATATTCCATTCTAATTCATTAGCACGATCCATGCAGAATGGATCGTACGATCCAATCTAATTCATTCATACGATCCATTCTTACTCATTCGTATGATCCATTCTAATTCAATCGTACGATCCATTCTAATTCATTCGTACGATCCATTCTAATTCCTTCGTACGATCCATTCTAATTCATTCGTACGATCCATTCTAATTCATTCGTACGATCCATTCTAATTCATTCGTACGATCCATTCTAATTCATTCGTACGATCCATTCTAATTTATTCGCGCAATCTATTCTAATTCATTCGTACGATCCATTCTAATTCATTCGTACGATCCATTCTAATTCATTCATACAATCCATTCTAATTTATTCGCACATCCATTCTAATTCATTCGTACGATCCATTCTAATTCATTCGCACAATCTATTCTAATTCATTCATACGATCCATTCTAATTCATTCGCACGAATGTATCCATTCTAATTCATTCATACGATCCATTCTACTTCATTCGTACTATCCCTTCTAATTCACTCATATGATCCATTCTAATTCATTCTTACGATCCATTCTAATTCATTTGCACGAATATATCCATTCTAATTCATTCGTACGATCCATTCTAATTCCTTCGTACTATCCATTCTAATTCCTTCGTACGATCCATTCTATTTCATTCGTATGATCCATTCTAATTCCTTCGTACGATCCATTCTAATTCCTTCGTATCCATTCTAATTCACTCATACGATCCATTCTAATTCATTCGTACGATCCATTCTAATTCATTCATACAATCCATTCTAATTCATTCGCACGAATGTATCCATTCTAATTCATTCGTACGATCAGTTCTAATTCATTCACAAAATCTATTCTAATTCATTCATACGATCCATTCTAATTCATTCACACGAATGTATCCATTCTAATTCATTCATACGATCCATTCTAATTCATTCGTACGATCCATTCTAATTCACTCATACGATCCATTCTAATACATTCATACGATCCATTCTAATTCATTTGCACGAATATATCCATTCTAATTCATTCGTACGATCCATTCTAATTCCTTCGTACGATCCATTCTAATTCATTCGTACGATCTATTCTAATTCATTCGTACAATCCATTCTAATTCATTCGTACGATCCATTCTATTTCATTCTAATTCATTCTAATTCATTCATTTGATCCATTCTAATTCATTCGTACGATCCATTCTAATTCATTCGTCCGATCCATTCTTATTTATTCGTATGATCCATTCTAATTCATTCGCACGATCCATTCTAATTCATTCGTATGATCCATTCTAATTCATTCGTACGATCCATTCTAATTCATTCGTACGATCCATTCTAATTCATTCGCACGATCCATTCTAATTCATTCATACGATCCATTCTAATTCATTCATACGATCCATTCTAATTCATTCGCCCGATCCATTCTAATTCATTCATACGATCCATTCTATTCGAATGGATCATGCGATCAATTCTATTCGAATGGATCATGCGATCCATTCGAATTCATTCGCACGATCCATTATAATTCATTCATAATGGATACATTCGTGCGAATGAATTAGAATGGATCGTATGAATGAATTAGAATGGATCGTATGAATGAATTAGAATGGATCGTGTGAATGAATTAGAATGGATCGTACGAATGAATTAGAATGGATCGTATGAATAAACTAGAATGGATACATTCGTGCGAATGAATTAGAATGGATCGTACGAATGAATTTGAATGGATCGTACGAATGAATTAGAATGGATCGTACGAATGAATTAGAATGGATACATTCGTGCGAATGAATTAGAATGGATCGGACGAATGAATTAGAATGGATCGTACGAATGAATTAGAATGGATCGTACGAATGAATTAGAATGGATACATTCGTCTGAATGAATTAGAATGGAACATACGAATGAGTAAGAATGGATCGTACGAATGAAATAGAATAGATTGTACGAATGAATTAGAATGGATCCTACGAATGAATTAGAATGGATCGTGTGAAAGAATTAGAATGGATTGTATGAATGACTTAGAATCGATCGTATGAATGAATTAGAATGGATCGTATGAGTGAATTATAATGGATACGAAGGAATTAGAATGGATCGTACGAAGGAATTAGAATGGATCATACGAATGAAATAGAATGGATCGTACGAAGGAATTAGAATGGATCGTGCGAAGGAATTAGAATGGATCGTACGAATGAATTAGAATGGATATATTCGTGCAAATGAATTAGAATGGATCGTCTGAATGAATTAGAATGGATCGTATGAGTGAATTAGAACGGATAGTACGAATGAAGTAGAATGGATCGTATGAATGAATTAGAATGGATACATTCGTGCGAATGAATTAGAATGGATCGTATGAATGACCATCCATTCTAATTCATTCGTACGATCCATTCTAATTCATTCGCACAAATGTATCCATTCTAATTCATTCGTACGATCCATTATAATTCATTCGTACGATCCATTCTAATTCATTCGTAAGATCCATTCTAATTCATTCGTACGATCCATTCTAATTCATTCGCGAATGTATCCTTTCAAATTCATTCGTACGATCCATTTTAATTCATTCGTACGATCCATTCTAATTCATTCATACGACCCATTCTAATTCATTCATACAGTCCATTCTAATTCTTTCACACGATCCATTCTAATTCATTCGTACGATCCATTCTAATTCATTCACACAATCCATTCTATTTCATTCGTACGATCCATTCTTACTCATTCGTATGATCCATTCCAATTCATTAGCACGAATGTATCCATAATGGATCATACGAATGAGTAAGAATGGATCGTACGAATGAAATAGAATGGATTGTGCGAATGAATTAGAATGGACCATACGAATGAATTAGACGTACGAATGAATTAGAATGGATACATTCGTGCGAATAAATTAGAATGGATCATACAAATGAGTAAGAATGGATCGTCATTCTAGTTCATTCGTATGATCCATTCTAATTCATTTGTATCCATTCTATTTCATTCGCACGATCCATTCTAATTCATTCACGCAATCTATTCTAATTCATTCGTACGATCCATTCTAATTCATTCGTACGATCCATTCTAATTCATTCATACAATCCATTCTAATTTATTCACACGAATGTATCCTTTCTAATTCATTCGTACGATCCATTCTAATTCATTCGCACAATCTATTCTAATTCATTCATACGATCCATTCTAATTCATTCGCACGAATGTATCCATTCTAATTCATTCATATGATCCATTCTAATTCATTCGTACGATCCATTCTTACTCATTCGTATGATCGATTCTAATTCATTCGTACGATCCATTCTAATTCATTCGTACAATAGATTCTAATTCATTCGCACTATCCATTCTAATTCATTCGTACGATCCATTTTAATTCATTCGTATGATCCATTCTAATGTATTCGTTCAAATATATCCATTCTAATTCATTCGTATGATCCATTCTAATTCATTCGCACGATCCATTCTAATTCATTCGCACGAATGTATCCATTCTAATTCATTTGCATGATCCATTCTAATTCATTCCTATGATCTATTCTAATTCATTCGTACGATCTATTCTAATTCATTCGTACGATCCATTCTACGATCCATTCTAATTCATTCGTATATTCCATTCTAATTCATTAGCACGATCCATGCTAATGAATTAGAATGGATCGTACGATCCAATCTAATTCATTCATACGATCCATTCTTACTCATTCGTATGATCCATTCTAATTCAATCGTACGATCCATTCTAATTCATTCGTACGATCCATTCTAATTCCTTCGTACGATCCATTCTAATTCATTCGTACGATCCATTCTAATTCATTCGTACGATCCATTCTAATTCATTCGTACGATCCATTCTAATTCATTCGCGCAATCTATTCTAATTCATTCGTACGATCCATTCTAATTCATTCGTACGGTCCATTCTAATTCATTCATACAATCCATTCTAATTTATTCGCACGAATGTATCGATTCTAATTCATTCATACGATCCATTCTAATTCATTCGCACAATCTATTCTAATTCATTCATACGATCCATTCTAATTCATTCGCACGAATGTATCCATTCTAATTCATTCATACTATCCATTCTACTTCATTCGTACTATCCGTTCTAATTCACTCATACGATCCATTCTAATTCATTCTTACGATCCATTCTAATTCATTTGCACGAATATATCCATTCTAATTCATTCGTATGATCCATTCTAATTCCTTCGTACGATCCATTCTAATTCCTTCGTACGATCCATTCTATTTCATTCGTATGATCCATTCTAATTCCTTCGTACGATCCATTCTAATTCCTTCGTATCCATTCTAATTCACTCATACGATCCATTCTAATTCATTCGTACGATCCATTCTAATTCATTCATACAATCCATTCTAATTCATTCGCACGAATGTATCCATTCTAATTAATTCGTACGATCAGTTCTAATTCATTCACAAAATCTATTCTAATTCATTCATACGATCCATTCTAATTTATTCACACGAATGAATCCATTCTAATTCATTCATACGATCCATTCTAATTTATTCGTACGATCCATTCTAATTCACTCATACGATCCATTCTAATACATTCATACGATCCATTCTAATTCATTTGCACGAATATATCCATTCTAATTCATTCGTACGAACCATTCTAATTCCTTCGTACGATCCATTCTAATTCATTCGTACGATCTATTCTAATTCATTCGTACAATCCATTCTAATTCATTCGTACGATCCATTCTATTTCATTCTAATTCATTCTAATTCATTCATTTGATCCATTCTAATTCATTCGTACGATCCATTCTAATTCATTCGTCCGATCCATTCTTATTCATTCGTATGATCCATTCTAATTCATTCGCACGATCCATTCTAGTTCATTCGTACGATCCATTCTAATTCATTCGTACGATCCATTCTAATTCATTCGCATGATCCATTCTAATTCATTCATACGATCCATTCTAATTCATTCATACGATCCATTCTAATTCATTCCTACAATCCATTTTAATTCATTCACCCGATCCATTCTAATTCATTCATACGATCCATTCTATTCGAATGGATCATGCGATCCATTCTATTCGAATGGATCATGCGATCCATTCGAATTCATTCGCACGATCCATTCTAATTCATTCATAATGGATACATTCGTGCGAATGAATTAGAATGGATCGTATGAATGAATTAGAATGGATCGTACGAATGAATTAGAATGGATCATGTGAATGAATTAGAATGGATCATACGAATGAATTAGAATGGATCGTACGAATGAACTAGAATGGATACATTCATGCGAATGAATTAGAATGGATCGTACGAATGAATTAGAATGGATCGTACGAATGAATTAGAATGGATCGTACGAATGAATTAGAATGGATACATTCATGCGAATGAGTTAGAATGGATCGGACGAATGAATTAGAATGGATCGTACGAATGAATTAGAATGGATCGTACGAAAGAATTAGAATGGATCGTACGAATAAATTAGAAGGGATACATTCGTCCGAATGAATTAGAATGGAACATACGAATGAGTAAGAATGGATCGTATGAATGAAATAGAATAGATTGTACGAATGAATTAGAATGGATCCTACGAATGAATTAGAATGGATTGTGTGAAAGAATTAGAATGGATTGTATGAATGAATTAGAATCGATCGTATGAATAAATTAGAATGGATCGTATGAGTGAATTAGAATGGATACGAAGGAATTAGAATGGATCGAACGAAGGAATTAGAATGGATCATACGAATGAAATAGAATGGATCGTACGAAGGAATTAGAATGGATCGTACGAAGGAATTAGAATGGATATATTCGTGCAAATGAATTAGAATGGATCGTATGAATGAATTAGAATGGATCGTATGAGTGAATTAGAACGGATAGTACAAATGAAGTAGAATGGATAGTACAAATGAAGTAGAATTAATTCGTACGATCCATTCTAATTCATTCATGCTATCCATTCTAATTCATTCGTACGATCCATTCTAATTCATTCGTCCGATCCATTCTAATTCATTCGCACGAATGTATCCATTCTAATTCATTTGTACGATCTATTATAATTCATTCGTACGATCCATTCTAATTCATTCGTACGATCCATTCTAATTCATTCGTACGATCCATTCTAATTCATTCGCACGAATGTATCCATTCTAGTTCATTCGTACGATCCATTCTAATTTATTCGTACGATCCATTCTAATTCATTCGCACGATCCATTCTAATTCATTCGTACGATCCATTCTAATTCATTCATACGATCCATTCTAATTCATTCGTACGATCCATTCTAATTCATTCGCACAAATGTATCCATTCTAATTCATTCGTACGATCCATTCTAATTCATTCGTACAATCAATTCTAATTCATTCGCACGAATATATCCATTCTAATTCATTCGTACGATCCATTCTAATTCATTCGTACGATCCATTCTAATTAATTCGTACGATCCATTCTAATTCATTCGTATGATCCATTCTAATTCATTCGTACGATCCATTCTTACTCATTCGTACGGTCCATTCTAATTCCTTCGTACGATCCATTCTAATTCCTTCGTACGATACATTCTAATTCTTTCATACAATCCATTCTAATTCTTTCGTGCGAATGAATTAGAATGGATACCTTTGTGCATATGAATTAGAATGGATCGTACGAATGAATTAGAATGGATCATATTAATGAATTAGAATAGATCGTACGAATGAATTAGAATGGATACATTCATGCGAATGAATTAGAATGGATCATGAGAATCAATTAGACTAGATCGTGCGAATGAATAAGAATAGATCAAACGAATGAATTAGAATGGATCGTACGAATTAATTAGAATGGATACATTCGTGCGAATGAATTAGAATGGATTGTATGAATGAATTAGAATGGATCGTACGAATGAATTAGAATGGATCATACGAATTAATTAGAATGGATCATACGAATGAATTAGAATGGATCGTACGAATGAATTAGAATGGATCGTACGAATGAATTAGAATGGATCGTGCGAATGAATTAGAATGGATCGTACGAATGAATTAGAATGGATACATTTGTGCGAATGAATTAGAATGGATCGTACGAATGAATTAGAATGGATCGTATGAATGAATTAGAATGGATCGTACGAATGAATTAGAATGGATCGTGCGAATGAATTAGAATGGATCGTACGAATGAATTAGAATGGATCGTGTGAAAGAATTAGAATGGATCGTACGAATGAATTAGAATGGATCGTGCGAATGAATTAGAATGGATCGTACGAATGAATTAGAATGGATACATTTGTGCGAATGAATTAGAATGGATCGTACGAATGAATTAGAATGGATCGTATGAATGAATTAGAATGGATCGTACGAATGAATTAGAATGGATCGTGCGAATGAATTAGAATGGATCGTACGAATGAATTAGAATGGATCGTACGAATGAACTAGAATGGATACATTCGTGCGAATGAATTAGAATGGATCGTACGAATGAATTAGAATGGATCGTACGAATGAATTAGAATGGATCTTACGAATGAATTAGAATGGATCGTACGAATGAATTAGAATGGATCGTACGAATAAATTAGAATGGATACATTCGTGCGAATGAATTAGAATGGATCGGACGAATGAATTAGAATGGATCGTACGAATGAATTAGAATGAATCATACGAATAAATTAGAATGGATACATTCGTCCGAATGAATTAGAATGGATCATACGAATGAGTAAGAATGGATCGTACGAATGAAATAGAATAGATTATACGAATGAATTAGAATGGATTCGTACGAATGAATTAGAATGGATACATTCGTGCGAATGAATTAGAATGGATCGTACCAATGAGTAAGAATGGATCGTACGAATGAAATAGAATAGATTGTGCGAATGAATTAGAATAGATCATACGAATGAATTAGAATGGATCGTGTGAAAGAATTAGAATGGATTGTATGAATGAATTAGAATAGATCGTATGAATGAATTAGAATGGATCGTACGAATGAATTAGAATGGATCGTACGAATGAATTAGAATGGATCGTACGAATGAATTAGAATGGATACATTCGTGCGAAAGAATTAGAATAGATCGTATGAATGAATTAGAATGGATCCTATGAATGAATTAGAATGGATCGTGCGAATGAATTAGAATGGATCGTACGAATGAATTAGAATGGATCGTGCTAATGAATTAGAATAGATCGAACGAATGAATTAGAATGAATCGTATGAATTAGAATAGATCGTGCTAATGAATTAGAATAGATCGTGCTAATGAATTAGAATGGATCGTATGAATGAATTAGAATGAATTCGTACGATCCATTCGAATTCATTCGCACGATCCATTCTAATTCATTCATACGATCCATTCTAATTCATTCGTACGATCCATTCTAATTCATTCGCACAAATGTATCCATTCTAATTCATTCGTACGATCCATTCTAATTCATTTGCACGATCCATTCTAATTCATTCGTACGATCCATTCTAATTCATTAGCACGATCCATTCTAATTCATTCGTTCGATCAATTCTAATTCATTAGCACGATCCATTCAAATTCATTCGTACGATCCATTCTAATTCATTCGCACGATCCATTCTAATTCATTCGTACGATCCATTCTAATTCTTTCACACGATCTATTCTAATTCATTCGTACGATCCATTCTAATTCATTCGCATGATCCATTCTAATTCATTCGTACGATCCATTCTAATTCATTCATACGATCCATTCTAATTCATTCGTACGATCCATTCTAATTCATTCGCACAAATATATCCATTCTAATTCATTCGTACGATCCATTCTAATTCATTCGCACGATCCATTCTAATTCATTCATACGATCCATTCAAATTCATTCGCAAGATCTGTTCTTATTCATTCGCATAATCCATTCTAATTCATTCGCACGAATGTATCCATTCTAATTCATTCGTACGATCCATTCTAATTCATTCGTACGATCCATTCTAATTCATTCGTATGATCCATTCTAATTAATTCGTATGATCCATTCTAATTCATTCGTACGATCCATTCTAATTCATTCATACAATCCATTCTAATTCATTCGTACGATCCATTCTAATTCACTCATAAAATCCATTCTAATACATTCATACGATCCATTCTAATTCATTTGCACGAATATATCCATTCTAATTCATTCGTACGATCCATTCTAATTCCTTCGTACGATCCATTCTAATTCATTCGTACGATCTATTCTAATTCATTCGTATGATCCATTATAATTCATTCGCACGATCCATTCTAATTCATTCATAGGATCCATTCTAATTCATTCATACGATCAATTCTAATTCTTTCGCACGAATGTATCCATTCTAATTCATTCGCACGAATGTATCCATTCTAATTCATTCGTACGATCCATTCTAATTCATTCGTACGATCAATTCTAATTCATTCTTACGATCTATTCTAATTCATTCATACAATCCATTCTAATTCTTTCACACGATCCATTCTAATTCATTCGTACGATCCTGTCTAATTTATTCGCACAATCCATTCTATTTCATTCGTACGATCCATTCTTAATCATTGGCACGATCCATTCTAATTCATTCGCACGTATGTATCCATTCTAATTCATTCGTACGAATCCATTCTAATTCATTCGTACAATCTATTTTATTTCATTCGTACAATCCATTCTTACTCATTCGTATGATCCATTCTAATTCATTCGGACGGATGTATCCATTCTAATTTATTCGTACGATCCATTCTAATTTATTCGTACGATCCATTCTAATTCATTCGTACGATCCATTTCAATTCATTCGTCCGATCCATTCTAATTCATTCGCATGAATGTATCCATTCTAATTCATTCGTATGATCCATTCTAATTCATTTGTATGATCCATTCTAATTCATTCGTAAGATCTATTCTAATTTATTCGTACGATCCATTCTAATTCATTCGTACGATCCATTCTAATTCATCCGTACGATCCATTCTAATTCATTCGTACGATCCATTCTAATTCATTCGCACGAATGTATCCATTCTAGTTCATTCGTACGATCCATTCTAATTCATTCGTACGATCCATTCTAATTCATTCGCACGATCCATTCTAATTCATTCGTACGATCCATTCTAATTCATTCATACGATCCATTCTAATTCATTCGTACGATCCATTCTAATTCATTCGCACAAATGTATCCATTCTAATTCATTCGTACGATCCATTCTAATTCATTCGCACGATCCATTCTAATTCATTCGTACGATCCATTCTAATTCTTTCACACGATCCATTCTAATTCATTCGTACGATCCATTCTAATTCATTCGCACGATCTGTTCTTATTCATTCGCACAATCCATTCTAATTCATTCGCACGAATGTATCCATTCTAATTCATTCATACGATCCATTCTAATTCATTCGTACGATCCATTCTAATTCATTCGTACGATCAATTCTAATTCATTCGCACGAATGTATCCATTCTAATTCATTCATACGATCCTGAATTAGAATGGATCGAACGAATGAATTAAAAAGGATACCTTTGTGCATATGAATTAGAATGGATCGTACGAATGAATTAGAATGGATCATATTAACGAATTAGAATGGATCGTACGAATGAATTAGAATGGATACATTCGTGCGAATGAATTAGAATGGATCGTGCACGAAAGTATCCATTCTAATTCATTCGTACGATCCATTCTAATTCATTAATATGATCCATTCTAATTCATTCGTATGATCCATTCTAATTCATATGCACAAAGGTATCCATTCTAATCCATTCGTAGGATCCATTCTAATCCATTCGTATGATCCATTCTAATTCATTCGTACGATCCATTCTAATTCATTCGCACGAATGTATCCATTCTAATTCATTAATATGATCCATTCTAATTCATTCGTACGATCCATTCTAATTCATATGCACAAAGGTATCCATTTTAATCCATTCGTAATTTCCATTCTAATTTATTCGTACGATCCATTCTAATTCATTCGTACGATCCATTCTAATTCATTCGCTCGAATGTATCCATTCTAATCCATTCGTACGATCCATTCTAATCCATTCATACGATCCATTCTAATTCATTCGCATGAATTTAACCATTCTAATTTATTCGTTTGATCCATTCTAATTCATTCGTACGATCCATTCTAATTCATTCGTCCGATCCATTCTAATTCATTCGCACGAATGTATCTATTCTAATTCATTCGTACGATCCATTCTAATTCATTCGTACGATCTATTCTAATTCATTCGTACGATCCATTCTAATTCATTTGTAAGATCCATTCTAATTCATTCGTACGATCCATTCTAATTATAATGGATCATACGAATTAATTAGAATGGATCATACGAATGAATTAGAATGGATCGTACGAATGAATTAGAATGGATCGTACGAATGAATTAGAATGGATACATTCGTGCGAATGAATTAGAATGGATTGTGCGAATGAATAAGAACAGATCGTGCGAATGAATTAGAATGAACTAGAATAGATCATGCGAATGAATTAGAATGGATCGTACGAATGAATTAGAATGGATACATTTGTGCGAATGAATTAGAATGGATCGTACGAATGAATTAGAACGGATCGTATGAATGAATAAGAATGGATCGTACGAATGAATTAGAATGGATCGTGCGAATGAATTAGAATGGATCGTACGAATGAATTAGAATGGATCGTGTGAAAGAATTAGAATGGATCGTACAAATGAATTAGAATGGATCGTGCGAATGAATTAGAATGGATCGTACGAATGAATTAGAATGGATACATTTCTGCGAATGAATTAGAATGGATCGTATAAATGAATTAGAATGGATCGTACGAATGAATTAGAATGGATCGTGCGAATGAATTAGAATGGATCGTATGAATGAACTAGAATGGATACATTCGTGCGAATGAATTAGAATGGATCGTACGAATGAATTAGAATGGATCGTACGAATGAATTAGAATGGATCGTACGAATAAATTAGAATGGATCCTACGAATGAATTAGAATGGATACATTCGTGCGAATGAATTAGAATGGATCGTACGAATAAATTAGAATGGATCGTATGAATGGTTTAGAATGGATACATTCGTGCGAATGAATTAGAATGGATCGGGCGAATGAATTAGAATGGATCGTACGAATGAATTAGAATAGATCAAATGAATGAATTAAAATTGTTACATTCATGCGAATGAATTAGAATCGATCGTACGAATGGATTAGAATGGATCGTACGAATGGATTAGAATGGATACATTCGTGCGAATGAATTAAAATGGATCATACGAATGAGTAAGAATGGATCGTACGAATGAAATAGAATGGATTGTACGAATGAATTAGAATGGATCGTGCGAATGAATTTGAATGGATCGTACGAATGAATTAGAATGGATCGTGCTAATGAATTTGAATTGATCATACGAATGAAATAGAATGGATTGTACGAATGATTTAGAATGGATCGTACGAATGAATTAGAATGGATCGTACGAATGATTTAGAATGGATACATTCGTGCGAATGAATTAGAATGGATCATACGAATGAGTAAGAATGGATCGTACGAATGAATTAGAATGGATACATTCGTGCGAATGAATTAGAATGGATCGGACGAATGAATTAGAATGGATCGTACGAATGAATTAGAATGGATCGTACGAAAGAATTAGAATGGATCGTACGAATAAATTAGAAGGGATACATTCATCCGAATGAATTAGAATGGAACATACGAATGAGTAAGAATGGATCGTATGAATAAAATAGAATAGATTGTACGAATGAATTAGAATGGATCCTACGAATGAATTAGAATGGATCGTGTGAAAGAATTAGAATGGATTGTATGAATGAATTAGAATCGATCGTATGAATGAATTAGAATGGATCGTATGAGTGAATTAGAATGGATACGAAGGAATTAGAATGGATCGTACGAAGGAATTTGAATGGATCATACGAATGAAATAGAATGGATCGTACGAAGGAATTAGAATGGATCGTACGAAGGAATTAGAATGGATCGTACGAAGGAATTAGAATGGATCGTACGAATGAATTAGAATGGATATATTCGTGCAAATGAATTAGAATGGATCGTATGAATGAATTAGAATGGATCGTATGAGTGAATTAGAACGGATAGTACGAATGAAGTAGAATGGATCGTATGAATGAATTAGAATGGATACATTCGTGCGAATGAATTAGAATGGATCGTATGAATGATGATCCATTCTAATTCATTCGTACGATCCATTCTAATTCATTCGTACGATCCATTCTAATTCATTCGCACAAATGTATCCATTCTAATTCATTCGTACGATCCATTCTAATTCATTCGTACGATCCATTCTAATTCATTCGTAAGATCCATTCTAATTCATTCGTACGATCCATTCTAATTCATTCGTACGATCCATTCTAATTCATTCGCGAATGTATCCATTCAAATTCATTCGTACGATCCATTTTAATTCATTCGTACGATCCATTCTAATTCATTCATACGATCCATTCTAATTCATTCATACAATCCATTCTAATTCTTTCACACGATCCATTCTAATACATTCGTACGATCCATTCTAATTCATTCGCACAATCCATTCTATTTCATTCGTACGATCCATTCTTACTCATTCGTATGATCTATTCTAATTCATTAGCACGAATGTATCCATAATGGATCATACGAATGAGTAAGAATGGATCATACGAATGAAATAGAATGGATTGTGCGAATGAATTAGAATGGACCGTACGAATGAATTAGACGTACGAATGAATTAGAATGGATACATTCGTGCGAATAAATTAGAATGGATCATACGAATGAGTAAAAATGGATCGTCATTCTAATTCATTCGTATGATCCATTCTAATTCATTTGTATCCATTCTATTTCATTCGCACGATCCATTCTAATTCATTCGCGCAATCTATTCTAATTCATTCGTACGATCCATTCTAATTCATTCGCGCAATCTATTCTAATTCATTCGCACGATCCATTCTAATTCATTCATACGATCCATTCTAATTCATTCATACAATCCATTCTAATTCTTTCACACGATCCATTCTAATTCATTCAAAGGATCCATTCTAATTCATTCGTACAATCTATTCTATTTCATTCGTATGATCCATTCTTACTCATTCGTATGATCCATTCTAATTCATTCGGACGAATGTATCCGTTCTAATTTATTCATACGATCCATTCTAATTCATTCATACGATCCATTCTAATTCATTCGTACGATCCATTCTAATTCATTCGTCCGATCCATTCTAATTCATTCGCACGAATGTATCCATTCTAATTCATTTGTACGATCTATTCTAATTTATTCGTACGATCCATTCTAATTCATTCGTAAGATCCATTCTAATTCATTCGTACGATCCATTCTAATTCATTCGTACGATCCATTCTAATTCATTCGCACGAATGTATCCATTCTAGTTCATTCGTACGATCCATTCTAATTCATTCGTACGATCCATTCTAATTCATTCGCACGATCCATTCTAATTCATTCGTACGATCTATTCTAATTCATTCATACGATCCATTCTAATTCATTCGTACGATCCATTCTAATTCATTCGCACAAATGTATCCATTCTAATTTATTCGTACGATCCATTCTAATTCATTCGTACGATCAATTCTAATTCATTCGCACGAATATATCCATTCTAATTCATTCGTACGATCCATTCTAATTCATTCGTACGATCCATTCTAATTAATTCGTACGATCCATTCTAATTCATTCGTATGATCCATTCTAATTCATTCGTACGATCCATTCGTACTCATTCGTACGATCCATTCTAATTCCTTCGTACGATCCATTCTAATTCCTTCGTACGATCCATTCTAATTCATTCGCACGATCCATTCTAATTCTTTCATACAATCCATTCTAATTCTTTCGTGCGAATGAATTAGAATGGATACCTTTGTGCATATGCATTAGAATGGATCGTACGAATGAATTAGAATGGATCATATTAATGAATTAGAATGGATCGTACGAATGAATTAGAATGGATACATTCGTGTGAATGAAATAGAATGGATCATGCGAATCAATTAGACTAGATCGTGCGAATGAATAAGAATAGATCATACGAATGAATTAGAATGGATCGTACGAATTAATTAGAATGGATACATTCGTGCGAATGAATTAGAATGGATTGTATGAATGAATTAGAATGGATCGTACGAATGAATTAGAATGGATCATACGAATTAATTAGAATGGATCATACGAATGAATTAGAATGGATCGTACGAATGAATTAGAATGGATCGTACGAATGAATTAGAATGGATCGTGCGAATGTATTAGAATGGATCGTACGAATGAATTAGAATGGATACATTTGTGCGAATGAATTAGAATGGATCGTACGAATGAATTAGAATGGATCGTACGAATGAATTAGAATGGATCGTGCGAATGAATTAGAATGGATCGTACGAATGAATTAGAATGGATCATGTGAAAGAATTAGAATAGATCGTACGAATGAATTAGAATGGATCGTGCGAATGAATTAGAATGGATCGTAAGAATGAATTAGAATGGATACATTTGTGCGAATGAATTAGAATGGATCGTACGAATGAATTAGAATGGATCGTATGAATGAACTAGAATGGATCGTACGAATGAATTAGAATGGATCATGTGAATGAATTAGAATGGATCGTACGAATGAATTAGAATGGATCGTACGAATGAACTAGAATGGATACATTCGTGCGAATGAATTAGAATGGATCGTACGAATGAATTAGAATGGATCGTACGAATGAATTAGAATGGATCTTACGAATGAATTAGAATGGATCGTACGAATGAATTAGAATGGATCGTACGAATGAATTAGAATGGATACATTCGTGCGAATGAATTAGAATGGATCGGACGAATGAATTAGAATGGATCGTACGAATGAATTAGAATAAATCGTACGAATAAATTAGAATGGATACATTCGTCCGAATGAATTAGAATGGATCATACGAATGAGTAAGAATGGATCGTACGAATGAAATAGAATAGATTATACGAATGAATTAGAATGGATTCGTATGAATGAATTAGAATGGATACATTCGTGCGAATGAATTAGAATGGATCGTACCAATGAGTAAGAATGGATCGTAGAATGGATTGTGCGAATGAATTAGAATAGATCATACGAATGAATTAGAATGGATCGTGTGAAAGAATTAGAATGGATTGTATGAATGAATTAGAATAGATCGTATGAATGAATTAGAATAGATCGTACGAATGAATTAGAATGGATCGTACGAATGAATTAGAATGGATCGTACGAATGAATTAGAATGGATATATTCGTGCGAATGAATTAGAATGGATACATTCGTGCGAAAGAATTAGAATAGATCGTATGAATGAATTAGAATGGATCGTATGAATGAATTAGAATGGATCGTGCGAATGAATTAGAATGGATCGTACGAATGAATTTGAATGGATCGTGCTAATGAATTAGAATAGATCGAACGAATGAATTAGAATGAATCGTATGAATTAGAATAGATCGTGCTAATGAATTAGAATAGATCGTGCTAATGAATTAGAATGGATCGTATGAATGAATTAGAATGAATTCGTACGATCCATTCGAATTCATTCGCACGATCCATTCTAATTCATTCATGCGATCCATTCTAATTCATTCGTACGATCCATTCTAATTCATTCGCACAAATGTATCCATTCTAATTCATTCGTACGATCCATTCTAATTCATTTGCACGATCCATTCTAATTCATTCGTACGATCCATTCTAATTCATTAGCACGATCCATTCTAATTCATTCGTTCGATCAATTCTAATTCATTAGCATGATCCATTCTAATTCATTCGTACGATCCATTCTAATTCATTCGCACGATCCATTCTAATTCATTCGTACGATCCATTCTAATTCTTTCACACGATCTATTCTAATTCATTCGTACGATCCATTCTAATTCATTCGCACGATCCATTCTAATTCATTCGTACGATCCATTCTAATTCATTCGCACAAATATATCCATTCTAATTCATTCGTACGATCCATTCTAATTCATTCGCACGATCAATTCTAATTCATTCGTACGATCCATTCTAATTCATTCGCAAGATCTGTTCTTATTCATTCGCATAATCCATTCTAATTCATTCGCACGAATGTATCCATTCTAATTCATTCGTACGATCCATTCTAATTCATTCGTACGATCCATTCTAATTCATTCGTATGATCCATTCTAATTAATTCGTATGATCCATTCTAATTCATTCGTACGATCCATTCTAATTCATTCATACAATCCATTCTAATTCATTCGTACGATCCATTCTAATTCACTCATAAAATCCATTCTAATACATTCATACGATCCATTCTAATTCATTTGCACGAATATATCCATTCTAATTCATTCGTACGATCCATTCTAATTCCTTCGTACGATCCATTCTAATTCATTCGTACGATCTATTCTAATTCATTCGTACGATCCATTATAATTCATTCGCACGATCCATTCTAATTCATTCATAGGATCCATTCTAATTCATTCATACGATCAATTCTAATTCTTTCGCACGAATGTATCCATTCTAATTCATTCGCACGAATGTATCCATTCTAATTCATTCGTACGATCCATTCTAATTTATTCGTACGATCCATTCTAATTCATTCGTACGATCCATTCTAATTCATTCTCACGATCTATTCTAATTCATTCATACAATCCATTCTAATTCTTTCACACGATCCATTCTAATTCATTCGTACGATCCATTCTAATTTATTCGCACAATCCATTCTATTTCATTCGTACGATCCATTCTTACTCATTGGCATGATCCATTCTAATTCATTCGCACGTATGTATCCATTCTAATTCATTCGTACGAATCCATTCTAATTCATTCGTACAATCTATTCTATTTCAGTCGTACAATCCATTCTTACTCGTTCGTATGATCCATTCTAATTCATTCGGACGAATGTATCCATTCTAATTTATTCGTACGATCCATTCTAATTTATTCGTACGATCCATTCTAATCCATTCGTACGATCCATTTTAATTCATTCGTCCGATCCATTCTAATTCATTCGCACGAATGTATCCATTCTAATTCATTCTTATGATCCATTCTAATTCATTTGTATGATCCATTCTAATTCATTCGTAAGATCTATTCTAATTCATTCGTACGATCCATTCTAATTCATTCGTACGATCCATTCTAATTCATTCGCACGAATGTATCCATTCTAGTTCATTCGTACGATCCATTCTAATTCATTCGTATGATCCATTCTAATTCATTCGCACGATCCATTCTAATTCATTCGTACGATCCATTCTAATTCATTCGTACGATCCATTCTAATTCATTCGCACAAATGTATCCATTCTAATTCATTCGTACGATCCATTCTAATTCATTCACACGATCCATTCTAATTCATTCGTACGATCCATTCTAATTCTTTCACACGATCCATTCTAATTCATTCGTACGATCCATTCTAATTCATTCGCACGATCTGTTCTTATTCATTCGCACAATCCATTCTAATTCATTCGCACAAATGTATCCATTCTAATTCATTCATACGATCCATTCTAATTCATTCGTACGATCCATTCTAATTCATTCGCACGATCAATTCTAATTCATTCGCACGAATGTATCCATTCTAATTCATTCATACGATCCTGAATTAGAATGGATCGAACGAATGAATTAGAAAGGATACCTTTGTGCATATGAATTAGAATGGATCGTACGAATGAATTAGAATGGATCATATTAACGAATTAGAATGGATCGTACGAATGAATTAGAATGGATACATTCGTGCGAATGAATTAGAATGGATCGTGCACGAATGTATCCATTCTAATTCATTCGTACGATCCATTCTAATTCATTAATATGATCCATTCTAATTCATTCGTATGATCCATTCTAATTCATATGCACAAAGGTATCCATTCTAATCCATTCGTAGGATCCATTCTAATCCATTCGTATGATCCATTCTAATTCATTCGTACGATCCATTCTAATTCATTCGCACGAATGTATCCATTCTAATTCATTAATATGATCCATTCTAATTCATTCGTACGATCCATTCTAATTCATATGCACAAAGGTATCCATTCTAATCCATTCGTAATTTCCATTCTAATCCATTCGTACGATCCATTCTAATTCATTCGTACGATCCATTCTAATTCATTCGCTCGAATGTATCCATTCTAATCCATTCGTACGATCCATTCTAATCCATTCATACGATCCATTCTAATTCATTCGCATGAATGTAACCATTCTAATTCATTCATTTGATCCATTCTAATTCATTCGTACGATCCATTCTAATTCATTCGTCCGATCCATTCTAATTCATTCGCACGAATGTATCCATTCTAATTCATTCGTACGATCCATTCTAATTCATTCGTACGATCTATTCTAATTCATTCGTACGATCCATTCTAATTCATTCGTAAGATCCATTCTAATTCATTCGTATGATCCATTCTAATTATAATGGATCATACGAATTAATTAGAATGGATCATACGAATGAATTAGAATGGATCGTACGAATGAATTAGAATGGATCGTACGAATGAATTAGAATGGATACATTCGTGCGAATGAATTAGAATGGATTGTGCGAATGAATAAGAACAGATCGTGCGAATGAATTAGAATGAACTAGAATAGATCATGCGAATGAATTAGAATGGATCGTACGAATGAATTAGAATGGATACATTTGTGCGAATGAATTAGAATGGATCGTACGAATGAATTAGAACGGATCCTATGAAAGAATAAGAATGGATCGTACGAATGAATTAGAATGGATCGTGCGAATGAATTAGAATGGATCGTACGAATGAATTAGAATGGATCGTGTGAAAGAATTAGAATGGATCGTACAAATGAATTAGAATGGATCGTGCGAATGAATTAGAATGGATCGTACGAATGAATTAGAATGGATACATTTCTGCGAATGAATCAGAATGGATCGTATGAATGAATTAGAATGGATCGTACGAATGAATTAGAATGGATCGTGCGAAAGAATTAGAATGGATCGTATGAATGAACTGGAATGGATACATTCGTGCGAATGAATTAGAATGGATCGTACGAATGAATTAGAATGGATCGTACGAATGAATTAGAATGGATCTTACGAATGAATTAGAATGGATCATACGAATAAATTAGAATGGATCGTACGAATGAATTAGAATGGATACATTCGTGCGAATGAATTAGAATGGATCGTACGAATAAATTAGAATGGATCGTATGAATGGTTTAGAATGGATACATTCGTGCGAATGAATTAGAATGGATCGTACGAATGAATTAGAATGGATCAAATGAATGAATTAAAATGGTTACATTCATGCGAATGAATTAGAATCGATCGTACGAATGGATTAGAATGGATCGTACGAATGGATTAGAATGGATACATTCGTGCGAATGAATTAAAATGGATCATACGAATGAGTAAGAATGGATCGTACGAATGAAATAGAATGGATTGTACAAATGAATTAGAATGGATCGTGCGAACGAATTTGAATGGATCGTACGAATGAATTAGAATGGATCGTGCTAATGAATTAGAATTGATCGTACGAATAAAATAGAATGGATTGTACGAATGATTTAGAATGGATCGTACGAATGAATTAGAATGGATCGTACGAATGATTTAGAATGGATACATTCGTGCGAATGAATTAGAATGGATCATACGAATGAGTAAGAAGTACGAATGAAATAGAATGGATCATATTAATGAATTAGAATGGATCGTACGAATGAATTAGAATGGATACATTCGTGCGAATGAATTAGAATGGATCGTGCATGAATATATCCATTCTAATTCATTCGTACGATCCATTCTAATTCATTCGTACAATCCATTCTAATTCATTCGCACGAATGTATCCTTTCTAATCCATTCGTACGATCCATTCTAATCCATTCGTACGATCCATTCTAATTCATTCACATGAATGTAACCATTCTAATTCATTCATTTGATCCATTCTAATTCATTCGTACGATCCATTCTAATTCATTCGTCCGATCCATTCTAATTCATTCGCACGAATGTATCCATTCTAATTCATTCGTACGATCCATTCTAATTCATTCGTACGATCCATTCTAATTCATTCGTAAGATCCATTCTAAATCATTCGTACGATCCATTCTAATTCATTCGTACGATCCATTCTAATTCATTTGTAAGATCCATTCTAATTCATTCGTACGATCCATTCTAATTCATTCGTACGATCCATTCTAATTCATTCGCACGAAGGTATCCATTCTATTTCATTCGTACGATCGATTCTAATTCATTCGTACGAATGAATTAGAATGGATCGTACGAATGAATTAGAATGGATCGTGTGAAAGAATTAGAATGGATTGTATGAATGAATTAGAATGGATCGTACGAATGAATTAGAATGGATCGTACGAAGGAATTAGAATGGATCGTACAAATGAATTAGAATGGATCGTACGAAGGAATTAGAATGGATCGTACGAATGAATTAGAATGGATATATTCGTGCAAATGAATTAGAATGGATCGTATGAATGTATTAGAATGGATCGTATGAGTGAATTAGAATGGATCGTACGAATGAATTAGAATGGATCGTATGAATGAATTAGAATGGATACATTCGTGTGAGTGAATTAGAATGGATCGTATGAATGAATTAGAATAGATTTTGTGAATGAATTAGAACTGATCGTACGAATGAATTAGAATGGATACATTCGTGCGAATGAATTAGAATGGATTGTATGAATGAATTAGAATGGATCGTACGAATGAATTAGAATGGATCGTATGAGTGAATTAGAATGGATATGAAGGAATTAGAATGGATCGTACGAAGGAATTAGAATGGATCATTCGAATGAAATAGAATGGATCGTACGAAGGAATTAGAATGGATCGTACGAAGGAATTAGAATGGATCGTACGAAGGAATTAGAATGGATCGTACGAATGAATTAGAATGGATATATTCGTTGCAAATGAATTAGAATGGATCGTATGAATGAATTAGAATGGATCGTATGAGTGAATTAGAACGGATAGTACGAATTAAGTAGAATGGATCGTATGAATGAATTAGAATGGATATATTCGTGCGAATGATTTAGAATGGATCGTATGAATGAATTAGAATAGATTGTGCGAATGAATTAGAATGGATCGTACTAATGAATTAGAATGGATACATTCGTGCGAATAAATTAGAATGGATTGTATGAAAGAATTAGAATGGATCATACGAATGAATAAGAATGGATCGTACGAATGAATTAGAATAGATTGCGCAAATGAATTAGAATGGATCGTACGAATGAATTAGAATGGATCGTACGAAGGAATTAGAATGGATCGTACGAATGAATTAGAATGGATTGTACGAATGAATTAGAATGGATCGTACGAAGGAATTAGAACGGATCATACGAATGAATTAGAATGGATCGTACGATTGAATTAGAATGGATCATATGAATGAGTAAGAATGGATCGTATAAATGAATTAGATTGGATCGTACGATCCATTCTAATTCATTAGCATGGATCGTGCTAATAAATTAGAATGGAATATACGAATGAATTAGAATGGATCGTAGAATGGATCGTACGAATGAATTAGAATGGATCGTATGAATGAATTAGAATAGATCATAGGAATGAATTAGAATGGATCTTGCAAATGAATTAGAATGGATACATTCGTGCGAATGAATTAGAATGGATCGTGCGAATGAATTAGAATGGATCGTACGAATGAATTAGAATGGATATATTTGAACGAATAAATTAGAATGGATCATACGAATGAATTAGAATGGATCGTATGAATGAATTAGAATGGATAGTGCGAATGAATTAGAATCGATCGTACGAATGAATTAGAATGGATCGTACGAATGAATTAGATCGTATGAATGAATTAGAATGGATCGTACGAATGAATTAAAATGGATACATTCGAGCGAATGAATTAGAATAGATCGTAGGAATGAATTAGAATGGATCGTACGAATGAATTAGAATGGATACATTTGTGAGAATGAATTAGAATGGATCGTACGAATGAATTAGAATGCATCGTACGAATGAATTAGAATGGATATATTCGTGCGAATGAATTAGAATGGATCGTACGAATGATTTAGACTGGATCGTACGAATGAATTTGAATGGATACATTTGTGCGAATGAATCTAAATGGAATGTATGAATGAATTACAATGGATCGTACGAATGAATTAGAATGGATCGTATGAATGAATTAGAATAGCTCATATGAATGAATTAGAATAAATCGTATGAATGAATTGGAATGGTTACATTCGTGCGAATGAATTAGAATAGATCGTATGAATGAATTAGAATGGATACATTCGTGCGAATGAATTAGAATGGATCGGACGAATGAATTAGAATGGATCGTACGAATGAATTAGAATGGATCAAATGAATGAATTAGAATGGTTACATTCATGCGAATGAATTAGAATGGATCGTACGAATGGATTAGAATGGATACATTCGTGCGAATGAATTAGAATGGATCGGACGAATGAATTAGAATGGATCGTACGAATGAATTAGAATGGATCAAATGAATGAATTAGAATGGTTACATTCATGCGAATGAATTAGAATGGATCGTACGAATGGATTAGAATGGATACATTCGTGCGAATGAATTAGAATAGATTGTTTGAATGAATTAGAATGGATCGTACGATCCATTCGAATTCATTCGCACGATCCATTCTAATTCATTCATACGATCCATTCTAATTCATTCACACGATCCATTCTAATTCATTCGTAGGATCCATTCTAATTCATTCGTACAAACTATTCTATTTCATTCGTACGATCCAATCTTACTCATTCGTATGATCCATTCTAATTCATTCGGACGAATGTATCCATTCTAATTTATTCGTACGATCCATTCTAATTCATTCGCACGATCCATTCTAATCCATTCTTACTCATTCGTATGATCCATTCTAATTCAATCGTACGATCCATTCTAATTCATTCGTATGATCCATTCTAATTCCTTCGTACGATCCATTCTAATTCATTCGTACGATCCATTCTAATTCCTTCGTGCAATCCATTCTAATTCATTCATACTATCCATTCTAATTCATTCGCGCAATCTATTCTAATTCTTTCGTACAATCCATTCTAATTCATTCGTACGATCCATTCTAATTCATTCATACAATCCATTCTAATTTATTCGCAGGAATGTATCCATTCTAATTCATTCGTACGATCCATTCTAATTCATTCGCATAATCTATTCTAATTCATTCATACGATCCATTCTAATTCATTTGCACGAATGTATCCATTCTAATTCATTCATACGATCCATTCTACTTCATTCGTACTATCCGTTCTAATTCACTCATACGATCCATTCTAATTCATTCATACGATCCATTCTAATTCATTTGCACGAATATATCCATTCTAATACATTCGTACGATCCATTCTAATTCCTTTGTACGATCCATTCTAATTCCTTCGTACGATCCATTCTAATTCCTTCGTACGATCCATTCTATTTCATTCGTATGATCCATTCTAATTCCTTCGTATGATCCATTCTAATTCCTTCGTATCCATTCTAATTCACTCATACGATCCATTCTAATTCATTCGTACGATCCATTCTAATTCATTCATACAATCCATTCTAATTCTTTCACACGATCCATTCTAATTCATTCGTACTATCCATTCTAATTCATTCGCACAATCCATTCTATTTCATTCATACGATCCATTCTTACTCATTCGTATGATCCATTCTAATTCATTCGCACGAATGTATCCATAATGGATCATACGAATGAGTAAGAATGGATCGTACGAATGAAATAGAATGGATTGTGCGAATGAATTAGAATGGACCGTACGAATGAATTAGAATGGATACATTCGTGCGAATGAATTGGAATGGATCGGACGAATGAATTAGAATGGATCGTACGAATGAATTAGAATGGATCGTACGAATAAATTAGAATGGATACATTCGTCCGAATGAATTAGAATGGATCATACAAATGAGTAAGAATGGATCATACGAATGAAATAGAATAGATTGTACGAATGAATTAGAATGGATTCGTACGAATGAATTAGAATGGATACATTCGTGCGAATGAATTAGAATGGATCGTACCAATGAGTAAGAATGGATCGTACGAATGAAAGAGAATGGATTGTGCGAATGAATTAGAATGGATCGTACGAATGAATTAGAATGGATCGTGTGAAAGAATTAGAATCGATTGTATGAATGAATTAGAATAGATCGTATGAATGAATTAGAATGGATCGTACGAATGAATTAGAATGGATCGTACGAATGAATTAGAATGGATACATTCGTGCGAATGAATTAGAATGGATACATTCTTGCGAAAGAATGTGAATAGATCGTATGAATGAATTAGAATGGATCCTATGAATGAAATAGAATGGATCATGCGAATAAATTAGAATGGATCGTACGAATGAATTAGAATGGATCGTGCTAATGAATTAGAATTGATCGAACGAATGAATTAGCATGGATCGTGCTAATGAATTAGAATGGAACGTACGAATGAATTAGAATGGATCGTGTGAAAGAATTAGAATGGATTGTATGAATGAATTAGAATGAATTCGTGCGATCCATTCGAATTCATTCGCACGATCCATTCTAATTCATTCCTATGATCCATTCTAATTCATTCGTACGATCCATTCTAATTCATATGCACAAAGGTATCCATTCTAATCCATTCGTAGGATCCATTCTAATCCATTCGTACGATCCATTCTAATTCATTCGTACAATCTATTCTAATTCATTCGCACGATCCATTCTAATTCATTCGTACTATCCATTCTAATTCATTCGCACGAATGTATCCATTCTAATTTATTCGTACATACGATTCATTCTAATTCATTCGCGCGAATGTATCCATTACGATCTATTCTAATTCATTCATACAATCCATTCTAATTCTTTCATACGATCCATTCTAATTCATTCGTACGATCCATTCTAATTCATTCGCACAATCCATTCTATTTCATTCGTACGATCCATTCTTACTCATTGGTACGATCCATTCTAATTCATTCGCACGAATGTATCCATTCTAATTCATTCGTACGAATCCATTCTAATTCATTCGTACAATCTATTCTATTTCATTCGTACGATCCATTCTTACTCATTCGTATGATCCATTCTAATTCATTCGGACGAATGTATCCATTCTAATTCATTCGTACGATCCATTCTAATTCATTCGTACGATCCATTCTAATTCATTCGTTCGATCCATTCTAATTCATTCGCACGAATATATCCATTCTAATTCATTCGTACGATCCATTCTAATTCATTCGTAAGATCCATTCTAATTCATTCGTACGATCCATTCTAATTCATTCGTACGATCCATTCTAATTCATTCGCACGAATGTATCTGTTCGGGGGATTTTTCGCTGGTCCGCGCGGGCTGCCTGCAAGACAAAGAAAAGAGAACGTGAGAACGGCTGGCTCCCTTAGGAGCGCAGACCCTCCGACGCTCAAGTCAGTCACGGTGGCACAACGGCGAGCTGCGGTATACCAAAGTGGTAGGGAAAAGGATTTCGAACCCGTACTATGGAGCCTGGAGGTGAGCATTTATAGCAACCAGCGACCTACCGTGGCCCGACACGTGGAGATTCTTCCAGGGCCTTCTAGACCCCCACATTCTGGCTCGCGTGGGTCTGACAGTCCTTGGTACTCACGCCCTGACATTCTGTCATCAAGCCTGCCAGACGGTTTGAGTGGGAGAGGGAATCTTTCTTGTTGCTGCCAGCTGTCTATTCTGGAATGTTCGAGTCTGGGCGGTCTCGGGGAGGAAGCAAAGGCCAGCTCGCCCGGCACCGCTCCGTCCTTTCGCCCATATTTATCAAGAGTCGGACCTCGCGGGGGCAACCTCTTCGATAAACAGGGGTCAGGGCGAGCTTGCGCGAGCTCCTGAGAGAGCTTAGGCGAGCTCCTGGGCGCGTTTGGGCGAGCTCCTGGGATAGCTTAGGCGGGCTCCTGAACGAACATGGGCGAGCTCCTGCGCGAGCTAGGCGAGCTCGTTCGAGAGCATGGGCGAGCTCCTGTGCGAGCTAGGCGAGTTCATGCGAGAGCATGGGCGAGCTACTTAGCGAGCTCTTGACCTTGGGCGAGCTCCTGTGCGAGCATGGGTGAGCTCCTTAGCGAGCTCTTGGCCTTGAGCCCCTTCAGCCCAATGTGGATCTCGCTCCACTGCCAAGGTGATTTTAGTGAGCACGGGGGCGGGAACTCCTACGGGGTCTGGGAGGGGCGAGCTGCACTCAGATACAAGGTGTCCATCCAGCTCCCTGTGGGGGCGAGCTTCTTGCGGGCTGGGGGCGAGCTGCACTCAGATACAAGGTGTCCATCCAGCTCTCTGTGGGGGCGAGCTTCTTGTGGGCTGGAAAGGGGGCACGCTCGGCTTCCGAGGGTTCCAACTCCTGGACGGGCTCCCTCGCGAACTATATCTCATATGTGTTTGCAATGCTATCCAAGATATGTGGTTTCTGACTACCCCCAACATTACCCCCTCCTGAGGGAGTGATCGAGAAAACTCGACGCTTGCTCAGGAGTCTTAGCGAGCTCCTATCCCTGGTAATGTGCCTGATACCAATGTCTGCCGCAACAGTTTTCTGGTGGGACGGAGATAGTAGCGATGGCGGCCTGCGCCGAGAGTTTTGACTCCCAGTATTTTGCAAGCGCTGGGCGGGCCGGGAGCGTCAGCCACGAGCGATCTCCTTCCGGTGCGAGCTCGTCACACGCGGTCAGGGTCCGCGTCGGGCGAGCTGTGGGTTCCAGCCGGGAGCGATCTACGTCGAGAGGTTTGACTCTCAGTAATCTACAAACGCTGGGCGGGCCACGAGCATCAGCCACGAGCGATCTCCTTCCGATGCGAGCGTGTCACATGCGGTCAGGGTCTGCCTCGAGCGAGCTGCGGGCACCTGCCGTGAGCGGTCCGCGCCGAGAGTTTTGACTCCCAGTATTTTGCAAACGCTGGGCGGGCCGGGAGCGTCAGCCACGAGCGATCTCCTTCTGGTGCGAGCTCGTCACACGCGGCCAGGGTCTGCCTCGAGCGAGCTGCGGGCACCTGCCGCGAGCGGTCTGCGCCGAGAGTTTTGACTCCCAGTATTCCACAAACGCCGGGCGAGCCGCAAGCGTCAGCCTCGAGTGATCTCCTTCCGGTGCGAGCTTGTCACACGCGGTCAGGGTCAGCTTTGGGCGAGCTGGGGCGCCTGCCGTGGGCGGTCTACGCCGAGAGCTTTGACTCTCAGTACTTCTCTAATGCTGGGCGGGCCACGAGCATCAGCCACGAGCAATCTCCTTCCGATGCGAGCTTGTCACATGCGATCAGGGTCTGCCTCGGGCAAGCTGCGGGCACCTGCCGCGAGCGGTCTTGTGACTCGGGTATCGCACCAAATCACCAACGGTCGCTTCGCCTTGAATGCGGCACGAGGCTCAATACTGATACAGCGAATCTCATCATGAGATCCCGATCGGCGCGAGACACGTGTCTCCTCCTCATTCGACCTCCTTTTGTCTGTAATGACAGTGTCGGCGCCGGCGCAGCTTTTTCCACGCGTGGCCCACGTGGCGCTTGACAATTGGAAAGAAACAAGCTGTCGCTTCGATCGCCGTCACGTCGCCTCGCCGTGCGTGCTTGGGCATTAACTGCGGATCGATTCCCCTGTCTCTCACTTGCCTATAAATAGGGGATAGGGGGCGATTTTTACCGCTGCGTGAAAAACAGCTCTCCCTTTCCCCTTTGCCTTCTGCTCGCAGCTTGCTTGCGCCCTCCCGCTCATGGCTTCCTCTGCCGCTGCTGCTTCTTCAGCCGCCGCTGCTGCTGCGCCCTCCCGAGAGGGGCCTCTAAACATCACCCCTATCTCGGTGCGGGCTCCGGGCTCAGGGGAAGGGGCACCTCCGAAGGAGCCCGCCGTCGTTTGGTTCCATGCCATCGGGGGTGCGCCCATCCCCGATAGCTTGCGAACCGCGGTGGGCATTCCCCAAGAGCTCGCCATTCTTCCCCTTCCGAGCTCCGGGAGGGCACTCTCGGGGACCGTGGTCTCCGTGGGGCAGCTATGGTCAGGGCTCCGGCTGCCCCTGAACCATCTGGCCAGTGAGCTCCTGGAACTGGCGGGCTTATGCCCCGCCCAGCTTCCGGGAAACTCGTGGGGGATCCTCTATGGGCTTGCTCACATCGAGGAAGCCCTAAATGTTAGGATCCCCCTAGCCTACCTCCTGAAGAAGTGGTTCCTCAAGCCGGGGCCCTTCTTCGGCGAGGTAGACTGTGGTCAGTTCTACCTCACGGGCCGCTCCGGCGAGGTGCTTCCGTTCACCGCTGTCGAGAACAAAGACCGGTACTGGAAAGCGTACCTGTTCGTGATCGATGGCGAGTGGCGAGGTCCTCGAGCCGGTGTCCCCTCTCTTCCCGGCAGACCGCCTCTCCCTGTCTTCAAGGAGATCGCAGAGTACCGGGCAAAGGGGAAGAAGTGCATCGCCGCAGCCCACGAAAGATCGCTCGATGAAGCGATTCTGGATTTTCTCGGGGGTCGAACCCTCGAAAAGGTCCTCCCGCCGGACTTCTCCTTCCTATGGAAGGATCTACAGACCGGAACCATCACCACCCGGCAGAAAGTGATGCGGAGGAAGGTCGCGGTCTCCCGGCCTGCTGCCGGGACCTCCACCGCGGGGACCTCGGCGAGGAAGGGGAAGAAGCGGGCTTCCCCCATCCAGGTCGCCGACAAGGACACCCTCGAGATGCTCCACGAGGAGGATGTCGCGCCACCGCCGCCACCAACCCGCGAAGCAGCCCCAGGTCAGGCGACCTCTCTTTCTGTCATTTCTCCGAGGGCCCCAGTTCCGGAGCCTCGGCGATGTCGCATTTCCTTCGTCGAGCCCGAGGATCCGCGCGTCGAGCTTCTTCTCAGTATGGCGGAAGTAGAGTCCCCAATGGCTGAAGTGCTGATGCGCGAGTTCCCAGGCGATCTGACTAAAACTTTGTTTGTTACGGTGATGAATCCAGAGGGCGCCTCGCAGAAGAAGGCGAGGAAGAAGAAGACCCCCACAGCCCGCCCATCGGGAGAGGACAACACTGTTCGGGAGGCTCGCGAGGCCTTCCAACAGGTCCTCGAGGAGCGAAGGAAGGCCGCCCTCGCGGAGGCGGGCTTGGGATCAGCTGACGATCTCAGCACGACCTCCAGCTCAGACGACGAGGAGCGGGCTACGGTAGATGAGCCCGCGACCACAACTGCGGGGCTTCCCCCGCCCTTTGAGGGACCAGCTCCGACGGGCTCAACCCCTCCGCTTGCTCCGAGTGCAACACCAACACCGGCCGCGCCTGCTCCCAGCACTCCCGCGCCCGCGCCTGCGCCCTCTGCTGCCAGCGCGCCCACTGCCCCCGAGCCCGCGCCCGAGCCCACGCCTGCGCCCGCGCCCGTGCCCGCGCCCGAGCCCGTGCCTGCCAGCACGCCTGCCCTCAGCGCGCCCGCGCCCGAGCCCGCGCCTGCGCCCGAGCCCGCGCCCGCGCCCGCGCCCGAGCCCGCGCCTGCCAGCACGCCTGCCCTCAGCGCGCCCGCGCCCGAGCCCGCGCCTGCGCCCGAGCCCGCGCCCGAGCCCGCGCCTACGCCCGAGCCTATGGCTCCTAGCGCGCCCGCGCCTGAGCCCGCGCCTGCCACTCTTGAGGTTCCTCCTCTCCCGGAGCTGGGCGGGTTGGTCTACTGGTCTCCGGACCTGGGGGCCATCCTGGATGACCTTTCGTGCTCCAGCTCGGAAGCCTCGGACCCGGACTTGCCTGGGCGAAGGGGAGCCACCGTGCCTTCCCCTATCAATGAAGGGGTTGCCGGTGCTCAAGGGGCCGAGCCTGCCGCTGCTGTCATCAGTGCGCCCCCTCCAGCTGCTCCCACCGAGGCGAGCCAAGCGGGCTCCTCCTCTGGCGACCCCGAGCGCGCCCCTTTCTTCATGCGGGAGATCCTGGGACGCAACATCTTCGCCCGGACTCCCTACATCACTCTCATCAACCGACTCCTCGAGGTAAGATTACCTTCATACTTCTTTGTCCCAAACCCCTGTTTTAACTTCTAACTCTTTTAACTGTTTTCCCTTTACGTAGGTAGAGCGCGTCAGCCGGGCTCTCGCCGACGAGGTCGCGGGCGTCGCGGGGGACACTGTCGTCCTCTACGATGACACTCTCCATGACTCGGAGAGGAGAGTAGATGAGCACATCCTCCGTATTCGCCAGATGGACCAGTCGGGCGAGCTGCGGGCTGAAGTGGACCGGCTGCGCCAGCAGGTCGCCTCCTCTAACACGGAGGTTGACGAACTGCGCCAGCGGGCCGCCACCTTTACCACCACGCTAGCTTCGGCTGAGGACGCTCGCGACCGCGCCCTATCCGATATGCAAGGGGCCCGCCGAGCTGAAGAGGCCGCCCAAAAGGAAATCTCCGAGCTTCGACGTCAGTTGGCGGCTTCTAGGGATGAGATCGCGTCTCTGAGGGAAACACATCTCCAAGATCTCCAATCTCAGCAAAACCGTCTCCAGGCGCAGCTCGTCGAGCTCCTTCGGAAAGGCGCGCTCGATGCCATCGAGAAGTACAAGGCCGAAAGGTCGAAAAAGAGGAAGCGCGGCGATGACGACAGTGCGGGTGCTGGCCCAGCCTAGGGTCTCTTTTGTAACCCTGTTGTAATTTTCAAAAATGAATGAAATGTTCTCTTTGAGCTTGCCTCTATGTTTCTTTCTTTCTCTGTGCCACTTATGAGTCCGCTCTAGGAGTTCGCAGCGATCTCGAGAGTGATACCCCGGGCGAGGCAGCTAATTTGATTCAACCTTTTATTTTGTAATATATGCAAACGAAAAACTCGGCATGCTCGGAAAAACTCAATAGTCTCTGAGCCCGGAAAACGTTTAGGCGAACCAAAAGACTTCAAAAACTTCCCTACACTCAGAGACTTAAACCATTTTTATTTTTAAAGGAAACTAATAAGTGCTAGCTGCCCCCTGCCCGGTTAATTTCTCTCGATGATCCTGTTTGGTGGGCTCGCCCTTCGAGGGGTTTGCCAACGCCAAGATGCTTCCGTTCATGGCAGGTAAACGCGAAGGATCCTGGTTAGGTTTAGAGTCCACTAGGCAGCGGACTTCCCCGGGAAGCTCAAGGTCGCCCTCTGGCTGCCTCTGAGGTTCCCGGTCTTGCTTTAAGTCCGCAAAACGGCGGACTGCCCCGGGAAGCTCAAGGTCGCCCACTGGCTGCCTCTGAGGATCCCGGTCTTGCTTTAAGTCCGCACAACGGCGGACTGCCCCGGGAAGCTCAAGGTCGCCCACTGGCTGCCTCTGAGGATCCCGGTTTTGCTTTAAGTCCGCACAACGGCGGACTGCCCCGGGAAGCTCAAGGTCGCCCACTGGCTGCCTCTGAGGATCCCGGTCTTGCTTTAAGTCCGCACAACGGCGGACTGCCCCGGGAAGCTCAAGGTCGCCCACTGGCTGCCTCTGAGGATCCCGGTCTTGCTTTAAGTCCACTCAGCGGCGGACTGTACTTTACCAATCATGCGGGCTCTTGCTGCGCCGAGTTTCCTAGTTAAATTGTTGAAACCTCAATCATTCATTCATAACCTCTTCAGAAGATAATTTACAAAAATTTCCTTAGGCATAGAACTTGCGAAGGTGCAGAGCGTTCCAAGGTCGCTCTAACAGGTCGCCTCCAGCGGTCATCAACCGGTAAGCCCCCGAGCTTCCTGCTTCGTGTATTATGTATGGGCCTTCCCAGTTCGCCGCGAGCTTTCCTGTATTAGGCTCTTGCGTGTTTGCGAACACCTTTCTCATTACCAGATCGCCGGCCTTGAATGCCCGATGGCGGACTCTTTTATCATAGGCGCGCTTCATTTCCTGTCTATATCCGGCGAGGTGTAGATTGGCGCGCTCTCGTCTTTCTTTGAGCTGATCAAGGGAGTCGACGAGCAGTTTGTCGTTGTCGACCTCCGCCGACGCAAGCCTTCTTTCAGTGGGCAGCTCGGCCTCTATGGGTAGCACGGCTTCGCAACCAAAAGTGAGACTGAAAGGGGATTCGTTGGTTGAGCGACGTGGAGTAGTGCGATAGGCCCACAAGACTCCGTCGAGCTCCTGCTCCCACAATCCTTTTTTCCCTTCCAGCCTCTTCTTGAGGTTGTCCAAGATCACGCGATTCGTTGCTTCGGCCTGCCCATTGCTTTGAGGGTACCTTGGGGAAGAGAACCTTAGGTCGACTCCATATTCAACACAAAAGCTTCTGATCAAGCGATTGTCGAACTGGCGACCATTGTCGGTGATAAGTACCCGAGGCAGACCGAACCGGCAGAAAATATTCTTCCAAAGGAAGTCTTTTACCTGCTTCTCGCCTATCTTAGCTAGCGGGACCGCTTCCACCCATTTGGTGAAGTAGTCCGTAGCTACTAAGATGAATTTCTTCTGCCGGGCTGACACAGGGAAAGGTCCCACTATGTCCAACCCCCATTGCTGGAAAGGCCAGGGGCTCGCTAGAGGATGCAGTTCTTCTGCGGGCATATGATTCGTGGTGGCGTGCTTCAGGCATTGGATGCACCTCTGGGCGACCTTCAAAGCGTCTTGCTCCAGAATGGGCCACCAGTATCCTTGCCTTCGTACTTTCGCAGCAAGAGACCGCCCACCAGCGTGATTTCCCAGCTCGCCGGAGTGAATGCACTTTAGAACTTCTTCGGTTTCCGGGCTCTCGACACAACGGAGATTTGGCCCGCCAAAGGATCTTCGAAAAAGGCGATCTCAGTGAATGAGATAGCGCCCAGCGCATTTCTCCATTCGCCGGGCTTCCTCTCTATCCTCTGGCAGCTCGCCCTTCTGGAGAAAGCGACGAATGGGGGCGGTCCATCCACTGGGTGGTACGTCGGCGGACACTTGGTTAACAGCGGGCTCCATCAGTTAGAGCCGAGACTGGTTTTGGACCTCTATGAGAATCTGGCGAGCCTCTGATGTTCCCAGCAGAGAGGCGGTGTTTGCCAAAGCATCAGCTCGCCTGTTACCGACTCGCGGAATTTGCTCGAAGGAGATCTTTTCGAACTCCGCGGCCTTGTGCTTCACCAGATCCGCATAGCCCGCCATTCGTGCATCCCGAGAGGCGTACTCCCTATTGATTTGGCAAATAATTAGCTGGGAATCACTAAAGACCTTCAAGCGTTTGGCGCCTACCTCTTGAGCGAGCTCCAGACAAGCCATCAGTGCCTCATATTCCGCCTCATTGTTGGTAGCGGTGAAATCCAGTCGGACTGACTTCTCCAGAAGTACCGACTGGGCGATCAGTGCGACCCCGATCCCAGCCCCCAAAGCGTTGGAGGATCCATCGACGAATAATTCCCAGCCCGCCTCCTCTGAATGCTTAGTTAGAGGAAGCTCACCTTGGTTGTCCAAGAACCTCGCCTTCCCAGGGTGTGCCTCAGTTGGCTCATCCTCCCGATACTGGACCGATTCTTCTATGGGGAAGTCCGCCAAGAAATCGGCGAGCGCCTGTCCTTTGACAGTGAATCGAGGGACATACTCCAAACCATAGGCGGCGAGCTCGGCGGACCAACGGTAGAGCCTGCCGGCTACCGAGGGTCTGGAGAGCGCGCTCTTTAGCGGGTGCTCTGTGATGACCTTGACAGGGTGCGCCGAGAAGTAGGGGTGGAGCTTTCTCGCGGTAAGGACCAAGGCCAATGCGACCTTCTCGATTGGTCGATACCGGAGCTCGGCGGGAAGCATTGTGTGGCTTACAAAGTAGACAGGCCGCTCCACCTTTGCTTCTTCCACAACAAGGACCCCGCTCACCGCATTCTCAGTGACCGCAAGGTATACGCCGAGTTCGGCACCCTCTTTGGGTGCCGCTAAGATCGGTGGGCTCGCCAGGTAGTCCTTGATCTTCTGGAAGGCGTGCTAGCACTTCTCATCCTAACAAATGCTCGCTCCTTTTTGTAGCAGCTCGAAAAGAGGTCGGCAGTTGTCTGAGGATTTGGAGATGAACCGATTGAGCACGGCGATTCGCCCGCTCAACCTCTGGACTTCCTGCCGGGTTCTTGGCGCTGGCATTTCGACAAGTGCTCGGATTTGCCCAGGGTCGGCCTCGATCCCCCTGTGGGTGACCAGGTACCCGAGGAATTTCCCAGAAGTCACCCCGAATGCGCACTTCGCCGGGTTTAGCATCATTTGGTACTTTCTCAATATCTCGAAGGTTTCGCGGAGATCGGCAACATGCCCCTCTCGCTCCCGACTCTTCACCAGGAGGTCGTCTACATAAACTTTGACGTTTCTGCCGATCTGATCTTTGAACATCTGAGTGACTAACCTTTGGTAGGTCGCTCCAGCGTTCTTAAGTCCGAACGGCATCACTCGATAGCAGTATAACTTCTGGTAGCCCGCTCCAGAGTAGAAGGCGGTCTTCTCCTGATCGTCGGCGTGGAGAGGTATCTGGTTATACCCAGATTATCCATCCATGAAGGATAGGGCCTGGAACCTGACAGCTGCGTCGACCAGTGCGCCTATTCTGGGAAGAGGAAATCCGTCCTTCGGGCATGCCTTATTGAGGTCGGAGAAGTCAATGCATACCCTGACCGCTCCGCTCTTCTTAGGCACCGCCACGATATTGGAGATCCACTCGGGGAAGTGCGCCTCGCGGATGAAGCCGGCTCGCTCCAGCTTGTCTATCTCCGCCGCCACTGCAACGGACTTCGCAGCAGGTATGTGCCGAGCTTTCTGCTTGACCGGCGGGAACTCCTTCATGGTGTGCAGATAAATGACAGGCGACCTCCGGGTCAATCCCTGGCATGTCCGCAAAGCTCCAGGCGAATACGTCATGGTATTCCCTGAGTAAGTTGGTTATGGCCAGGACCTCGCCCTTGGTTAGCGAGGTCCCGAGGCTAACAACTCTTGGCCCTTCTTTGCCGCCAATGTCGACCTCTTGAAGTGGTTCGGCAATTGGAAAACTTCCTCTCTTGGGGGTTGTCGGGCGACCTCCCTCCTCCAACTTAAGATCCACACCGCTCCCACCCGGGGGTGGAGTAGGGGACTTAAGCGAGGAGGCCTCCAGCGGGCTCCCCAGTAGCTCGCTCGTAGCGGGCGGTAATTGCTAGGAGGGTGCGGGCCTCTTGGCCTCGGCGACCTCCATGTCCATGAGGTGAAGAACATCCTGCTCGCATCGGGTAGCGGCTACCTGATCACCCGAATTACTACGACCCCACTCGCGGTCGGGAATTTGAGGGCCTGATGGTTGGGTGAATATACCGCATTCATTTGCCTTAGCCAAGGCTGCCCAAGGATGGCATTAAATGCGGAACTTCCATCCACTACCGCGAAGCGGACTTGGCGAGCCTCCGGGCCCGCGGTCACAGTAAGGGTTATCTCTCCTGCCACTTTGGCGACCTCGCCGGTGAATCCACTAAGGGAGCTCGTCGAGGGAGACAGGTCGGCAAGTCTCAACCCCATTCGCAGGTAGGCCGACAGAAAAAGGATGTCAACGGCGCTCCCCGAATCAACCAGAGCTCGCCTCACCTCGATGTTAGCCATCATCAGGCGTATGACGAGGGGGTCATTGTGGGGCGTAACGACCCCAGTCATGTCATCTTCTGAAAACCAGAGAAAATCGCGGGCTTCCACCCTTGGTGCTTGAAGTAAAGTAGGAGTTAGCGAGACGGAAAATACCTTCTGTGCCCGCTCCATCTCCCTGACTCGTCGGCGGGCTTCATTACTGGATCTCGGGCCGCTCAGCCGCCCGCTAATGGTATGGCAGATCGCCGGTCCTCCCGGGGGAGGCGGAGGCAGGGCGGGTTCAGCGGGCCCCGGGCGATCTCCCTCCCGAGGAGCCCGTGCCGGTACCACCTCGAACCTCCTTGGAGGCGAAATAAACTGATTCAAGTGGCCCTGGGTGACCAAATCCTCGAGGTGGTTCTTGAGAGCCCGGCATCTGTTAGTGTGATGCCCAGGGCTTCGATGAAAAGCGCACCGCCGCGAGTTGTCGGTAGAGCCAGGCTCTCCGACCTGCAGGGGTGGCGGGTACTGGAAGAAAGGTTCATTCCGAATCTGATGGAAGATTTGTCCTGGCGAGTGGGTTATGTTGGAATCTAATCCGGGTCAGAGGCTCGCAGCGGAAGCGATTTGGCGGTCGAAAGACCGTTCATGGTGCACGTTACATGATTTAACTTTTTATGGAAACTAAACTACATATGTGTGCATGTGTATGCACGAGAATCGAAAACCCCTAACGGCAATCTAGCGTAATGATTAACTTAGCATGCATGCAAATCATAATACTCGCTAGATCTACATGTTAGATTACACATACCTTTCGTACGGATCTTTTAACCGTGGAGAATTGTCTTCTTTGTCGATGGAGACGGAAGATCGTTCGCGAAGATGCCAACGGTACGAATGGAGATATTGCCTTCTTGTTCACCCGATCTCACACGATGCACGGAATGTCGCTCTAGGATCTCTGAGTGCCTCCGAAGAACGACCCTTCTCCTTCTTCAGAACTCCACGCGAGGAAGACGAAGTAGCAAGCGGGAAACGGAGAGAGATTAGGGAGAGAACTAGAGAGATTAGAGAGAGGAGGGGGTTCGGATTTTTCATCCTATGGGGTCGGCGCCCCATAGGTCCCTTTATAGGGCCGGCCAACCCCCTTGGATAGGGATCCAAGGGGATAATGACCCCCTCTCACTATCTCTCCATTATCTCCTTTTTATCTCTCCGCGTATTTATCCGTTTTCCCACTTTTTAGGGCTCGATCTTAACCGATTTATCGCCCCATCCCTATCTATATGGCCGGCCCTATAGATGAGGGATTCTTATCCCTACATCATAGGGCCGGCCCTAGTGAGGTGTCCCACCACTAGGGTCGGCCAACAGTGAGGTCCGGCAGAATGAGGTTTTTACCAAAACGCCCCGACGCCTCATTTTGACCATTTCTAGCGTGCGATACCTAGCGGCCATTACTTAAGTGATATCTACTAGTTACTTACTATTAACTGAGGCCACCGGAAGGTGCCTCTAGCAAAGTCAACTAGTCAACTCGCAACATACCCCGGTGCTTCGCACCTATGTAGCGAAGTTCACTTATGGCTAGGGATTACAACATACGACTCCGCACTAGTCTCGGGCACAACCCTTAGTACTCGTATGTAGTTACGCATCTACCGTGCTCTAGTGCCAAGCACACACAGAGCGTATACTTCTTTCTTCCTCCTGCTTATGGTGTTCCGAGGAGACGGTTCAAGAACCGTACATAATGTTGATAAGGTGGAACCATCAGGGACCGGGGTTTATGGCTTCCAACTAAGCTCGATCGACACACTACCTGAGTGTACCATCGATCCTCTGAGCTCGAGTTAACCTGTGTAGCCACCCAGAGTGCGACGCAGGCTGCACTCCAATTCACCCAGACTTACTATGTTCTCCATCATACCCCTGCTCTCCGCTTAGTAGTGGTAAACCCGCTGTCCCTCCACTTGATGCCATGATTCACTTCGAGCGGTGAAGACTACCGTCAGACTCGAATGATCATATGACTTGGTTCCTTCCAGGTTGACCTATACATCGTACCTCTGATTACCCCGTCGAGTAATCGAACCCGGTCAACAGTCAAACTGATGACCACCAGGCCTGGGTTTGGTACAGTGTAAGTCACACCAAGGAACGCATCTCCCATCAGGGGTGTGGATGGCCTGCAGGAGTGACACGCTAATGCAACGCCAGCCGGGTAACCCAGTACACCGTGGTTTTGGATCACTGCATATGGACCCTCACACATTGGTGCGCCAAAGCACCACGCAACTGGTTAGTCTATCAGTCGTGGTTCCTCAGGGTTTAGGACCGTTTTACCCTAAGCAGAAACACGGCTTAGTGTACCAGTGTCTGCTCACTGATCTGTACACCGTGTTAGTTCCGTTCAGCCACAGACACTGTGCCTGGTGATGACCATGGTGAAGACATCCCATGAACTGTCATCGCCAACAGCTTAACATGATGAGGCGACCAACCTGATCATAGCTGCTAACTTATTTAGGTTATACGGGACCAATCCACTTAGTCTTCAACTCAGTGGACTACCATATAACCATGGCTCTCTGTTCTCTAAAGAACACGTAACTATGTTACGCACCTATATGCATCTCATATATTAATAACTATCAATCTTTATTTGACCAAAACATAAAGTTTTACAAGCTTAGAACACATCAATCCTAACAATCTCCCACTTGGTCTAGCGAAGCAAAACGGTTTTGACTCCCATCGCGTCCACATGTCGCTCGAATGCCTTGGTAGGTATTGCCTTTGTGAAAGAATCGGCAACATTATCTGTAGATGCAATCTGCGTCACCGCTACTCGCCCTTGCTTTTGAAACTGCAGAATCAAGTGGAACTTGCGCTCGATGTGCTTCTCCTTTTGGTGATATCTTGGCTCCTTAGCTTGTGCTACCGCCCCACTATTGTCGCAGTAAAGCACAATAGGTAACTAGGCCTCTGGTACACATCCCAAATCCGTAAGGAATTTCTTGAGCCATACCGCCTCTTTGGCTGCCTCGCACGCTGTAACGTACTCAGCCTCTGTGGTAGAGTCTGCGATGCATTTCTGCTTCACACTCTGCCAACTAACCGCTCCTCCTCCTAGCATAAATATAAAACCTGATGTCGACTTTCTGGATTCCAAATCTGACATAAAGTCAGAATCTGTATATCCAATCGGCGTCAGTTCTTGTCCAGTGTAAACCAACTCATAGTCCCTTGTTCTACGAAGGTACTTGAGTATACACTTCACAGCTGTCCAGTGATCTGGACCCGGATTCGACTGAAACCGACCCATCATGCCTACTGCGAAACAGATATCTGGCCTTGTACAATGCATAGCATACATTAGACTACCCAATGCCGAGGCATAAGGTATCTTCTGCATTTCTGCTCTCTCCTCAGGTGTCTTAGGACATTGATCCTTAGACAGTTTTATGCCATGTCTAAATGGCACAAAACCCTTCTTGGAGTTTTGCATGTCAAATCTAGCCATAACCTTATCTATATACGCAGCCTGTGACAGTGAGAGAATCCTGTTCTGGCGATCACGTGTTACCTTGATCCCTAAAACATAACTCGCTTCACCTAGGTCTTTCATATCGAACTGTGTTGACAACCAGACCTTTACCGTTGACAATGTTTCTACATCATTTCCAATGAGCAGAATATCGTCTACGTAAAGTATCAAATATACTACTGTGGTCTTATCAGTCCTCTTATATACACATGGTTCATCCTCGTTTTGAGTAAATCCATATGACTGGATTGCCTGATCAAAACGGATGTTCCAACTTCTAGATGCTTGCTTTAGTCCATAAATGGACTTCTGCAACTTGCAAACTAGATGTTCCTGACCCTCTGACTCAAAGCCTGGTGGTTGAATCATATAAATGTCTTCTTCCAAATTTCCATTAAGGAATGCTGTCTTGACATCCATTTGCCAGATCTCCCAGTCATAATGGGCTGCAATGGATAGGAGGATCCGAATAGACTTTATCATAGCTACCGGCGAGAAGGTTTCGTCAAAGTCGATCTCTTCTCTCTGGGTGTAACCCTTGGCAACTAATCTAGCTTTATAAGTCTCTATAGTACCATCGGATCCTCTCTTCTTCTTATACACCCACTTACACCCAATAGGTTTAATATTGGATGATGGTGTAACAAGAGTCCAGACTGCGTTATGGGACATTGATTCAATTTCTACCTCCATAGCCTTTTGCCATTCAGAGCTGTCAGAAGCTCCCACTGCCTCATCGTAGCTCAGTGGGTCATCCTCCTGACCCTCTGGATCAACCAATAAGGTTTCTCCATAGTATCTGTCAGGAGCTCTGATGTTTCTCCCACTGCGACGAGGTGGTGGTGGTGTTACAGGATTAACAAGTTCTACAGTATCTGGTATATTATTATCTGCAATGTCAGCTCCCACTATGCTTTTGGATGCGCTATCTGAACTAGTACCTAGCAGTTCATCCAGAACTACCTTACTAGTAGGTTTGTGGTCCACAATATAATCCTGTTCTAGGAAATAGGCGTTCGTAGAAACGATCACTTTCTTTTCCTCAGGATCATAAAATAGACCACCTTTGGTCTCCTTGGAATACCCTACAAATAAGCATACTTTGGTTTTAGATTCCATCTTTTCCCTCTTATCCCTTCGCACATGTGCAGGGCATCCCCATATTCTGAAATGCTGTATCAATGGCTTTCGCTTTGACCACAGTTCTCTAGGGGTCAGAGGCACTGACTTAGACGGAACGTGATTCAGAATATAAACTGTTGTTTGTAGGGCATATCCCCAAAAGGTCATTGGTAAACTGGCGTAACTCATCATGCTACGAACCATGTCCAACAAGGTTCGATTCCTTCTCTCGGAAACTCCATTCTGTTGTGGGGTACCTGGAGCAGTTAACTGCGATTTTATCCCATGCTCCACCAAATACCCTAGGAACTCATCAGATAGGTATTCACCTCCTCGATCAGATCGAAGGGTTTTTATATATTTACCTATCTGCTTTTCTACTTCAGCCCTGAACTCTTTGAACATGTCAAAGGATTCCGACTTCCGATGCATCAGGTAAATGTAACCATATCTTGAGTAATCATCAATAAAAGTGATGAAGTACTCATGGCCTCCTATCGCCTTGACGTTCATGGGTCCACACACATCCGAATGGATTAACTCTAATACCTCAGTGGCTCTTACTCCTTTGCCTTTAAAGGACCTCTTGGTCATCTTGCCTTCCAGGCAGGATTCACAGGTGGGAAGGATCTCCGTAGGATCTGTTTCCAGAAGCCCGGCCTTCACCATTCTATGGATCCTATCTAAGGCAATATGCCCAAGTCGTAAGTGCCACAGGTGGGTTAAATTTTCCGAAGGATTCTTATGCTTAGATGAATTAACATTAAATGCTGAAGTTATTATGTTATCTTTTTCAAATTTAGGACTTACAACATAGAGATGATTCTGAACTATTCCTCTTATTATAAAAGTTCCATTCAGTTTAAACGACACACCAGAAGCATCAAAATAAACTGAATAACCTTTATTAACTAAAGAAGAAACAGAAATTAAGTTACGTCGCAAGGATGGTACATAAAAGACATCTCTAAGAGTCAAAGTCTTATTATTCGAAAAACTAAGATTAACATCTCCAATAGCTTCAGCAGCAGCCACGGCCTCAGTTCCCATGCTCAGGGTCACCTCTCCATCAAGCAATCTTCTGCTTTCCCGAAACCCCTGAAGAGAGTTACAGGCATGGTTAGTGGATCCAGAATCCACAATCCAACTAGCAAAAGTACTATTACTTGAAAGAAATGATTCAACAACTAAGAGTTGTAGATTACCTTCACCAGCATTTTGAGGCTTCTTGCAGTCCTTCTTCCAATGACCCTTCTGGCCACACCGGAAGCACTTCGTGCCCGGTTTCTTTGATTCTCCAGACCCAGAGGCTCCAGCAGAGTCCTGCACAGGCAGTGACTTAGGTTTCCTTTTATGTTTCTTGCCCTGAGGTTTACCAGGCTTCTTGAAGGATCTGCGTTGCACGTGAAGTGCTTCGCCCTTCTGCTTGAAGCCATCCTCAGCTGCTTGGAGAGCTCCCAGAAGCTCTGCATTTGTCATAGCCAACTTGTTCAAATTAAAGTTGGTGACAAAGCCTTCAAAGGCTCCAGACAGTGACGAGAGGAAGATGTCTGTCATCACCTCGCCTTCTAGCACAATGTCCATAGTAGCTAGTTCGTTCTGGAACCCAAACATTTTCATCATGTGTTCCGAACCAGCGTCCCATTGGACATCTTAGTACCGACGAGTTTCTTGATGGTAAGGTATCGCGTAACGCGATTGTGACCTTCAAACATCTCCTTCAAGTACAACATCATGTCAGAAGCGTCGGGCATCTCCTCGACTTGCTTCTGCAGAGTTGTTTGCAAGGATGCTATAATATAGCATTTACATATCTCATTGGATTCCTTCCAGTCAGTGAATGCCTTTAACTGTGCCTCTGTGGCATTGGGTCCTGGCAAATCTGGCTCAGGGTCATTAAGGGCTGACATATGTTTACCAATCCTTAGGACCAGGTACAGGTTGCGCTTCCAGTCCTCATAGTTGGGACCGGTAAGTTTGTGGTCATTTAGGATAGCGGACAGGGGGTCTAACTTAGTCATCTGAAAATAAAGATTGAATAATGAGTATGCATAAAAACTTATTTTATGGATTTTTAAAACAAGCTAATTATATCCATATGTCAACGCTACCCTCAAGCGAAGTCATTACCATGGATTAATTAACCATGTATGTAAGATCTCGGAATCGACTGTACCTGCCCTAGGGGGCATCATACAGCGTCAATTCGCTCACACGGGCCTTTTCCTTGACCCTATCCAAATCTGCCAACTAAGGGCTGTGATGGACCATGGTTATCTTTCGGCCAGTACCACGTGATCACCGTTGTCTTCGCAACGAATACCTCACGTGTACTTAGGATGCTTACCCACGAGCCTAAGCAATTACGACACGGGAGTTCATGCGGCCCCCACTAGGGTGGGATGAAAAGCCCTTCTCTCCTGGCCCCGTAATCGCCATATCCACAGGGAGGTCATTAAGTAATTTGGCATGGAAACACACAGCTCCCACCCTAGGGGGTGTGAAGTTATGCATCCCCACCCAAACACAAAACGACTGGCCGTGGAGGCCAGAGGATCTTATAAAAGTCCTCTCTTGCATCCCTTATAATTCTGAGGGTTATTTTGCGAGTATGAATTTATGCAAATGCAAAGGTAGCGACCTCCTAAATACTAGACCCTGGTCACACCATGCTCCCACTAGCGTTCAAGCCCTTCGCCTAGCATTAATCATTCTCGGAATATCATAGTCCCTGCCTCAAGTGGATTTCTCCATTCAAGGGTCACATTACACATTCCAAGAATATCGATGCTTTGCAAAATTGGTTATCACGCTAATGCTCTGGAGCTAATCCTAGAGTCAGACTCACTGGAAAGGACTCCCACTAGTCATGGCGCCTTGCTTATAGATTTGACAATTGATGTTCAATGGATCTCCATCTCATCTTTGATTTCGATGCTGGCCAAATAGGCACACCCGACTAGTCGGGTGCTCTCCTAATGGTGGCATAACCATATGTGATGGGATCCCACTAACATCAAAAGTCAACTAAATAATAGGCGTCATCTAGCGGGATCCTAACCTCAAACAGTCGCTTGGACCGGAGGGGAAAGGCATCCCTCTGAAAACAGATAATCACATTATCTCATCGGGGTTCGATATGAAGCTTAAAGAACTAATTAAAGAAAGCAACCATTAAAACTGAATTAAGTTCAGGGTCTGACCCCTGAACCTAATTAGCACAGCGCAGGCCTCTAGCTTTCTTCACAAGGTTCCTTGGTCCGGCTCCTCCGTCGCGCTTGCGAACACTTTGCCGGATCGTCTTCATCCTCCAGGGTTCCGCTTCCGCTCCCGATGGTGGATTTCTTTGGCACGTCTTTCTTCTCAATCTGTAACCGAAAAAGTCTAGTACGCTACGAGCAAGTGCTCGGTCGTACACAATTTCCTAGAAAGAAAAGAAAACACACCTAGAAAAAGGGCCATGGGAAACCGAGGATGGACAAACCCCATCGCTCGCCCAATCTATGGCTCAATTACATATCCACACACAGAAAGCAAATCCAGACATTTGCTAACTCGGGGGTCCGACCCCCGGTAGCAAGCACAAAGCATAGATCTAGATTTTTTATAGCGGCGCCCTACAAGAATGATTAATAGAACAAGCACAATCTATACATATGCATGATCTAAGCGTATGAACCCCGATGATCTCACGCATTCATCATGCGCACACATGTTCGTTTCATGAAAAAAAAAACGTGAAACGCACACCACTAATGCTGCTCTGATACCAATTGTTGGAATCTAATCCGGGTCAGAGGCTCGCAGTTAAAGCGATTTGGCGGTCGAAAGACCGTTCATGGTGCACGTTACACGATTTAACTTTTCATGGAAACTAAACTACATGTGTGCATGTGTATGCACGAGAATCGAAAACCCCTAACGGCAATCTAGCGTAATGATTAACTTAGCATGCATGCAAATCATAATGCTCGCTAGATCTACATGTTAGATTACACATACCTTTCGTACGGATCTTTTAACCGCGGAGAATTGTCTTCTTTGTCGATGGAGACGGAAGATCGTTCGCGAAGATACCGACGGTACGAATGGAGATGTTGCCTTCTTGTTCACCCGATCTCACACGATGCATGGAACGTCGCTCTCGGATCTCTGAGTGCCTCCGAAGAACGACCCTTCTCCTTCTTCAGAACTCCACGCGAGGAAGACGAAGTAGCAAGCGGGAAACGGAGAGAGATTAGGGAGAGAACTAGAGAGATTAGAGAGAGGAGGGGGTTCGGATTTTTCATCCTATGGGGCCGGCGCCCCATAGGTCCCTTTATAGGGCTGGCCAACCCCCTTGGATAGGGATCCAAGGGGATAATGACCCCCTCTCATTATCTCTCCATTATCTCCTTTTTATCTCTCCGCGTATTTATCCGTTTTCCCACTTTTTAGGGCTCGATCTTAACTGATTTATCGCCCCATCCCTATCTATATGGCCGGCCCTATAGATGAGGGATTCTTATCCCTACATCATAGGGCCGGCCCTAGTGAGGTGTCCCACCACTAGGGTCGGCCAACAGTGAGGTCCGGCAGAGTGAGGTTTTTACCAAAACGCCCCGACGCCTCATTTTGACCATTTCTAGCGTGCGATACCTAGCGGCCATTACTTAAGTGATATCTACTAGTTACTTACTATTAACCGAGGCCACCGGAAGGTGCCTCTAGCAAAGTCAACTAGTCAACTCGCAACATACCCCAGTGCTTCGCACCTATGTAGCGAAGTTCACTTATGGCTAGGGATTACAACATACGACTCCGTACTAGTCTCGGGCACAACCCTTAGTACTCGTATGTAGTTACGCATCTACCGTGCTCTAGTGCCAAGCACACACGGAGCGTATACTTCTTTCTTCCTCCTGCTTATGGTGTTCCGAGGAGACGGTTCAAGAACCGTACATAATGTTGATAAGGTGGAACCATCAGGGACCGGGGTTCATGGCTTCCAACTCAAGCTCGATCGACACACTACCCGAGTGTACCATCGATCCTCTGAGCTCGAGTTAACCTGCGTAGCCACCCAGAGTGCGACGCAGGCTGCACTCCAATTCACCCAGACTTACTATGTTCTCCATCATACCCCTGCTCTCCGCTTAGTAGTGGTAAACCCGCTGTCCCTCCACTTGATGCCATGATTCACTTCGAGCGGTGAAGACTACCGTCAGACTCGAATGATCATATGACTTGGTTCCTTCCAGGTTGACCTATACATCGTACCTCTGATTACCCCGTTGAGTAATCGAACCCGGTCAATAGTCAAACTGATGACCACCAGGCCTGGGTTTGGTACAGTGTAAGTCACACCAAGGAACGCATCTCCCATCAGGGGTGTGGATGGCCTGCAGGAGTGACACGCTAATGCAACGCCAGCCGGGTAACCCAGTACACCGTGGTTTTGGATCACTGCATATGGACCCTCACACATTGGTGCGCCAAAGCACCACGTAACTGGTTAGTCCATCAGTCGTGGTTCCTCAGGGTTTAGGACCGTTTTACCCTAAGCAGAAACACGGCTTAGTGTACCAGTGTCTGCTCACTGATTTGTACACCATGTTAGTTCCGTTCAGCCACAGACACTGTGCCTGGTGATGACCATGGTGAAGACATCCCATGAACTGTCATCGCCAACAGCTTAACATGATTAGGCGACCAACCTGATCATAGCTGCGAACTTATTTAGGTTATACGGGACCAATCCACTTAGTCTTCAACTCAGTGGACTACCATATAACCATGGCTCTCTGTTCTCTAAAGAACACGTAACTATGTTACGCACCTATATGCATCTCATATATTAATAACTATCAATCTTTATTAGACCAAAACATAAAGTTTTACAAGCTTAGAACACATCAATCCTAACAGGTTAGCACGGTGAAGTCCCGCTCCCCGGGTCCTGGAGGCAGGCGCCAGTTTGCCGGCCTTCCAGCGACAGCCGCGGGGGCTTCAGCGGGCTGTACAGCAGGAGCTGCGGGCGGTCCGGGCAAAGGCACCGCCAGGGGCACCTCCCTTCTCTCCACGGCCTTAACGACAAGCGGTCGCGGGGCCGGAGGAGGTCGCTGCTCGACTGCCTTTCCCTTCCAGTCTAGCACAGCGTCTTCGAGCTGTATGTGTTGCTGGACCAGGGCAAATAGTTCAACCATCGTGCGAGGATCTTTGATCACAAGAGCGTCATGAAGCTTGCCCCCCTCGGGGAGGGCGCTTCTGAAAGCACTCACCACGGTACGATCTTGGCCCACCGCGTCTTCCAGAGCGAGATAGGCGCTTCGGAATCGCGTTGTAAAGCACCGGAGCGTCTCGCGAGCTCCCATGGTTAAGGTAAACAGAGACTCGATTCTCTTCGGGGGCTGTCTATTGCAGCGATACTGCTCCAGGAAAAGCCTAGAGAGAGTTGGAAAGTCGGGGATCATGCCGGGCGGCAACTTGTGGAACCAGTTCAATGCCGAGCCGGTCAAACTGCTCGGGAATGCTCGGCACAAGACGTGGTCTTGGTCCCAGAAAAACAGGAGTTTTCTGTAGGCCAAGAGATGGTCAACGGGATCCTGCGACCCGTCGAACAATACAAACTTCGGGGGGGTCCAGTGGTGCGGAAAACCCCCTTGGTGGACCTCGCTGGTGAAAGGCGAGCTACCTCCGTGGGCGGCGAGGTCTTCCAGTAAATCTACTGGCGCACTAGATCGCTGCCAGTGCCCGGGGAGAACTCCCAGAGGTGGCTGCGCAGGTCCTAGGCGGTCTCGTATGCTCCCTTGTGGCAAGGTCGGTCCCACCCCGCGGCGACCCTCGGGGGCTATCGCTCGGCGGCCTCCTTGCTGTCCGCCTGTGGATTCCTTCAGCGCGTCTGTTGGTCTGTGGGAGGCCGTTGCCTCGCGAGCTTTGGAAGGTATTTCCACCGCGGGCTCTTTCCCTTGTCGTCGATGGCGCGGGTCGCGATCCAGCTCTAGAGACCTTGCTTCCGACCTGTCAGAATCGACGCTCCGGCTACGGCGGCAAGGGATGGTCACGCGCGAGGTCGCCTGGTTGCTAGACCGCTGGGTTACTAGCTTCTGCAGCCTCGTGAGCGGGGTTTCCGGCACCCCGCGCACAGCCGCTCTCTCGACTGGGGGTTCCGGCTGGGAAACTTGCCGCACCGGAGCGACCGTGGGCGGTCGCGATGTTGACACCGGTGGTCGCACCGGAGACGCCGTCTTTGCCGGCCCAGACCATCGGCTGGCCGCCGGAGCCTGACGCAATCACATCAGTTCCTCCATCATGGCCCGCTGGGTGGCCAACATCTCCAACAAGAGTTGGTCACTGAGCGGGACCTGGGGCTGAGGGGTCTCAACGGGAAGCTCGCTGCGGGCAGATCTCGCACGAGTCCTCGGTCGCCTGTGTCCCCTTGTCGTCGGAGCCATCCTTGGGGTTACGAGAGCGAACGGCGCTCAACCGCGTGGCTGTGGGCGTTCTCGCAGGAACCAGTCGAAGATCCCACAGACGGCGCCAAATGTTCGGGGGATTTTTCGCTGGTCCGCGCGGGCTGCCTGCAAGACAAAGAAAAGAGAACGTGAGAACGGCTGGCTCACTTAGGAGCACAGACCCTCCGACGCTCAAGTCAGTCACGGTGGCACAACGGCGAGCTGCGGTATACCAAAGTGGTAGGAAAAAGGATTTCGAACCCGTACTATGGAGCCTGGGGGTGAGCATTTATAACAACCAGCGACCTACCGTTGCCCAACACGTGGAGATTCTTCCAGGGCCTTCTAGACCCCCTCGTTCTGGCTCGTATGGGTCTGACAGTCCTTGGTACTCGCGCCCTGACATTCTGTCGTCAAGCCTGCCAGACGGTTTGAGTGGGAGAAGGAATCTTTCTTGTTGCTGCTAGCTGTCTATTCTGGAATGTTCGAGTCTGGGCGGTCTCAGGGAGGAAGCAAAGGCCAGCTCGCCCAGCACCGCTCCGTCCTTTCGCCCATATTTATCAAGAGTCGGACCTCGCGGGGGCAACCTCTTCGATAAACAGGGGTCAGGGCGAGCTTGCGCGAGCTCCTGAGAGAGCTTAGGCGAGCTCCTGGGCGCGTTTGGGTGAGCTCCTGGGAGAGCTTAGGCGGGCTCCTGAACGAACATGGGCGAGCTCCTGCGCGAGCTAGGCGAGCTCGTTCGAGAGCATGGGCGAGCTCCTGCGCGAGCTAGGCGAGTTCATGCGAGAGCATGGGCGAGCTACTTAGCGAGCTCTTGACCTTGGGCGAGCTGCTGTGCGAGCATGGGCGAGCTCCTTAGCGAGCTCTTGGCCTTGAGCCCCTTCAGCCCAATGTGGATCTCGCTCTACTGCCAAGGTGATTTTAGTGAGCACGAGGGCGGGAACTCCTACGGGGTCTGGGAAGGGCGAGCTGCACTCAGATACAAGGTGTCCATCCAGCTCCCTGTGGGGGCGAGCTTCTTGCGGGCTGGGGGCGAGCTGCACTCAGATACAAGGTGTCCATCCAGCTCTCTGTGGGGGCGAGCTTCTTGCGGGCTGGAAAGGGGGCACGCTCGGCTTCCGAGGGTTCTAACTCCTGGACGGGCTCCCTCGCGAACTATATCTCAGGTGTGTTTGCAATGCTATCCAAGAAATGTGGTTTCTGACTACCCCCAACAGTATCCATTCTAGTTCATTCGTACGATCCATTCTAATTCATTCGTACGATCCATTCTAATTCATTCGCACGATCTATTCTAATTCATTCGTACGATCCATTCTAATTCATTCATACGATCCATTCTAATTCATTCGCACAAATGTATCCATTCTAATTCATTCGTACAATCCATTCTAATTCATTCGCACGATCCATTCTAATTCATTCGTACGATCCATTCTAATTCATTCGCACGATCCATTCTAATTCATTCGTACGATCCATTCTAATTCATTCGCACGATCCATTCTAATTCATTCGTACGATCCATTCTAATTCATTCATACGATCCATTCTAATTCATTCGTAAGATCCATTCTAATTCATTCACACAAATGTATCCATTCTAATTCATTCGTACGATCCATTCTAATTCATTCGCACGATCCATTCTAATTCATTCGTACGATCCATTCTAATTCATTCGTATGATCCATTCTAATTAATTCGTATGATCCATTCTTTACGATCCATTCTAATTCATTCATACAATCCATTCTAATTCATTCGCACGAATGTATCCATTCTAATTAATTCGTACGATCCATTCTAATTTATTCGTATGATCTATTCTTATTCATCCGCACGATCCAGTCTAATTGATTAGCACGATCCATTCTAATTCATTCGCACGAATGTATCCATTCTAATTCATTCGTACGATCCATTCTAATTCATTAATATGATCCATTCTAATTTATTCGTACGATCCATTCTAATTCATATGCACAAAGGTATCCATTCTAATTCATTCGCACGAAAGAATTAGAATGGATTGTATGAAAGAATTAGAATGGATCGTGCGAATGAATTAGAATGGATCGTACGAAGGAATTAGAATGGATCGTACGAAGGAATTAGAATGGATCGTACGAATGAGTAAGAATGGATCATACGAATGAATTAGAATGGATCATACGAATGAATTAGAATGGATCGTACGGATTAATTAGAATGGATCGTACAAATGAATTGGAATGGATCGTACGAATGAATTAGAATGGATCGTACGAATGAATTAGAATGGATACATTCGTGCGAATGAATTAGAATGGATCGTACGAATGAATTAGAATGGATCGTACGAATGAATTAGAATGGATACATTTGTGCCAATGAATTAGAATGGATCGTACGAATGAATTAGAATGGATCGTATGAATGAATTAGAATGGATCGTACGAATGAATTAGAATGGATCGTGCGAATGAATTAGAATGGATCGTACGAATGAATTAGAATGGATCGTACGAATGAACTAGAATGGATACATTCGTGCGAATGAATTAGAATGGATCATACGAATGAATTAGAATGGATCGTACGAATGAATTAGAATAGATCTTACGAATGAATTAGAATGGATCGTACGAATGAATTAGAATGGTTACATTCGTGCAAATGAATTAGAATGGATCGGACGAATGAATTAGAATGGATAGTACGAATGAATTAGAATGGATCGTACGAATGAATTAGAATGGATCGTACGAATAAATTAGAATGGATACATTCGTCCGAATGAATTACAATGGATCATACGAATGAGTAAGAATGGATCGTACGAATGAAATAGAATAGATTGTACGAATGAATTAGAATAGATCCTACGAATGAATTAGAATGGATCGTGTGAAAGAATTAGAATGGATTATATGAATGAATTAGAATGGATCGTGTGAATGAATTAGAATGGATCGTGCGAATGAATTCGAATGGATCGTATGAATTCATTCTAATTCATTCATACAATCCATTCTAATTCTTTCACATGATCTATTCTAATTCATTCGTAGGATCCATTCTAATTCATTCATACAATCTATTCTATTTTATTCGTACGATCCATTCTTACTCATTCGTATGATCCATTCTAATTCATTCGCACGAATGTATCCATTCTAATTCATTCGTACGAATCCATTCTAATTCATTCGTGCAATCCATTCTATTTCATTCGTACGATCCATTCTTACTCATTCGTATGATCCATTCTAATTCATTCGCACGAATGTATCCATTCTAATTCATTCGTACGATCCATTCTAATTCATTCATACGATCCATTCTTATTCATTCATACGATCCATTCTAATTCATTCGCACAATCCATTCTAATTCATTCGTACAATCCATTCTAATTCATTCGTATGATCCATTCTAACTCATTCAGTGGATCCATTCTAATTCATTCGCACGAATGAATTAGAACTGATCGTACGAATGAATTAGAATGGATACATTCGTGCGAATGAATTAGAATGGATTGTATGAATGAATTAGAATGGATCGTACGAATGAACTAGAATGGATACATTCGTGCGAATGAATTAGAATGGATCGTACGAGTAAATTAGAATAGATCTTACGAATGAATTAGAATGGATCGTGCGAATGAATTAGAATGGATCGTACGAATGAATTAGAATGGATCGTGCTAATGAATTAGAATTGATCGAACGAATGAATTAGA